>JAZKJV010003695.1:0-342544 GCA_037367405.1 Ottelia alismoides | reverse complement strand
TGTGAGCTGAGGGCCGTGGGGTGGCTGGAAGCGGGGGGCCCGGGGTCCTCCTTCTCCAGCGAGGCGGCGAAGGAGGGTGATCGGGGCGGGGGTTCTGGAGAACGGGAAGGGGGTCGGCGAGGGTGCTGGAGGTGTGGAGGAGGTGGTAGAGTGTTTGGTGGAGGGGGAGGATGACTGTAGGAGGCGTATAATTCAGAGAAAAAGAAGGAAAAAGCAAGGAGGGAGAGGACCTCGTCGGGGAGGGGGACCCGGTGGCGGAGAGGCTTGTGCTGGACCTCGAGGAGGTCCGGGGATCATCGCCCAGTCTGGTCAGCCGTACCAGAGAGCTTGGAGGTGGCCGGAGGCGCACCGATACGCGGCGGAAGCGACGCGGGTCGACACCGGGCTAGACCCATCTTGGCCTCGACATTCAGCCCCTCCGCTGTCACCGGAGGGGCGGAGGAGACTAGGACATAGCCCAAAATGGTGGACCCGACTATACGGTAGCGGGGGAGGGGCTTAAATAGCGAAGGGTGACCGGCGGTTTCATGGCGAAGCAGGGGGTTTCGAGGGGGGTTTTAATGGTGATGAGGTTAATGGAGGCGAGTGATGGAGGTCCGCGGAGGAAGGCGGGATAGGGGGGGCTACGTGGGGAAGGCGTTAGGAGAGGAGGAGGAAGGTCAGCAATTACATGATGAAGGGGGACTTCGATGGGGTTTTTAATGGTGAAGGGGTAACGACTGGGGCTGGCTAGAGGTTACGCGGGAAAGGTGGAAGAACGGGTGACGTCGGGGGAAGCGTTACGAGCTCAAAGGGTTGGTCGGGGCGGCGGCCAAAAAAGGAAGGGGTGGAGGTTTCACATGATGTAACGACTGGAGGGTGAGGTACTCGGGAGGAAGACGATGATGATCGAGCCGTTGGATCTTTCGATCCAACGGCTGTGATGGTGCGAGAATGGAAGGTGGAGATCAGATCCTTAGGATCTGATCGGTCGGCTGGCGTTTGAGCGCGAGGGAACGATTGAGATTAATTGATTGGGAGATCTAGCGGTGAGAGTTAAAGGGATGGCGTGGAGGATGGAGGTCCGTTGGATTAAAGTAGGATCGGTTGGCTATGGAGACAGGATGACGTGGCTGCACAGGAGGCGCAGGATGAGAGGCTGATCCAACGGTTGTAGACGAGGTGCTAAGTAGCGTTGGTGATGAGATCTGGAGTTAAGATCTAAAGGTTGTGGTTAAGGCGAGTTTGGACGGCGGAGATAGGGGCGATCAGGAGTGATCCAGCGGCCCAGGAGGCCGCCGGGTGGTGGGAGATGAAGCGGGCCAGGTGGGCGGCCCAGAGGGCGCCACGTGGCCCAATAAGAGCAATTTAAAAATAAAAACAAAGAAAATTAGAAAAAAAAGTTAGGGGTTGAATTAGGAAAAAGTCAAAACATGAAAGTTGCTCGTCTCGACGAGATCTACAACTTTCATGTTGGTCAAAAAGCCAAAAGAGGTCATTTGTACAAAAGCTATTCTTGGGTTATTTTTAAGGGGGCAAAAATACCAAGTTTGTGGTTTTGAGATTTTTTTGTATTTTTTTATCTTTTTAAGGGTCAGTGAACTATGGACAACTATTCTATCTAATTTTTAGGGGTATTTTGAGGCTAAAATAATTACAAGAAAAATAAGGGAAATTTAATACAAATAATTATAGGTTAATTATACACAATATGGTACATGATAAAAATAGAGAATTTAGAGGTGATTTTATTGGTTATTTAAGACATGGATTTTATAGAGAGTTTTAGCATGATGAATACGAGATTTATCAACCGTGCCTACTCTTCGGTCACTGTGTGTAGCTGACCCTGCCAGACTGGTTAAGTACTGGAACTCATCACGCTCTTTGTCTGTCTCTGTTGTCTCCTGAAGTTGGAGTTCCTGCCACGGAAACTCCCAGTACGCAATGCATGTGGCTATGTATAATTGTGAATGTCAATGCACAAAATGCGAAGAATTCCCCTCAAATTTATGTTGGCTAAATACGATATTTAGTGAATGTTTTATTGCAAATGCGGCGTAAACAACATATGAGCCCTCTTTCTGACGAAATCTGAATGGTATATTGGATGGATATATAGATGAATATACATGGTTTTATTTTGCAAAAAAAAATAAAAAAATTTGCGGAAAATAGCATGGGAACAAACACATCAAACCCTTATATTATTAGAAGTAATCAACAAGATATATAATGAATTCCAACTTCATGCGATAATGATCAGATATACAGAACAACAAATATATGTACAGTTTATATTATCAAAACGTTAAAAGAGACTTGGGAACTAACATTATTGACAAATCTGGAAGGGACATCAGCTTAAAAATCTCTTGAAAGTGTCACCTCTAATGAATTCTATATGAATTATAAACCTATGGGATTTTTTAGTGTTAAAATACGGGGGAAAGGGGTCAGATATTTTGGGCCCCTCGTGGCATTTTTAACTACATAGAAAAGTCAATGCATAATCCTGCAGCTAATTTCTGTTTTCTTCCCTAATTAATTCAGGTAAAGAGAAGCGCTTACACTCCATCTAAAATATTCTGAAGGCTCCCAAAACCCTAATTCCGCCGTTGGCGCCATCCCCAGCCACCTCCCTGATCCATGGAGGCGATGGAAGCCGAGTCCATGCAGGCGGAGGGCACCGGAAGCGTGCTGTGCCTCCTAACGGACCCCGAGGGGCAGCCGATCCGTCCCGCTCTCTATCTCCCCCAGAATGCCGGCCCTTCTCAGCTCCTCGAGCTCGTCAACGCTACCCTCCAGAACGTCTGTTGCTTCCTTCACCACATTCCCCTTCACTTCATGTTCCGTAGTTCAAATATTCATCCCACCCTATTTGTTAACTTGTAATCCGTGCAAAGAATGAAGTACAATGGAGTTAGTTACACGACGGGTGACTAATTTCTATTAACCCCAAAACTTCTTATACAAAAAAACATACTCTAGAATATATTAAACGAACATATGTTTTGTTTATGTTCGGTTTTTTCAGCTATCTCACTAAAATTTGAATGTCATGGTCTATATCTTTAGAAATTAACAAATATTTTTTGAATTAACTCTGATCGAATGAGAATATGTTGGTTTTTTATATCACTTATTTATTTTCTGATTTATGCAAATATCATATTCTACCTTTTCTTCCTAAGATTATCGGTCAAGGTGGTGCTGGATTGATTCAGGGGGAGATTTTCATGTGGTGAGGTTAACATGATGACCCAGAAAATTGTTTTGTTGGTCTGTGATCTTAGAACCATGGTCAATGCCTTCTTGGCAGGTGGGATGTTGAGATCATGAGAATTGGAGATCTATTGTTCCGAACTCTTTTTGTATGCTATGGAATATCACTAGGATGAGAAAAATACTTTTCCTGCTTTAAGCATCATTTTTTGCAGGTGACCTGATCACCTGCTGCCCAGTTGTTTCACCATACATGGGGAGGTAGAAGGGACTGCCAATGTCTTTTGCTTGACCCCTGTCTTTGCAGTGAAAAGCAGAGGATATCAAGGGCGCATATTTATGTGGATAACGTGCTTTGCATATGTATTTTTGTTGTGGTTGGATCCTTTGTCATGGAAGCTTTTCCATTTGTAATGGAAAAAATCACAGAATTAGATGTTTAACGACATGACCATCTCTAAGAAGTTATTTTTCCATGTATTTGTTATGATGTAATATACTATATAAATTGTAGTATATTTATTGCTATTTCTAAATCGTTCCAACATACTTCAACTAGACCGCAAGGGAAATTTTTAGTAAGTTCTGACAGTAAAGCAATTATCACGACTGTTTCAAAGCCATTTTCTGTTCAATTGCTCACTTGGAAGGGGTATATGGAACCAATTTACGCTGTTGCAGTGCAGTGGACCTTATGGTGTATTTTTAGCCACCTTTTCAATTTTGAAATCATTTTTTATATTTGCTCTTGCCAGAACACTAAAAATTAGAAGAAGATTGATGTATGTTTTTGGGATGCATAAAACTTATTACTTGGCATGCATGCATGTGAGGTGCTTCTCATATATCTTTTTATGCGTGCTTTCATAATAATAAGACGTGCACAGTACACACTGCATTTAGGTAACAATAGTTCATGGTGCTATGAATTTAGCAAGATTTCTGATGAGGGACTTTTGTATTATATTTTTACGTGATCTGTCAAGCACGAAAATGATATGGAGCAACATTCCGTGAGACTTTTCATAACTTTGATTTTTTGTCGCTGGAGTCATTTTCTTGGTTTCTCTTCATGATATTTAGTATACTGGTTTTAAATCGTGGATGGAATTAAGCCTCTTCCTGGGTTTCAAATATTCTGAAGGTCTGTTGCTTGTTACCAGGAGGAGAAATTGCCTTATGCATTTTATGTGTCAGACCAGGAGCTTGTGGTGCAACTTGCTGCCTACCTGCAGAAGAACAAGGGTCTGTATCTCAGAAGTAGTTTGTTAGAGTAAATTTTTTGGCCAAACCGAATTCATCACTGCTGTTTTCTAATTTATTTTTCTTCGAACTGCAGTTTCGGTGGAGAAGACGCTCAAAATAGTCTGCCAACCTCAAGCAGTTTTCCGTATCCGTTCTGTCAATAGATGTTCCGCAACTATTGCTGGTAATATGATGCTTTGATGACATTTTTGAGATAAATTCAACCATATACAGTGGTGTGAGACCCTGCACGGCTTTTCTAGTTGTTTTTGTAAGAACTTTTCCATGATGTTCTTTGTTTATTTTCTTTTCTTCTTCTGACTTAAGGTCATCTGATTATCGAAGACTTTCACCTGATCTCCTTTGTGCGATATTTGAAATTCAGACTGCTTGTCTGACCCCTCTGCTTATTAGTTGTTTTATCTGCCGGACCACCGAGTTCACAGTACCCAGATAATACTGAACTAGGCCAATGATTGCCTGGTCAAGCGTGCTTGTACAAGGCCAATTAATTGTCCATGTTCTTCACATTAATAGATATTATTAGATTTTATTTTGAAACAAGAGGGGGTAACACACATGGGTGCCCACCCCAAGATTTGAACCTTAGTCTGACCACTCTGCTTATTAGTTGTTTTATCTGCCGGACTACCGAGTTCTCAGTACCCAGATAATACTCAACTAGGCCAATGATTGCTTGGTCAAGCGTGCTTGTACAAGGCCAATTAATTGTCCATGTTCTTCACATTAATAGATATTATTAGAGTTTTTTTGAAACAAGAGAGGGGAACACACATAGGTGCCTACCTCAAGATTTGAACTTTAGTCCTTTGTGTGGTAGGCACACCGCACCTACCGATAGTCCATTAAAGTGGGTTTATAGATAGTATTAGATGTTAATACCTCATGACTTTTTTCAATCAAACAATAACAACAAAGCCTTCTCCCACACTAAGTAGGTCAGCTACATAGATTTTTTGCCTCCATTCATATCTATCTCGGGTCATTCTCGGGCCTAGATAAAAAAACTAAGATCCCTTCGTATACTCTCATTCCAACACTTATTGGGCCTTCCTCACCCTCTCTTAGCCAGCTCAACATCACAAAACTCGCAGCTCCTCGCCGGTGCATCATCGATTTTCTCGCATCTTATCCTCGATCGGAGCTACGCTTACTTTCCTTCTGATGGCATCATTCCGAATCTAATATTTACGTGTGTGTCCACATATCCGCCTTAGCATTTTTATTTTTGCTACTGCGATTCTCTGTACATATCCATGGTTCACATGACAACATTCAGATCCATAGAGCATAACATGTCTCACAGTTGCTTTGTAAAACTTTCCTTTGATTTTCAAAGGAATTTCTTATCATAGAGAACAATAGAGCCTTTTCTCCACTATTTTCAAAGGAATTTCTTATCATAGAGAACAATAGAGCCTTCTCTCCACTTTAGCCAACCTGTATTTATTCTATTTGTAATATCTCCATCCGTTTCCCTATCATGTTGTAAAATAGATCTCAAGTATCTAAGAGAATCTCCCTTCTAAATGTTATCATCACCAATCTTAACTTCGATTCCTTCACCATTGCTTCCATCAAAAGTACAGTTCATATATTCAATCTTTGCCCTACTTATACGAAATCCTTTAGTCTCTAATGCATGTCTCCAGACCTCAAGCTTTTCATTTACTCCATCTCTAGTCTCATCAATCAACACAATATCATCAAGAATAATATATATAAAGGTATCTCATCTTGAATGTGACTTGTTAACTCGCCCATAATCAAAGTAAAAAAGAATGGACTCAAAGTCGAACCTTGATGCAGATCAACGTTGATATCAAAATAGACAGTATTCCTAGATTGTATCCTTACACAGTATGAAGTTCTATTATACATATCTTTTATGAGGTTAATGTATATGACATGTACTTGTCTCTTCTCCAAAACTCTCAACAATATCTCCCGTGCAACGGAATCACAATCCTCCTCTAAATCAAGAAAAAATCATATGAAGGTTCTTCCTTCTAGCTCTATAAATCTCCATTGTTCTCCTCAACTAGTGGATGACTTTGATAGTTGAGTGACCTGACATGAATCCGAATTGGTTTTCTTTTACTTTGGAAACTTTCCTCAACCTTCTTTCAATCACACGTTCCCAAATTTCCATAGTGTGACTCATCAACTTGATACCTCTGTAATTTGAACAATTTGAATGTTTCCTTTGTTTTTATAAAGAGGTATGTCGGAAGAAAATAGTTGATTGATTATTTCAGAGAACCCTAGGCCTCTCTTATATAGAGAAGGCTTATGGGTAAATTACATAAGATGTATAAAAGAAACTAAACATAATAGAAAAGGTACATAGAGTCTAGAAATATCTCTACACCCCCCTCAAGATGGAGCATAGATGTCAATCATGCTCAGCTTGGAAGAATACTTCTGGAATGGCCCTCCGAGCAATGGCTTGGTAAAAATGTCTGCAATATGCTCTCCTAAACTGACATGGGAAGTAAAAATCAAGCCCTTTTGAATCGTATATATAGTATAGTGACAATCTACCTCAATATGCTTTGTTCTTTCATGAAATGCATGATTATTAGCCAAGGAAGGCCGTATCGATATCGATATCGTATCGGTCCGCCCGAAAATGGATATATCGGGATATATCGATGATATATCGACGATATCAGTGGAAATGTCGAAAATGGCTCAAAAAAGCCAATTTTTCGTCATTTTTTCAGAAATTAAGATCATCCAAGATATTAGAACAACAAATAACCTACAAATACACACTTATATCACACATATCGGTCATTTATACACCATATATCGCACATATCGGTATCGCTGGTATCGGCCGTGTCGATGTTAATCACTTAATGTTGACTCTTGACTTATGAATATTGGAAATGGATTCCATTCAAGTTATTATAAGTTTGTAACATGAAATACTACAAATATACACCTCATAACACATAGATAATTTATGAGGACTATGGTCATTAAACTGCACATATCGGTCATATCGATGGGAATTTACGAGACAATCATTGTTTAACAATTGGCAAAAAGATTTATGATTTATCTATATAAAAGCTACAAGTGCAACAACAAATGACAAATATCCAAATCAAGTTGACAATGTAAAAAGAGATGACCTAGGATAGCCTAAAACCAAGAGTTTCGCGGTGGATCTGCATTGCCCCCCCTTCCTTGTTGTCTCTCATAACGCATCGCAGATTCAATGAACTCGCAGTAGTTCTCCCATGTCATGTACGAGTACATGGCCTTGTAATCCATGACATACTGCCTGTATTGGTGGTCATCGATGCCTATGAGTATCCCGAGACGAGGATAAGCAGCACTAGATCCAATATCACGAATGGCACGAGGAGGCCGCGAACTACTAGCTTGAGATCCTCGGGACGACAACGACGGAGTAGGAGAAGATGTTTGCGGAGGAGGAGGACCTGGAGGAGGAGCGAAATACTATGGGAAGAAACCGAAACTGTCATCACCAAAGAAGCTGCCCTGGCTGAGCTGGCTCTGCTCGGGTTGGCTACCTTGGTAGTTCTCCTCACCGCTGTAGCTGCTATATCCTCCATACCCATTGTTGTAGCTGCTATATCCATAAGATGGAGGAGTATACGCCTGAGGAGGAGGAGGAGGTCCAGGCGGAGGAGCAGGAAAATATTCAGGGAAGACCCCAAATGATCTCTCATCTTGGGAATGGGAGGATCCATATCCACGGTATGGGCTGTCAATGTCCATGGAACCTACAGATGATATCAAATCCGACATGTAGCTATCTGTAGGATGATGGCCACGTCGTCCATATGCATCGTAATCCATAGGTCCTGGACTCGGACTTGGGACAAACTGCCCATGTATGTTTCTATGTCGTCCCCTGTATTCCTGCTCTGACTCAAATCTTCTATCATCATGTGGTCCACGACCACCTGACCCCCCTGAATATGTCTCCCCGTCACCTGATCCACCACGGCCAGCAACAGCGTCATCGTCATCATCATCACTCCCACTGTCATCTTTTGATTTGGATTTGGATTTCGATCCAGTAGAGAGGATGTCGTCGACAATCGCATCAAGTTCTTCCACCCCTCCAAGAGGGTTCGTGATTCGCCCAGATCTGGCCATGTAGTCGCCAACATCTGCTCCCATTTGTTGGCTTATATTCTCGTTCGGCCTTCCTCTCGGTTGATCGAGCAATGGAGCACCGTTGGAATCCAACCACCTCTGCAGAACATCTTCATCTGCATCGTCGTCGTGCATCTTGAAAATATATGCAAGATCGATGGGGTCTGTGTAGTCCTCTTTGTCATGCCCCTCCCTTGCATGTTTCATCTTCAACCTCAAGTTGTAGTGCACAAAAACAAGATCGTGTAGCCTCTGTTCTCCCAACTTGTTCCGTCTCTTCGAATGGATCAAGTTGAATGTGCTCCAGTTTCTCTCACAGCCACCAGCAGATGCAGTTTGAGACAAAACTTTCACCGCCACTTTCCGTAGGTTGGGAGCATCCATCACATACAGTAACCACCACTCGGCTGCGGAAAATCCAAAAAGAGATAAATTAGTAATAATAGAATTGTTATACATCACATCCAATAGACTTTTTCAATTTAGTCCTTACCGGGAAGAGTAGTGCCTCGTCCATTAACTGCTATAACTCTACCGAAAGAACCCAAGGCATCCCTAAAGTATTTGATCTGCACATAATGTTCGTAGTAAATATTTTGTTACTCAGTCCTATAAAGTATACATTGTACATTGGTTATCAAAATTACCTCATTCATGCACGCAGTCTGTGCCTTCTCGTCTTTGACGAGCTTCTCCACCACAACTTGTACAGCGGCTAGAAGGTCAGCATTTGTACCAAGACTGTTCTTGTATTGGTACTTTGGATTCAAGTAATATGCTGGAGATGAGAAATTCTCTAATATTAATCTTTCTAAAGTAAAAATGGGAAAAATGATTTATTAGATAATAGATACATACCAGCCTTGTGAAGAGGATGTGAAAGCATCTTTGACCATCGTTCGTCTATAATGTCCAACCATGCTTTGAATCCTCTTCCAACTGCTTCTCTAACCTTCTCCCTCATGCAGCGTATTGCCTCGTAGATCACTCCCATAGTTGGCTTCTTGTCCCCATCTACGATACGCAATGCGGAGACAACCGGTTCCATTATCTTCGTGACCCTTGTCACGTAATCCCAAAAGTGGAGATCATTGATGATTGTCTCCACCCTCCGTCCTCCTTCGGTCCGAGCTTCTGGGTTCTCGAACCATTCACCTTGACAACACATGGTTTTCAACCCTGTCTTGTGTTGTCGGAGGCTTTGCAACGCAATAAAATTGGTTGCAAAGCGTGTGATACCAGCCCTCACCAGCTCACCATTGCACGTCCGTCTCATCAAAGCCAACACTTTGGAATGGTTGTAAATGAATGTGGTGATCGTCCGTGCTTGTTCCACCACCTTTGTGACGAGCTTCCTCTTGCTGAAGTCCTTTAAAATTAGATCTATGTAATGCGCAGCACACGGTGTCCAAAAAATACCGTAGCTGCTAGACTTCATTAGCGTTTCACCTGCTTTCTTGAAGTTGCTACCATTGTCCGTCACAATCTGTACAATGTTCTCTTTCCCAACGTCCTTAATGACGTCCTTCATCAACTTCAGCAGGTACTTGTAGTCCTTCACGTGTTCAGATGCATCGACGAAATTAAAAAAGATGGTCTTACCGTCGCAGTAAACGAGGAAGTTGATGATCTGCTTCCTCGTATAGCTCGTCCAACCATCACACATCAGCGTCACGCCATACTCTGGCCATCTCATCCTCAGCTCAGAGATGTACTCATTGATCTCCTCCTTCTCCTGTGCAAGGTACTTGTTCATTAACTCCTTCGCAGTGGGAGCCTTCACTCCCGTTCCCGCTGCAGCGATCTCATCAATGGCGTGCTGCAGAAAAGGTCTACTAGCAACGTGGGCCGGGATGCTCTCCACAAAGAAGAGCTTGCCGATGGCTCTGCCCACTCTCTCCCGGGCATTGGTGAACATCCCCTTCACCGTCTTTTGCCTCGGATCCTTACTTGGCTTGTACTGCATGGACCCGCTCCTTGTCAAGAACAGTTCCAGTCCCTTCCCCTTGAGTTTTTTGGAGGGTGGTGGTACTGGTGCACCTCCAGAACCACTCCCACTGCCACCGGCACCAGGGAAGCCGCCACATGCACCACCAAGTTCTCTCCTCTCAAATTCGCTCCTCATGGACTCTTTTGTCGCCCTCCTGTATGCCTTTCTCTCCGCTGCGGTCTGAATGTCATCAGGATATACAAAGTCGTCGTCAGAATCTGAAAGGACATTGAATTCCTTCTCAAACATGAATTCTTTGAACTGTTCATCCCTCCTGGACCTCTCGACGCCCTTGTCCTTTTTTCCCTCCATGCTGGCCTTCACCAAGTCCCTCACCTCTTTTGGACAACGAGGGCACTTGGCAACATTTTTATTGTCGCCAATAAGATGGTGCTTCAATCTAGTTATACCTCATCCTCCCAACCTCTTTCCACAGAAGTTGCACTGCGGTTTGGATTTGTTGCCATCTGGAGCGGTTGCATACCTCCAGCCAATCTCTCCACCATCCAAGTCCAACTGTCCACGAGAACCATCAGAGTCTGCACCGGAGTGTGCCATGATCTTGATCTGAAAAGAATACCATATAGTCAACTAATTCAATATTTAACTAAAAAACATGATGTTCACGTATGTAAGGTCTTACGTCAAAAAGATGTATTCAATACTAGCTACCGGAGTGTGAGAAGGTGAGAGGTGGTTACCTCGTATCACTGTCTGACATATTCTTTGATGCTTTCAGTGTATTTTTTGGATGGTCATTAACCTCTAAAGAACATATCCTTAAGCATTAAAAAACACTCTTCTGAACACATACGTAGTGCACAAAACAAAAGACAATCATGCTTTAAATCTACAATTCGAAGATATATGATTTTGTACACTCTTCTGACAATGATGTCATCATAGTTGTAATATTAAAGCATCAGATGTAAAGCATCTAGGGGTGTAAACGGACCGAACCTGAGCGAACCTATATTTTTTAGGTTCGGTTCGTTTATTTAATCGAGCCTAAACTTGTGTTCAGGTTTGGTTCGTTTATTTTCGAACCGAATCTGAATCGAACCTCTTTTTAAACGAATCGAACCTAAGCGAATATCGAACTTAAGAATTCTCTAATAGGAGGGAGTGAAAAGAAGAGAAATGGAAATATATGTGTATTTACAGTTGGAATAAATACTCGTTTAGTTTTTTTTATCTAACTCATCTTCATCTTTTGAAAAAAATAGAATAACAAGGATTCGTCTCTTTGAAAAAAGTATAATTATAATATATTTCATATCTATTCAGATGGGGATAAGGAATAAGAATAATGCGGAGATATTCGATAAGTAATGTTTGTACTTGTTTTGTTGATTTGAAGATAAAGAAGGGAAAAGTACTAGACCATAGATGATAGATGTTGTAAACACGATGTGACTATTTATTTTTGGATAGTTTATACAGAGATAAAACCTAGTTATCCCGTAAATATCTAGTTATCTCTAGACGAAATTCACTTACCATGGGATAAAAACCACTCATCTCAAAATAAGTCCACTTTTACGGATAAGGATTTGTAAATATGTAAATGTATATGTATATGTTTATCGAGCTTTTAACGAATCGAACCTGAGCGAACCTATGATTTTTAGGTTCGGTTCGTTTATTTAATCGAGCCTAAACTTGTGTTCAGGTTCGATTTGTTTATTTCCGAATCGAATCTGAATCGAACTTTTAGCGAGCCGAACCTGAGCGAATATCAAACTTGAGAATTTTCTTACACCCCTAAAAGCATCAAATGTGAAGGCTATGAGCACAAAGAATTTGTAGTTATGTAAAGCATGATGAGGATCAAATCTAAAGCATTCGATGTAAAGCATGTAAGCCCAAGGAAGTGCCTCTCCAATTGCATAGAATTATGGACAGGGAATGCACGAAAAACCGCAAGGTGAGAGGGGGTGATAATACTTAAAAAGGTTAAGGGGATGATAATACACATATGATTATTTTTATTCATTCGATAACTAACTATGAAGGGAGACGACTGGCTTCATATAGATAGCTATCCCATTCAAGAGGCATGCCTCTGGATCCGAAAGACATGTCCCAAAAATGCATTATGAAACCTTTTGGACACATAAACAAACATTAAACTAGTGTTTTCATGATATAGAAACTGACATATCAACGCGAAGGGACAAAATATAATCATCAACAACTTTAGTGCAAAATTCATTTCCACGGTATCCAATTGGCCAAAATATAATCGTCAATAACTCTCATGACACCCTTCTTTTTTGTTTCTTTTCCACTTTATGTTTCAATATGAGAGACTTAGATTCATTCATTCTGCATTCATTTTTCATAAACACGGACTAATTGACTTGTATTATTATCTAAAAAATATTAGAACAAAGTTCAATCATCACTGCCTTTACTGATTTAAATATATATATCAAATATCAAGTGGCTGCAAAAATATTCCTCGTTTTGAAGAATATATTACCTCGCCATCTGATGAAGAGCAAAAATGTATACATGTAATCTCCTATATATACAAAAAAATCAATAAAAAATCACTATAGATATAAATTAAGTAAATAAATAAATAAATATAAGATATCAAGTGACTGCAAAAATATTCTCTATTTAGACGAATATATCACCTCACCGTCTGATGAAGAAGAACAACAAATGTATACGTGTAATCTCGTAGAGGCTCATATTAGTAAGGTGACAATGTAAAAAATGCATTAACTGCCACAGTATATTATCGAAAGTAAATCAAAATTAACTCATATTTCAATCAACAAAATTAAAAAGGGATAGATTATATGTTCTTACTGCACCTTTCTTTTAATCAGCTCGAGAAGATGAATTTGCAGCTGCAGATTTTCTCCAGCTTATCTTAGATGAGAAGAGAAGCTCCAATCCAAGCTGTGTGCATTAGAGTCTGCCCACAACCCTCTTTTATAGCCAATATCGGTGACATATCTATCAAGAGAATCAAGAGAAAGTTGCAAGTGGAGCAAAAATAATAAGCAAAGTTGACACTTGATTCCCTTGGTCGGCCACATGCTAAAAAAATGTACCGATATGGCCAAATGGAATATGGAAGCAAGCAAAGATGCCAACTGTGGAGCAAAAATAATAAGCAAAGTTGACACTTGATTCCCTTGGTCGGCCACATGCTAAAAAAATGTACCAATATGGCCAAATGGAATATGGAAGCAAGCAAAGATGCTAAGGTGCCAAGGAATATTCCTTTGTCGGCGATATATCGCCGACACCGATATATCGGCGACATATCGGCGATATATCGCCGATATTTCGGCGATATATTGTAAAAAGATATCCTGGGCAGTATCGATACCATGGGCCTGGCGATACCGATATATCGGCGATATATCGCCGATATATCGCCGATATGGCCTTCTATGTTATTAACAATGAATAGTGCTGCTTGATTGTTACATTGTAGTTGCATGGGTAGAGGTACATCTATTTGCAAATCATCTAACACAGCTCGTACCCACATCATCTCTGTTCTTGCTTGTGCTATGGCCCTGTACTCAGATTCAACACTAGATCTAGCTACCACTGTTTGTTTCTTGCTTTTCGAAGAAACCAAAGAACTACCAACAAACATTGCGAAACCTGAAGTAGACTTCCGATCTTTATGGCATCCTGCATAATCCGCATCAGCACATGCATAAACGGAGATATTTGTTTCTTTACTGAACAGTAGTCCTGCACCTGGAGACAACTTTAGATATCTCAGTATCATGCATAGAAGGCCATATCGGCGATATATCGGCGATATATCGCCGATATATCGGTATCGCCAGGCCCATGGTATCGATACTGCCCAGGATATCTTTTTACAATATATCGCCGAAATATCGGCGATATGTCGCCGATATATCGGTGTCGGCGATATATCGCCGACAAAGGAATATTCCTTGGCACCTTGGCATCTTTGCTTGCTTCCATATTCCATTTGGCCATATCGGTACATTTTTTTAGCATGTGGCCGACCAAGGGAATCAAGTGTCAACTTTGCTTATTATTTTTGCTCCACAGTTGGCATCTTTGCTTGCTTCCATATTCCATTTGGCCATATCGGTACATTTTTTTAGCATGTGGCCGACCAAGGGAATCAAGTGTCAACTTTGCTTATTATTTTTGCTCCACTTGCAACTTTCTCTTGATTCTCTTGATAGATATGTCACCGATATTGGCTATAAAAGAGGGCTGTGGGCAGACTCTAATGCACACAGCTTGGATTGGAGCTTCTCTTCTCATCTCAGATAAGCTGGAGAAAATCTGCAGCTGCAAATTCATCTTCTCGAGCTGATTAAAAGAAAGGTGCAGTAAGAACATATAATCTATCCCTTTTTAATTTTGTTGATTGAAATATGAGTTAATTTTGATTTACTTTCGATAATATACTGTGGCAGTTAATGCATTTTTTACATTGTCACCTTACTAATATGAGCCTCTACGAGATTACACGTATACATTTGTTGTTCTTCTTCATCAGACGGTGAGGTGATATATTCGTCTAAATGGAGAATATTTTTGCAGTCACTTGATATCTTATATTTATTTATTTATTTACTTAATTTATATCTATAGTGATTTTTTATTGATTTTTTTGTATATATAGGAGATTACATGTATACATTTTTGCTCTTCATCAGATGGCGAGGTAATATATTCTTCAAAACGAGGAATATTTTTGCAGCCACTTGATATTTGATATATATATTTAAATCAGTAAAGGCAGTGATGATTGAACTTTGTTCTAATATTTTTTAGATAATAATACAAGTCAATTAGTCCGTGTTTATGAAAAATGAATCCAGAATGAATGAATCTAAGTCTCTCATATTGAAACATAAAGTGGAAAAGAAACAAAAAAGAAGGGTGTCATGAGAGTTATTGACGATTATATTTTGGCCAATTGGATACCGTGGAAATGAATTTTGCACTAAAGTTGTTGACGATTATATTTTGTCCCTTCGCGTTGATATGTCAGTTTCTATATCATGAAAACACTGGTTTAATGTTTGTTTATGTGTCCAAAAGGTTTCATAATGCATTTTTGGGACATGTCTTTCAGATCCAGAGGCATGCCTCTTGAATGGGATAGCTATCTATATGAAGCCAGTCGTCTCCCTTCATAGTTAGTTATCGAATGAATAAAAATAATCATATGTGTATTATCATCCCCTTAACCTTTTTAAGTATTATCACCCCCTCTCACCTTGCAGTTTTTCGTGCATTCCCTGTCCATAATTCTATGCAATTGGAGAGGCACTTCCTTGGGCTTACATGCTTTACATCGGAAGCTTTAGATTTGATCCTCATCATGCTTTACATAACTACAAATTCTTTGTACTCATAGCCTTCACATTTGATGCTTTACATCTGATGCTTTAATATTACAACTATGATGACATCATTGTCAGAAGAGTGTACAAAATCATATATCTTCGAATTGTAGATTTAAAGCATGATTGTCTTTTGTTTTGTGCACTACGTATGTGTTCAGAAGAGTGTTTTTTAATGCTTAAGGATATGTTCTTTAGAGGTTAATGACCATTTAAAAAATGCACTGAAAGCATCAAAGAATATGTCAGATAGTGATACGAGGTAACCACCTCTCACCTTCTCACACTCCGGTAGCTAGTATTGAATACATCTTTTTGACGTAAGACCTTACATACGTGAACATCATGTTTTTTAGTTAAATATTGAATTAGTTGACCATATGGTATTCTTTTCAGATCAAGATCATGGCACACTCCGGTGCAGACTCTGATGGTTCTCGTGGACAGTTGGACTTGGATGGTGGAGAGATTGGCTGGAGGTATGCAACCGCTCCAGATGGCAACAAATCCAAACCGCAGTGCAACTTCTGTGGAAAGAGGTTGGGAGGAGGAGGTATAACTAGATTGAAGCACCATCTTATTGGCGACAATAAAAATGTTGCCAAGTGCCCTCGTTGTCCAAAAGAGGTGAGGGACTTGGTGAAGGCCAGCATGGAGTGAAAAAAGGACAAGGGCGTCGAGAGGTCCAGGAGGGATGAACAGTTCAAAGAATTCATGTTTGAGAAGGAGTTCAATGTCCTTTCAGATTCTGACGACGACGACGACTTTGTATATCCTGATGACATTCAGACCGCAGCGGAGAGAAAGGCATACAGGAGGGCGACAAAAGAGTCCATGAGGAGCGAGTTTGAGAGGAGAGAACTTGGTGGTGCACGTGGCGGCTTCCCTGGTGCCGGTGGCAGTGGGAGTGGTTCTGGAGGTGCACCAGTACCACCACCCTCCAAAAAACTCAAGGGGAAGGGACTGGAACCGTTCTTGACAAGGAGCAGGTCCATGCAGTACAAGCCAAGTAAGGATCCGAGGCAAAAGACGGTGAAGGGGATGTTCACCAATGCCCGGGAGAGAGTGGGCAGAGCCATCGGCTAGCTCTTCTTTGGGGAGAGCATCCCGGCCCACGTTGCTAGTGGACCTTTTCTGCAGCACGCCATTGATGAGATCGCTGCAACGGGAACGGGAGTGAAGGCTCCCACTGCCAAGGAGTTAATGAACAAGTACCTTGCACAGGAGAAGGAGGAGATCAATGAGTACATCTCTGAGCTGAGGATGAGATGGCCAGAGTATGGCGTGACGCTGATGTGTGATGGTTGGACGAGCTATACGAGGAAGCAGATCATCAACTTCCTCGTTTACTGCGACGGTAAGACCATCTTTCTTAAATCCGTCGATGCATCTGAACACGTGAAGGACTACAAGTACCTGCTGAAGTTGATGAAGGACGTCATTAAGGACGTTGGGAAAGAGAACATTGTACAGATTGTGACGGACAATGGTAGCAACTTCAAGAAAGCAGGTGAAACGCTAATGAAGTCTAGCAGCTACGGTATTTTTTGGACACCGTGTGCTGCGCATTGCATAGATCTAATTTTAAAGGACTTCGGCAAAAGGAAGCTCGTCACAAAGGTGGTGGAACAAGCACGGACGATCACCACATTCATTTACAACCATTCCAAAGTGTTAGCTTTGATGAGGCGGACGTGCAATGGTGAGCTGGTGAGGCCTGGTATCACACGCTTTGCAACCAATTTTATTGCGTTGCAAAGCCTCCGACAACACAAGACAGGGTTGAAAACCATGTGTTGTCAAGGTGAATGGTTCGAGAACCTAGAAGCTCGGACCGAAGGAGGACGGAGGGTGGAGACAATCATCAATGATCTCCACTTTTGGGATGACGTGACAAGGGTCACGAAGATAATGGAACCGGTTGTCTCCGCATTGCGTATCGTAGATGGGGACAAGAAGCAACTATGAGAGTGATCTACGAGGTAATACGCTGCATGAGGGAGAAGGTTAGAGAAGCAGTTGGAAGAGGATTCAAAGCATGGTTGGACATTATAGACGAACGATGGTCAAAGATGCTTTCACATCCTCTTCACAAGGCTGGTATGTATCTATTATCTAATAAATCATTTTTCCCATTTTCACTTTAGAAAGATTAATATTAGAGAATTTCTCATCTCCAGCATATTACTTGAATCCAAAGTACCAATACAAGAACAGTCTTGGTACAAATGCTGACCTTCTAGCCGCTGTACAAGTTGTGGTGGAGAAGCTCGTCAAAGACGAGAAGGCACAGACTGCGTGCATGAATGAGGTAATTTTGATAACCAATGTACAACGTATACTTTATAGGACTGAGTAACAAAATATTTACTACGAACATTATGTGCAGATCAAATACTTTAGGGATGCCTTGGGTTCTTTCGGTAGAGTTATAGCAGTTAATGGACGAGGCACTACTCTTCCCGGTAAGGACTAAATTGAAAAAGTCTATTGGATGTGATGTATAACAATTCTACTATTACTAATTTATCTCTTTTTGGATTTTCCGCAGCCGAGTGGTGGTTACTGTATGGGATGGATGCTCCCAACCTACGGAAAGTGGCGGTGAAAGTTTTGTCTCAAACTGCATCTGCCGGTGGCTGTGAGAGAAACTGAAGCACATTCAACTTGATCCATTCGAAGAGACGGAACAAGTTGGGAGAACAGAGGCTACACGATCTTGTTTTTGTGCACTACAACTTGAGGTTGAAGATGAAACATGCAAGGGAGGGGCATGACAAAGAGGACTACACAGACCCCATCGATCTTGCATATATTTTCAAGATGCACGACGACGATGCAGATGAAGATGTTCTGCAGAGGTGGTTGGATTCCAACGGTGCTCCATTGCTCGATCAACCGGGAGGAAGGCCGAACGAGAATATAAGCCAACAAATGGGAGCAGATGTTGGCGACTACATGGCCAGATCTGGGTCACGAACCCTCTTGGAGGGGTGGAAGAACTTGATGCGATTGTCGACGACATCCTCTCTGCTGGATCGAAATCCAAATCCAAATCAAAAGATGACAGTGGGAGTGATGATGATGACGATGACGCTGTTGCTGGCCGTGGTGGATCAGGTGACGGGGAGACATATTCAGGGGGGTCAGGTGGTCGTGGACCACATGATGATAGAAGATTTGAGTCAGAGCAGGAATACAGGGGACGACATAGAAACATACATGGGCAGTTTGTCCCAAGTCCGAGTCCAGGACCTATGGATTACGATGCATATGGACGACGTGACCATCATCCTACAGATAGCTACATGTCGGATTTGATATCATCTGTAGGTTCCATGGACATTGACAGCCCATACCGTGGATATGGATCCTCCCATTCCCAAGATGAGAGATCATTTGGGGTCTTCCCTGAATATTTTCCTGCTCCTCCGCCTGGACCTCCTCCTCCTCCTCAGGCGTATACTCCTCCATCTTATGGATATAGCAGCTACAACAATGGGTTTGGAGGATATAGCAGCTACAACGGTGAGGAGAACTACCAAGGTAGCCAACCCGAGCAGAGCCAGCTCAGCCAGGGCAGCTTCTTTGGTGATGACAGTTTCGGTTTCTTCCCAGAGTATTTCGCTCCTTGATGCAATTTATGCCCAGTTCGAGGGGCTAAACAGAATGTTACCTTGAAGGAAAGAGTCTTAGGAGACTTCTTGCAATTTGTTTTTTTTTATTTATGTAATTTTCTATTTTTTTGAGTCCATAAGTCTAGGGTTTTGTTCCTATTGCTATAAAAGGACCCATATGGGGAAAAGACGGCAGCTTTTGGCAGATACCAACAAAACCCTACGGGCCCCCCCTCTCTTTTCTCTCTTCTTCCCTCCCTCTCTCCCCGATACCCCTTCTCTTCCCACCGTTCTTTCCCCTTCAACCCTAACCCTCCATTCTCTCTTTTCTTTCCCCTACCGCCTCCGACCTACCCTCTTCACCCCCACGATTCATCACAGCCACGCCAACCCCGCCGCCAACGACCTCGCAGCCCAACTTCCCTCCCGTGAACTCCACAGCCAACAACCCCATTGGCCCCAACTTCGTTTTCCCGGCCGATCAGCGGCAATCACAGCATGTCGATCTCATCCCGCACCACCATTTATGCCGGTTAGCTCATCAAACCCCTCCACCTGTTGCTAAAGTCTGCCGGTTCTGCAGCCCCCTGGGTCATTGGTTTGCACCGTTTCAGCATCTATTTGCTTTTCCGATGGTTTCTGGTCTTGAGTCAAGTTGGTCTTATCTTGTCTGCTATTCTTTATAATTAAATGGGTCAAGTTTTCTTTTTTGTATCAATTTCTTTGCTAGTTATTTGTTTTTCTTCCAGAACGATAGGAACTAAGTACTGTTCATTCAATTCACAGAACTATTTCAGTTGATTTCCGTGGTTAACTGATTCTTGCTTCCTTATTATCAATTGTTGGCCTCACGTAAGTCTGTGATCTCCTGTGAAACTGCAATATTTTCTAAATTAGATCTCTTATTACTCCTGCTTGGCCAGTCTATAATCGGTAATTTAATAACATCAGTGTCAGGGGTTATGTTTCTTAATTTGTGCTTGGAAAATGGCGGCAGTACATTGTAATTTTTAAGTTTGCATAGCTGGTAGCTTAATCCTTGTCTTAGATTACATCAAGTGGTATCAGAGCGAAAGATCCGAGTTTCCGTCATTGCCTTGCATTTCACAAAAAAAAACAAAAAAATCACATTGCATTTGTTTAGTCTCTAGACCCGTGAGAACCGAACTTCTATGGCTCGCCACCCTGATCCACATCCCATGGCACGATTGGAAGCATTGATAGCCAGCTTGGGTGAGGAAATCCGACGCACTAACACTCGGCTAGAAAACATGGAGAGGACAGTAGCCAATAACACTCAACAATTAGAAGTCTTGAATTTTGACAGAATAGATAGGGAGTACAGAAGAGAACACGGTAGAAGGGACACTAGCCGCTCTTCAACTTCAAGTAGGTGGGATCATAACCCTCGTAATCCCCGACATCGTGGACATGACTCACTTGTCTTTGATCCTAATTCTGAAAGCGATGTTAGCGATGAACCATCCCTACATCTGGAGTCGCCGCCACCCTCAGGTGACGAGGAGGATGAGAATCGACAACCCCGTAGACGTCGACCTGAGGAACATGATAGAAGGAGAGCACCTGAACTGCGAGGTCGACCACACAATCAAAATCAAGATCCTAATTGGGACCGGGAGATAAGGATTGACGTTGCCGACTTTGATGGACGACGTGATCCAGACATCTTTCTTGATTGGATGGATCAGTTGGAACATTTCTTTATTTGGAAGGAACTTCCAAGTGAGCGGAGAGTCCAGTTTACCACGTTAAAGCTGAAAGGATTTGCCTTACTTTGGTGGAAACATCTCCAGGAAGAACGTCACCGCCAAGGAAAAGAACGCATTCGTTCTTGGACAAGGATGCAACAGAAACTCCGGGACAAGTTTCTTCCAGAGGAGTATCGACAGAACTTGTACAATCGCCTTCAAAACCTTCGTCAAGGAACACGCACTGTTAGGGAATATACTGAAGAGTTCCAAGTTCTGATAGCTCGGAATAACTTAAAGGAAAGCGATTCTCAACTGGTGGCTAGATACACACATGGATTACGAACCAACATCCAAGATGAATTGTACATGTGTGACTGCCGAACCGTAGACACTGCCCATGATAGAGCTGAGAGGGCTGAAGCGAAGTTATCCAGGAACCTCACACGACGCATGACGATCGCAACTGCCTCTGCTGCTACCCCCTCTGCACCAAACATCTCTACCGGACAAACTAGGGTGGGCGCACAGTCAACCATCAAATCAGGGGGCCCTATACCTCGCACTATTACTGGAAGTACAAGTTCACATCCCCGACCAGCTTATGCTGGGTCATGAATTCTCGGGGCTCGACCTGCAGTGGGACCCGATACTTGTTTCAGATGCCTTTAGAAAGGGCATCGCGCAGCAGAATGTCCCAACCCACGTGTGGCCAGTGCACACTTAGTGCATGACGAACCTGATAATAAGAACACCCTTACCGAGGAGAATGAACCAGAAATGGTGACCGGCTACACCAACGTCAATGAGGATTACGAAGAAGTTGAGGTTGAAGCAGAGACCCATGGACCCTTCCTTTTGATTGAACATGATGACTCCATACGAGAAGATGATGCACCTACCGAAAAGTTGGAGCCTCTTATGCTGGCCCCGAAAGTTGAGAGTGACGATGCTTGGTTAAGGAGAAGCATCTTCCGCACTACATGCGCATCCAACGGTCACCGGTGTTCTTTAATCATTGATGGAGGAAGCGTGGAAAACTTTGTAGCCCAAGCGATGGTCGATAAATTGGAATTGCAAACACAACCATTGGATCGACCATATCAAGTGGCGTGGTTTAAGGGTGGGACTCAAATGCCAATCCAATGTCAATGTCTTGTCAAATTTTCCATAGGACCCACATATAGAGACGAGATCTGGTGTCATGTTGCACCTATGGATGTGTGTCACATCTTACTGGGACGACCTTGGCAGTTTGATCGAGACACAGACCATAAGGGAAGGAAGAATACCTACACATTTTTGATGGACAAGATGCGAATTACCCTCAAACCTCAGCGCGATGCCCCTAGCCCAAGGCAAACGACCACCACTTCTTACAAAGGTACTTCAATTGATCGTCAAAAGTCTGTAATTGCCCAAACACCATCACACTCAGGTGAATCACTTGTGGTTCTCCAAGCATCTCCCTTCCAACGCCAACTCCAAGAATCACATGTTGTCTTTGCCCTTATTGGAAAGGAAATTGAGAGTGGCGTTGTGAATTCAGATAAAGTAGACCCAGAAGTTGCTCCGATCTTGGAAGAGTTTGCAGATATTATGCCAGACGACCTCCCCGATGGACTTCCACCGCTAAGGGACATACAACACCATATAGACCTAGTCTCTGGGGCTAGCCTACCTAATCTGCCCCACTACCGAATGAGCCCAGGGGAACATGAAGAGATGCAACGACAAGTAGTGGAACTATTGAGTAAAGGATATGTACGCGAAAGTATGAGTCCTGTTGCTGTTCCTGCCCTCTTAACTCCAAAAAAGGACGGAACTTGGAGAATGTGCGTGGACAGTCGAGCCATCAACAAGATCACGGTAAAGTACCGCTTTCCGATACCTCGACTTGATGACATGCTGGATATGTTGACTGGGGCTTGCATATTCTCTAAAATGGACCTGCGAAGTGGTTACCACCAGATTCGAATTAGACCTGGAGATGAGTGGAAGACGGCCTTTAAAACCCGTGAGGGCCTGTATGAGTGGTTAGTGATGCCCTTCGGCCTGACCAATGCTCCTAGCACCTTTATGCGTATAATGAACCATGTCTTGAGACCACTCATTGGGAAATTTGTGGTTGTTTATTTTGATGACATCCTAATCTACAGTGGCAACCGGAGAGAACACTTGAACCATCTCCGTCAGGTGCTTACCATCTTAAGAGAACATAAGCTCTTTGTTAACTTCAAAAAGTGTGCCTTCCTCACCGACTCAGTTAACTTCTTGGGTTACATTGTCTCTGCTGATGGTATCAAGGTTGACCCGATTAAGATTGAAGCCATTAGAAGTTGGCCAACCCCCAAGACCCTTACAGAGATACGTAGTTTTTTAGGCTTGGCTTCCTTCTATCGACGCTTTGTGAAGAATTTCAGTAGCCAAGCTGGTGCAATGTCAGATTGTTTACGTGGAGGTAACTTTTCATGGACATTGGAAGCTGAAAAGAGTTTCCAAAAGCTCAAAGAACATCTAACTCAAGCCCCTACATTGGTTTTACCTGATTTCAACAAGATGTTCGAAGTTGATTGTGTTGCCTCGCACGTTGGTATTGGCGCTGTCCTTAGCCAGAAAGGACGACCAATTGCTTATTTTAGCGAGAAATTGAATGATGCACGCTCACGCTATTCTACGTACGACGTGGAATTCTATGCCATTGTTCAAGCCCTTAAGCATTGGCGCCACTATCTCATCCAACGTGAATTCATCCTCAATTCTGACCATGAGGCCTTACGCTATCTGCAATCCCAGAAAAATCTCAACAAAAGGCATGCAAAATGGGCAAGTTTCTTGCAAGAATACACATTCCATTTGAAACACAAGGCTGGCATTAAGAATCGAGTGGCCGATGCTTTGAGTCGTCGAGCCCACCTGCTTGCAGCAGTCACTGTAGAGACCATAGGGTTTGAACGTATCAAAGAGTTATATCAAGAGGATCATGACTTCAGCAAACCGTACCATGACTGCCTGAATCATCTTACTGATCAGTATCTCCTCCAAGATGGTTATCTCTTCCGTGGGTCACAACTATGCATTCCAGCCACGTCATTACGGGAAAGCTTAATCTTGGAATTGCACGGAGGGGGTCTTGGTGGACATTTTGGGATTGACAAAACTTTACACCTCCTTCAAGAGAGATTTTATTGGCCACGAATGAGGAAGGATGTGACGCAGGCAATTCAACGTTGCCAGACTTGTCAACGTTTTAAGGGTCAAAAACAGAACACTGGCTTGTACACCCCCCTACCCATTCCTGCACGCCCTTGGGAAGACATCACTATGGATTTTGTTATCGGGCTCCCTCAGACAGCTAGGAAAGTGGATTCCGTGTTTGTCGTAGTTGATCGGTTCTCTAAGATGGCACATTTTATCCCATGTAGAAAAACATCTGATGCATCTCATATAGCTGATCTTTTCTTTAAAGAAGTTGTCCGTCTGCATGGCATACCGCATTCATTTACGTCTGATAGGGACACTAGGTTCTTAGGGCATTTTTGGAGGACATTATGGTCTAAGTTGGGCACTCATCTACAATACAGCACTGCATATCACCCCCAAACTGATGGCCAAACAGAAGTAGTAAACAGATCTTTGGGAAACTTGCTTCGTTGTCTTGCAGGAGAACGACCCACTCAGTGGGACTTGGTCCTTCCTCATGCTGAGTTTGCGTAGAATAGCTCGTCTTGTCGGTCTACCGGAAAATCTCCTTTTGAATGTGTCTTCGGTTACCCCATTCCTCACGTCCTTGATAGAGTTCCTCTGGATCGACCCGGACGGGTAAGTGCTACTGCGGATGAGTTGGCTGATCATATCCACCTACTCCACCAAGAAATCCATGCCAAACTTCAAGAAACTTCCACCAAGTACCAAACCCAAGCCAACACCCACAGGAGGGAAGTTGAGTTCAAAGAAGGAGATTTGGTAATGGCCCATTTTCAGAGAGAGCGTTTCCCTGAGAGAACCCACCACAAATTAAGCCCAAAGAAATTTGGTCCTTTTAAAATCATTAGAAAAATTGGTCCGAATGCCTATGTCTTGGATTTGCCGCCGGAATTCAGCACCTCACCAATATTTAACATATCTGATTTATGCCCATATTTTGAGGAAGACGCAGCTGGTCAAGAAATCCTACCTATGAGCTCATCATCGACAATCATTGCAACTGCACCATCTCCAGATGCCGTTGAAGATATCTTGGATGTTCGTGACTTGGCAACACGCCACGACATTACTCGACGCTTCCTAGTACGATGGACGGGCCGCCGCTTGGAGGATAGTTCGTGGATTGAAGAGCGTGAATTAGAAGAGCTTCGTCCTGATCTTCTGCAAAATTACTACAACGCAATCTTGCCGGAGCAAGATTCTCTCCAAACAGGGGGAATTGATGCAATTTATGCCCAGTTCGAGGGGTTAAACAGAATGTTACCTTGAAGGAAAGAGTCTTAGGAGACTTCTTGCAATTTGTTTTTTTTTATTTATGTAATTTTCTATTTTTTTGAGTCCATAAGTCTAGGGTTTTGTTCCTATTGCTATAAAAGGACCTATATGGGGAAAAGACGGCAGCTTTTGGCAGATACCAACAAAACCCTACGGGCCCCCCTCTCTTTTCTCTCTTCTTCCCTCCCTCTCTCCCCGATACCCCTTCTCTTCCCACCGTTCTTTCCCCTTCAACCCTAACCCTCCATTCTCTCTTTTCTTTCCCCTACCGCCTCCGACCTACCCTCTTCACCCCCACGATTCATCACAGCCACGCCAACCCCGCCGCCAACGACCTCGCAGCCCAACTTCCCTCCCGTGAACTCCACAGCCAACAACCCCATTGGCCCCAACTTCGTTTTCCAGGCCGATCAGCGGCAATCACAGCAGGCCGATCTCATCCCGCACCACCATTTATGCCGGTTAGCTCATCAAACCCCTCCACCTGTTGCTAAAGTCTGCCGGTTCTGCAGCCCCCTGGGTCATTGGTTTGCACCGTTTCAGCATCTATTTGCTTTTCCGATGGTTTCTGGTCTTGAGTCAAGTTGGTCTTATCTTGTCTGCTATTCTTTATAATTAAATGGGTCAAGTTTTCTTTTTTGTATCAATTTCTTTGCTAGTTATTTGTTTTTCTTCCAGAACGATAGGAACTAAGTACTGTTCATTCAATTCACAGAACTATTTCAGTTGATTTCCGTGGTTAACTGATTCTTGCTTCCTTATTATCAATTGTTGGCCTCACGTAAGTCTGTGATCTCTTGTGAAACTGCAATATTTTCTAAATTAGATCTCTTATTACTCCTGCTTGGCCAGTCTATAATCGGTAATTTAATAACATCAGTGTCAGGGGTTATGTTTCTTAATTTGTGCTTGGAAAATGGCGGCAGTACATTGTAATTTTTAAGTTTGCATAGCTGGTAGCTTAATCCTTGTCTTAGATTGCATCACTCCTCCTCCAGGTCCTCCTCCTCCGCAAACATCTTCTCCTACTCCGTCGTCGTCGTCCCGAGGATCTCAAGCTAGTAGTTCGCGGCCTCCTCGTGCCATTCGTGATACTGGATCTAGTGCTGCTTATCCTCGTCTCGGGATACTCATAGGCATCGATGACCACCAATACAGGCAGTATGTCATGGATTACAAGGCCATGTACTCGTACATGACATGGGAGAACTACTGCGAGTTCATTGAATCTGCGATGCGTTATGAGAGACAACAAGGAAGGGGGGGCAATGCAGATCCACCGCGAAACTCTTGGTTTTAGGCTACCCTAGGTCATCTCTTTTTACATTGTCAACTTGATTTGGATATTTGTCATTTGTTGTTGCACTTGTAGCTTTTATATAGATAAATCATAATTCTTTTTGCCAATTGCTAAACAATGATTGTCTCGTAAATTCCCATCGATATGACCGATATGTGCAGTTTAAGGACCATAGTCCTCATAAATTATCTATGTGTTATGAGGTGTATATTTGTAGTATTTCATGTTACAAACTTATAATAACTTGAATGGAATCCATTTCCAATATTCATAAGTCAAGAGTCAACATTAAGTGATTAACATCGACACGGCCGATACCAGCGATACCGATATGTGCGATATATGGTGTATAAATGACCGATATGTGTGATATAAGTGTGTATTTGTAGGTTATTTGTTGTTCTAATATCTTGGATGATCTTAATTTCTGAAAAAATGGCGAAAAATTGGTTTTTTTGAGCCATTTTCGACATTTCCACCGATATCGTCGATATATCGTCGATATATCCCGATATATCCATTTTCGGGCGGACCGATACGATATCGATATCGATACGGCCTTCCTTGGTATCATGTATATGGCATCCATATGTACTTGTCTGGGCTGTTCCATGAACTGACTCACCCGATTCACTGCAAAAGCGATGTCAGGTCTAGTGATAGTAATATAGAGAAGCTTTCCTACCATCTCTTTATATCTTCTCCTGTCAACCTCATCTGTATCATCATCATATGGGCCTGTTTGGTTGCCAGGGTACCCCAGGATACCCTGGCATACCCCTAGCTCCAACCATGCATTCCTGGGTTGGGATTACTTGTATTGACCCTACAATTTCTTTGGTATAATGGTTTTTAACCTTGTTCGAATACACTTATTAACATAAAAAACATATTATAATAATTAAAAAAGTTAATATAACACATAATCAATGTCACATCACATCACATTTATCATTCCAACCATCCCAACCCTCCAAATAACTATTATTCACAGGAGGATACCCCAACCCACCCCACCCCAACCCAACCCAGTAACCAAACATGCCCTATAACTTCATGCTAGGATACATGGGAGTAGTCTAGGGTCGACAGCCAATCATGTTCGTCTCACCAAGCATGTCTGTAATATGCTTCCTTTGGGTCATCACAAGACCCTACGCATTCCTAGCAAATTCCGACCCCAGAAAATATTGTAGGGTACCAAGATCCTTAGTAACAAACTGATGGCCTAGAAATGCTTTTGCCATCTTTATCCCCTGCACATCATCTCCCGTAACAAATATATCATCAACGCACACCATGATAATGATAGTACCTCTGGGAGTCTTCTGAACAAACAAAGAATGGTCTGCATTTGATCTTTTGAACCATTGCTTCTGAATTAGGTCAAGTTTCTGAAGCCACGCCCGCGGGCTTTGTTTAAGGCCATATATTGCCTTGTGAAGTCTACAAACCATTTGACCCTCCCCCTCAGTAGCAAACCCTGGAGGCTGCTGCGTGTAGACTTCTTCCTGCAGATCCCCATACAAAAAGATATTCTTAACATCAAGCTGAAACAAGAGCCAATCATGTACCACATCAACTGAAAGGATACATAGAGTGGAGTGACGGGCAACTGGAGAGAATGCGTCCATATAATCCACACCATATGTTTTAGTGAACCCACATGCTACTAGCCTTGCTTTGTAACGATCAAGGCTGCCATCTGCATGATATTTTTTTTGAAATCCATAAATGAGGGGGATACACTCGATGGTGCACGCCCTAAGCCTTTACTGAAGAGTAACAAAAGAAGAAAGAAGAAAGGGGAGGTTACAACCAGGCGCCGTTACAAAGGCCTATTACAACACCCAATCCTCCACCAAACGCTTAGCAAAGAATCACACGTTTTCCTTATAGAATCTTTGGCCCGAGAATAGCAAATCATTCCTACCCCTCTAGACCGCCCACAGAATGGCCACCTGATAAAGAATCTCCCCCATCGGCCTATCCTTGTTTGAACGAAGCGCGCTCCAGAAGGTCTGGAAACCGTCCGTGCAGCACCATTCCAAGCCAGCCCCCTGCCATACTTGAATCACCACCAGACATAGGAAGAAGAGGTGTTCCACGGATTCAATCGATTCATTGCAAAGCAAGCACCTATCCGAGATGGAGCGCAAAAGCTTGGCACATCGGTCCCTCGTCATCAGCCTCTGTCTCCTAAGCAGCCAAAGAAAGAAACCAATTCTCTCCGAAAGCCTGAGATCCCAAAGAAAAGCACAATCCCGGCTAAGCATCTCCGAAAGCGACGACGGCGGTCGAGAGATAGCCCCGAAGGCCTTCTTGACCGAGAAAGGGCCCCCCCTCCAAGACCAGTGGTCCCGGCCCCCCAAAGGTCGCCCCACCTCCCTCACAACATCGAGCAAAACCAAGAAATCCTCCAACTTCTGGTCCAAGAAGTTCGCCGAGAAGGTGGGGCTCCAATTACCATCAATCCAGCAGTCTGCAACCGAATAAAATTTGTCATCAACCAAGGCATACAACCGAGGGAAGCGCGAGCAAAGGCCTCCCCGTCCAGTCGTCCGTCCAAAAGGAGAAAGAATCTCCCCCACCAAGGGCCGGCCTAAAAACCACAATATTCTTCAAGAAGACCTCCACAACCCCCCTCCAAAAGCGCGTGGGTGAGGCAATACGGGAGACCTGCGAAGGCAGCGTCCCCCCCACGCCATAGATCCGCCGAATCACAGCAGAGATCCTCTCCCAACCCCCATATCCTGCTAGCCCACTTAAGGAGCAAGGCGTCGTTCATTTGGTCTAGCGACTTCATCCCCAACCCTCCCTGATCCTTCCTGCACGTAATATTCTCCCACCCAACCAGGTGGATCCCTCTCGACCCACCCTTCTGCTTCTCCCATAAAAAGGCATGCATCCTCTTCTCTATCCAGGCTCTGATCCCCTTAGGCATTCGCCGATTAGATAGAAAATAGATCGAGATGGACGCTTTGATCGGGATAGAAAATAGATCTGCATGATATTTGACAATAAATACCCAATTACAACTGACAACAGAAGCTCTTGGGGGGGGGGCATAAACCAAGCTCCATGTACCCTATGACCGCAAAGCATCCATTTCCTCATCCATGGTTGAACGCCAGCAGCTTTCCTTCAATGCGTCCTTATAATTCCGTGGTATTTCCACGGTAGATAAGGCCACAACAAACCACTGAAAATCACCGGTGAGGCGATGGAATGAAACCTATGAAGCAAGTGGATAGGATGCACAAGTACGCTTCTACTTATGTAAGGCAATAGGTACATTCAAATAATCAACAATCGTACTCGTTGGTATGCTATTCTCCTTCAAAGATCCCTGCACTTGCACATCTTCGGACCCATCGTTAGTAATATTACATGGACAAACCTGAGGCGTGGTGAATGATTGATGAGTTCCATGAGTAGGGACATGACGACGGGTATAAAATCTCGGTAAAGGTGGCACAAGTGGATGTGGCGGCGGCGGCGGTGGTGTTGATGGTGGTGGTGGTGGAACATCAGGAACTGGTATGGGAACGGACGGACACATAGGAGGAGGTGACACATAAATCTCATCATCAGTAGTGGAGGAAGTCATCATGTCACCTGCAGGGGAGAAATACATCACATTCACAGACTCAAAGAATGTGACATCGACACTGACATAATATTTCATGTTCAAAGGGTCATAGCATCGGTAACCATACTGAGTACGAGAGTACCCAACAAACACACACTTGACAACCTTAGGTGAGAGCTTGTTTTTTCCATGAGAGAGTTGATGGACGAAAGCAATCGGGCCAAAGACATGAGGAGTAAGGGAGAATAATTCATTGTCAGGGAAGACAACTAAAAGAGGAACTTTCTCACCTAAGACAGAGGATGGCATACGATTCACCAGATAACATGCCATAAGTACATCATCACCCCAAAAGAAAATGGGTGCGCAATTATGGATAAGTAGAGTCGAGTGATATCAAGAAGATGACGATGCTTTCTTTCTACAACACCATTTTGTTGGGACGTGTAAGCATAGGTTGTTTGATGGATAATGCCTCTAGACAAGAAATGTGAAAAAGCACGAGTACAATATTCCAAAGCATTATCTGTATGCACAATTTTCACAGTAAACGAAAAAACATTATGTACTTCATTTATAAGATTTTTAGTTGCATCCCCTGCTTCAGATTTATTCTTCAACACAAACACCCTTGACAATCGAGAAAAATCATCAACCACAACTAGGTAAAATCTGTGTCCCTGGTGATCAGGGACACGACTCGGACCCCAAATGTCAACATGAAATAATTCAAAAGGGGAGCTACTGCTCCGAGACTGAGGACTAGGGAAAGTAGATGCTTTCCCGACTGACACGCTTCACACTGAAAAGAAGAACCCGGTGAAATCTGGGGCAAGATATGACACATCTTCTGAAGAGGGAGGTGGTTAAATCGTAGATGCCATGTGAATGGAGAGATTGGTCCATTGGACTAAGATGAGACACCAGCATAGGGAGTTCGGACCAAACGATAGAGACCATCTTGCTCACAACCACATCCAATCACCCTGCCCGTAAGAATGTCCTAAAAAACAGGAGACATTGGGTCAAAAATAGCGCGATAATGCAAATCCTTCGTAATCTGACTGATAGATAATAAATTCATCGAAAAATCTGGAGTATACAAGACATTCGGGAGACGCATAGAGGGTGTCAAATTGATCTCCCCCTGTCCAACGATGGGGGGAATGGGTCCCAACTGCTATCATGACAGATCGTCCCTGTGGAACCTCCCTGTAGGATGTAAGCTTATCTTTGTCTCGACAAAGATGATGTGTCGCGTCGGAGTCCATAATCCATTCTGAAACGTTAGATCCATGACAGGAAGTAAAGGCATAAGCACTACATGAGGTGCCAGTAGTGGTTGACGTACTGGCAGAGGCTGAAGCAGCTACGTCCGAGGGGCCTCCTGGAGAGTCAGTAGAAGTAGGAGGCATGATATCTTGCAGCCTGTCGACAAGTTCCTCAAACATGTGGTATGAAGTAGATGTTTGTGGAGATGCAACGTGCTCGGCTACATGTGCTGATGCCGGAAAAACATGCTTAGAATAACATGTATCCTCCGTATGACCTGGGCGATGACAGAATGTGCAGGGCTGACGAATGCGGCCACCTCTACCACGAGGTCCACAACTACTGAAAGAAGAAGAGACTCCTCCGCTTTCGGAAACCGCAATGGCCAAAGGAGGCTGAGTAGTAGCAGTAGATGGGACTGTAATTCTGCTGAGCCTAGGGTACACTTCCTCTATTGGAGGAATAGTGGCATCTGCAAGAATCTGCGAGCGAGCAGCATCATATTCAGGGTCAAGTGCCGCTAGTAAGACCCCCACCATAGTATCATTCCGAAACGTCTTCTGCTGTTCGGGAGTCGTCATAAGGGGAATGATATTGTAGAGCTTCTCAAACATCCCTCGCAAGGATATATATAACAAATGCAGAGGTCGACCATTCTGCTTGACCGTAAATGCCATGCTGGAGTTGAAGGATCTCGGTATCATTTCGCATCTGCGAGTATGTCGCTGCAAGGATGTCCCACATCGCCTTAGCAGTGGGCTGATGGAGTACATCATTAGCAATCTCCATCGTCAGTGTGCCTAAAAGCTAGACTTTGGCATACGAATCATCGACCTCCCATGAGGCATAAACCCAATTTTCTTTGCCGGCTCATCTTCGGTAAGAATATGATTATTACCATTTGACTTCACGAGACTCATGAACTTCATAGCCCAGAGCTCGTAGTTCGTCCCATCCATCTTGGCAATGGGCGCTGGACCTTTAAAAGCATCTATGGGGGGTATGCCGACCTTGTTTTCTGACATGGTTACCGGAGATGTAGAACTAGGGTTTGTGGACCAAGGAACAAGTGTCTACATAAATATCCGAGGATTTGAGTGCATATGTAGACTTATGCACTCAAATCCATAGGAGTAAGGATGCAAACGGTTACGGATATATCCGTATCTGATCTGTCACCGTCTCCGTTTTATACAGATTTTGACATCCGTATCCGAATCCGTTTTAAAATGGATACATATATGGATATCATTTTGATATCCGCAAACATCTGTATCCGTATCCATATATCCATTTTCGTATATAAGTATAGTCATAGATTTATTTTTAACCCTATATAACATAATTCTATACCTTGTTTTGCCATTTTTGTATAATTTTTATGATATAGACACATTCAGTAAATTTATATCATGTGTTTTCCATCAAATTCTTATATATTTAAGTCGATTCTATAAAGGATTTCTAACATTAGTCGTTTGCGATCATTATCCATTTTACATCCGTATCTGTTTTTTAAGGATATGGTAAGATAGTTTTAATATCCGTCAATATCCGTATCCGCATCCGTATTCGTATTCAAAGACGGATAAGGATACGGTAATACCTATATCTGCATCCGTATCCGTCCGTTTGCATCCCTACATAGGAGAGGGGGCGGCGTCAGTGGCGAGAAAGAGGAAGGGGGCGGCGGGTGGTGGGGGGAGGGCTGTAGCGGTGGCGGAGAAAGAACGGAAGTGGCGGGGCCGGCGGTGGAGGGGAGGGTGAGCGACTAGGGTTTAGGGTGGTGACTCTGATATCATGTTGGAAGAAAAAAGTTAATTGATTATTCCAGAGAACCCTAGGCTCTCTTATATAGAGAAGGCCTATGAGTAAATTACGTAAGATGGATAAAAGATACTCAACATAACAGAAAAGGTACATAGAGTCTAGAAATATCTCTACAAGGTATCACGATGCTTTTCCTTCAATCTTCAGGCATTTTCTTGCTTTACCAAATAACATTGAATAAATGTGTAAGCCAAATTAAACTATGCTCAGCTAAAACTCTCCAAACTTCTATAGTAATGTCATAAGGTCCTACACGTTTCCCAGGTCGCATAACATTCAAAGCCTCCTCTACTTCCTTTGTATTTGTCTATAGCTTGCACGATTCAATAACTTTCACTACTAGTTAGATTGCTTAAAATGATCCCTTTATTTCCTTCCCCAATGAAAAGCATATGGAAGTACTGCTTCCATCTAGTCTCTATATCCTTCTGAGTAACAAACACGTGACCTTCTTCATTCTTAATGCATCTCACTTGAGAAAGGTCTTTGGTCTTTCTTTTTCTTACTTTAGCCAACCTGAATATATCCTTTTGACCCTCCTTAAGGTCGAGATATTTGTACAAAACTTCAGAAGCTTTGGCATAGCTTCGCTTACTGCATTCTTTGCTTCCTTCTTCGTAATTTTGTAGTTTGTAACAACTTTATCTGTTTTATCGTTAGATATATTTAAAGCATGCTCTTTTAATTTTGAGCTTCTTTTGCACCCCTCCACTCCACCACCAAGCCTCCTTTTAGCATGGAGCTCCTTCCGTTGACTCGCCTAGCATCTCTTTTGATACCCTTCGGATACAAGATGCTACCACCTCCCACATCTCGTTTGCACTTTCGTTACAATCTCAAGATAAGTCTTCTAAAACCTTCTCATTGATGCTTGATTGCGTCAATTGAAGATTCCACCATCTAGTATAGTGATCTTAGAAACCTTCTTTTTCTTTACCAACCCTTTTACTTGCACATCCATGACTAACAAGCGATGTTGGGTGGTCAGACTCTCTCCTGGGATTATTTTGCAGCCTTTGCAACGCAACTGATTTCTTCTCCTCAACATAAAGTAATCTATCATTATTCTAGTCGAGCTATTCTTATAAATAATTAAATGCTCCTCCATCTTCTTGAAGAGAGTGTTTGCAATAAAAAAAGATCACAAGCCGTTACAAAATACATGATGACTTTTACCTCTTCATTCCTACCTCCGAAGCCATGTCCTCCATGAACACTAGCATACCCTGAAGCATCCTTTCCCACATGTCCATTAAAATCTCTACCTAGGCAAATCATCTCTCTTTGTGGGATTCCTTGCATAATCTTATTCAAATCCTCCCAAAAAGCTTGTTTAATCCTTTCATCTAAACCAATTTTATGTGTATAAACTGAGTTGATATTCAAATTTCTTCGTCGAGCACCACTTTTAGCAAAATAATCCGATCCATGAATCTTTGCACCTTAACCACATAATCCTTCAAATCCTTATGAGCAACCACTACAACACCATTTCTACCCTTATCTTTACATGAATACCAAAGTTTAAAGCATGTCTTCTCGATCTCCATTGCTTTCTCTTCAACCCATTTTGTCTCCTGCAGACATAATACATGAATCTCCCTTCTTTCCATTGGATCGACTATCTCCATCAATTTACCAATCAAAGTGCCAATATTCCAACTACCTATTGGCAACTTCCTTCGCAACTTCCTTTGGACTAACTTCTTTACCCGCATGTATCCATTATGTGAGAACCCTTGCAAATTTTGGACTGCATCCAGGCGACGATGCATCGGATTTAGCTTATTTACTCGCATGCGTTCTTCATGGGAAAACCCTTGCAAATTTTGAACTACATCCAGGTGACGATGTAGCAGCCCTTGCCAACTTTTCATTGCATTCGGGCGATGCAACACATCGCTAGTAGGGAACGCCCCAATAAAATCGAAATGTTTGCGTAAATCCATGTTTGAAAGATCTGAACTGTTTTGAGACAAATTCCTAAATAGTGTTCTTAAAAAGAACATTATTTACGAATTTATCTCTCTTGCGCTAACTGTCGGCTACCTAACACGCAACCCTCCTCAATTTACCCAAACTTGGGACCGGCCTTAATGAGTTTTTCGGGCTTTTTTCAATACATAGACGAAATAATTTATTTAGATTTGAGAGGGTGGATTTGCCCATCAAGCTCACCACGCGCTTGATCTACGGAAGGGTCTGGACATTTTAAAATCAATTGTATAGACTATTGAGATCTGATATAAAGATAAATGCAAAGAAAACTCAATATCACAACTTAAATCTACGTGGCTTTTAAAGATAACTTGAAGTTACAACTTACATGGTTGGAGATTGGCACAATGACAACCCTACTCCATGATAGAAGTGGCCTACGCTCTCACAATGGACGATGCATGATGAAACACATAACCTTTACTGCACAATGATATTAGACAATATTACATTTCTCAATCAACTCTCACAATGGGCGATGCATGAGGAAACACATAACTCTACTATGCAATGATATTAAACAATATTACATTTCTCAATCGACTCAACTATTGACAATTCTGAACAGTCCTCATTGCGCTGGAAAAAACTTCGACAAAAATATCGATAAACAAAACAACCAAAACAACAAACCCTTTTCCCACAATTAAGTAGGATCGGCTACGTGGATTTTTTTTGCCTCCATTCAGATCTATTTTGAGTCATTCTAAATGTTTGCTTAAATCCATGTTAAAAAGATCTGACTGTTTTGAGGCAAATTTCCGAAATAGTATTTAAAAAAATAAGAATTTGTCTCCGATTGATTTACGCCGGTTGTCAGCTACCTAACGATAAGCAAAACAAGGTTCTGAAATTGATGAACTTATAATCGACTTGCTATGACGCTAAATGTGGAGAAAACATAGCATCAATACTTGAATCACATGCGTTGAGACTGTCAGGATGGCCACCATACTCCATGGCCTCAAATTTCAGCGAAATTCGGTCGAATTTCTGTCGAATATCGATATCCGGTCGAAATCGAAATTGACCGAAATGACCGAAATGACCGAAACATGGGGTCCTAGTACAAAAAATGATCGAAATGACCGAAATTTCGGTCGAAATTCCACCGAAATTCCATCGAAATTCTGTTTTGGTCGATACTGAAATGGTGACCGAAACCGACAGTTAGGGCCTTGCCATACTCCACGGGAGTGACAACCTTATAACCGTGTTTGTATGTTGCTTCTTCTCACTGAAACATGTGGTACAAGACTATAATACACAAGCCCACTCAAATCCTACTCTCGCACAATAGGCGACATGGGACTCAACACATGCCTCTGGCACATAATAGGTAAATCTTCAAGAAGATCCAATTACCCTTGACTCAACCTTTAACTATTCTCAATTTTGACTACCTGTATTCTCTTAGGTACACTGGTTTATAATTAAAGTGGATTTCTTAAATACCAACCAAATGACCAAGGTTCAAATCCCACTATTGTGTGGGTTGCGTTAGGTAGTCGACATCCATCGTAAAAAAATACTCGAATCTTTCAACATGGATTTGAGCAAGAATCCATGTAGCCGACCCTACTTATAGTGGGAGAAGGCTTCGCCATTTCTTAAATACCAACCAAAAACCACATTCAATTGCATACTCTTAAAAATGGTTTATATCTATATACCTTAGTTAAAACTGGGTTTTCACCGGAGCTGAAGACACGTGGTTGTATGTGGGATATCTTTGGTGCATAGGAGACTTTTGGTTTCTTTCTCCCCTCTTCTCATCTGTTATTTTTTCACGCACATAAACTGTGTTTCCATGTGTTGTATCTTTCTCCGTGTAGCCTTCCGATTGGTTTGGGGCCCTATCTCATTAACTTGCTGGTTTGCGTTGCTTGGGCGGTCCTCATCCGTATCTACAGCGACGACACCTGCGACCGCCTCGATGAGGCCTTCTTCCCCGCCTCCTTCGACCCCTCCACTGTTGTCTCCTCCAAGGACGTCGACCTCCAACCCAACAACTTCGCCCGCCTCTACGTCCCCATCCCACAACGACAACCCACTGCATCCAATCTGCATGTCCTCCTCTACTTCCATGGTAGCGCCTTCTGCGTGGAGACCCCCTTCTCCCATCTATACCACCCCTACCTCAACGCCCTCTTTTTCACCAAACACTATCTCCCTACCTACTACGACGATTGATAGGAGGCCATCCAGTGGGCGTCACACTTGGGTGGAAGCAGTTCTGAAGCCTGGCTTGATGAACACGGGAACCTCTTCAAGATTTCAAGATCTCTCAGATACCATTCGATCTTCATCAAAGAGCATCGACCGTAAATGTTTAATCTATCTATTCGTTGCACCATTCGATCAGATCTCAACCACCGCAAGAAAGGTACTACGCGGATCGATTCTCACCGCATGATTAGATCACAGTTTCTTCAAGACTGCTCGCCACCCGTCAGAGATCACTGCACGTCACGTGAAGGTGTGATATTGCAAAGTCATCCTCCAAACTTTCTATTTCCTGAGATAGGTCCTTATGTGCTACACATGATCCATCACGTCACCTTTGGAGAATTTGCGAACTAATACATGAAACCTTAGATTTTTGCATACATGTCTATCCAGAACATCTGGGCTCGCGTGCACCATCACATGCGTCCTTGGTAGTATTGGAAACGTGATTTAGAAACGTGCACCATCACAGTACTTGAGCTCAAGAAGTTTTACATATTTCACGCTAATTATTTGTAGTATAGAAACGTGACTTAATTTCTGCATATTTACATATACATCGTTATACTAATATATTAAATAATAACTACTATAAATTCTCTATAAATTCAAATACTTACTATACAAATTAAAGAAAAACAGATATCTATACCTAATAATTCATCCAATATAGTGTATTAATAGTTATGAAACATGAAACATTACTATTTTAGTAGATAAAAAATATACATAAAAATACTTTCAAACTTTAAAAATCGCATACCAAAAATTCTATAAAAAATAGATTAGATAGATATTATCGCGTATTAATCAGAAAAAAAATCAACTAAAAATCACACAAAAAACTTAAAATTTTAAATGTATATAAAATCTTATAAAAATCATAACTAGGAATACAAAAATAACAAAAATACGGATGGTGGTGAGGTTTTGAAAAAGGTGGAGGTGGGGAGTAGATTTTTATCTCCGTCGTGTGATTGCGATTTTCAGCAAGGATCCTCTGATTATCCCACACCATAAATTTTTTGGAGCTTCGTTATAAATACCTAGCATTATCAAAGAATTAATAACACAAATATTGATGGTGTATACCTTTAGAGAGAACACTTTCTACTTACTACAGTTGAGGTCTAGCTTCTTCTCTTATGATGACACGTGGCTTCATGGACTTAGCCGCGTGGCCTTCCTATTGGTTTGGGACCCTGTCTTATAACTTCCAGGTCTACGTTGCTCGAGCCTTCATCGAATCGAGCAATCATCACCTCACACCCATGGAGAACAAGCATCACCTCCTACAAGTTGACACTAAACTGATTTGATCCTCCTAAAGGCAAGCACTACCTAAGCGGATTGTCAAACACATGTAGCAACATCTCTTAGAACGATGAGCACCATTAGAGATTTGGAGCGTTTGACGATTGAAAATCTGCACCTGAGATCAAGCTTCAACCGAGAACAACACCATAGGAGATTAGGAAATTATTGTTGGAGACTTGATTAACATCGTTGGACCTGATACAGTTTTAGGAAGAACACATCCAATCTATAGATCACTCCACTTAAAGTTTCAAGGCTCGTGCCATAGATCAGTCGACAAAAAATTCCATCAATGATCAAATGGGTCAAGTCTGGTGATTATCCGAGCGGTACAATATCCAAGGGATTTAATTGATTTTTGCCTATACGAGGTTCGTAACTGTTCTTTGTGAAACTCCAGTTGTCAATGGATTTTTAACAACAAACAATTGTAATTGAAGTACATCTAATCAGAGCCCTCCATCAAGAGCCTGTAAGCAAGCCACGTGGTCATCTACTTTGCATAAGATCAGATCCGACTATTCAGATCTGAGTCGTGCGTTGCTTAAGGTAAATGCCGTGATTCTCACGAGATTGGAACATTTATGCTCTAGACATATGGCTTACTTGAATTGTGTACTGGTCTAGACTCTTCTATATCCATGTTATCCTTCATGTGATCAGTATTACAAAATAATCAACCATGGTTACAAAATTTACATATAATATATTTCTTATTTTGTCAAATTATGTATACCAAATTATCGTTATCTAATCAAAATAATTTTAGATTACTTATAAATAAAAATACAATTTACATTTTAAAATACACTATTTCAATAAAATTCACATTGATACATGTGGGGAATAAATATCTAGGATAACAAGGTTTACGAGTTCATATGTATCAACATTAAGTAAATGTTATTTGATCCATCATTCTTTCTTTATTATACAAATTAAAGAATTTAAAAAGCATATTACTTGTGTAGAAATATTAATACACATCTTTCTCTTTAAGATGTGGAAAAGTTGATCGCAAATGCTAATACTTTCTAAATAAAATATTTCGTTTATCCGCAGCGAAGCGCGGGTAGTTTTCCTAGTTCTTGTAACTTTTGAGGTTTTTATAGGGTGATGTAAATAAAGAAATTATATCATGCTTCACGGCAAATGCCTCATGATCATGGATAAGTTTTTATGCATTTTTTAATAAAAGAGAACTACTTGTAAGACCACCCTTGAATTATTTCTACCCTTGAATTATTTCTCCAAATACTGGTCCAATGACTTTCACCTCTTGGCAGGTCATACAGAGGCTGTGCTTTCTGTTGTGTTTAGTCCTGATGGGAAGCATTTGGCTAGTGGTTCCGGCGATACTACTGTTCGTCTATGGGATCTCAATACCCAGACCCCATCATTTACATGTACAGGTATTCTATATAGTCACGGTGAATTGCAGTTTTTATTTCTCTGATGAAATGCACAACTTGCGTTTGGTGCACGTATGTTGTGTACTCTTTTGGGGTGGATTTTTTTGGTTGATGTAACTATTGCCCAGCTTCTGTTTTTTAAGAAGTCTAAAATTCTGATTTCCTTTAATTTGTGGTCGTCAATTTGCTCAACTTCTGTTAGTGATGCAATTTCAAATTCTAAAATTTTAAGGAAAAAATCACTTAAATTCATATGGTTAAGTTTCATTTTTTAGGTTTAATTTTAATTTTATCTGTTAGGCTTTTTGCTGAACAAATATTTTTTTTTTGACACTCTGAACAAATAATTTCCTCACTTACATACGCTTGCACACACACAGCTCACTCAATCACACATGAACACTCACAGGCACTCACACACACACAATTTGGACATTATTTCTCCTCGAGGGTCTATCTTATTTCTTTTTGGTAAAGGGTGGAAACACGTGCTCGCATACAGATACATAGTTTTGATGTTTTTTCCTTTCAAGGATCTATCAGTGGTGTTACCCTTTTTTTGGTGAAAGGTGAGTTTTTATCTTAGGCAACAGCTTTCTATTTACTCAGTGCCGTCTTGTTCCTGTTTCAGAAACCAGTTCCTAGCTAAGATTATGCAAATTATCATAATCTTGTATTTTTTTGGTTGTATATGCCTTCTGTTGGAGTATAAGTTGTATGCGTCATATATGAGGGAGATGGGTAAGTGGATCCCTCCAGGATCCATTTATCCAATCCAAGAGTTTAGTCCCACATCTACCAGTGGTGGGGACTTGGAGGCTTTGTGGAGGCTTATAAGGAGCCCCCGACCTCCTGTATCAGATGAGAAAAAGCAATGAAGCATATGCCCCTTTGAGGGCTTCTCCCGCGGTTTCATCCCGTTCCTTAGGGAGCAGGGTTCCACGTAAAAATCCTTTGTTCTTCAGTTTCTTTATCTTTATTTCTGATTTCACTTCCGCTTCCTATTTTCTAATATGGTATCAAAGCGGTTAGATTCTCGGGGATTTGTTCTTGAAAATTTATTATTCGAGATTCTATTTTTTTATTTGAGAGTTGTTCAGAGCAGGATTTAGGGTTTCGATTGAAACCCTAATGATTTGGTCAAGATTCTATTGTTCATATTCAAGATTCAAGATCAAGTTAGGTCAAGGCTTTAAGGTTCCGTTCTGGAACCCTAGTTTTTGTTCAACATGCTTCACGCAATCCCTTCAGCAAGTCATCCACGCCTTCAGATCAATCCAAGCCGCGATTCGCAACTCCACCTGTGACTCTCCAGATCAATCCAGGCCTGGCCTTCAAGCCTGGCGCACCCACATCCCAGGCGCAACCTTCCGTTCCAGGGGCGGCAAAGCCCCGCGTGCGCTCCTCCAGTTCCCATCGCTCCGCTTCAGGTGGTGGGCCATCTCGTGCAGCCCCTTCGAGCGGCGGCACCACCTCGCCACATGCATCAGCCCTCGCCAGCCTCGTCTTCGCGCCTCCAGACGTGCCACACAACCCCCATCTCCTGGCGGTGAATCGGAGACATCCTCCTCTCGGCGCAAAGAAACCCAGGCGGCTTCCATTCACGTTCCCCAGATCCAGGCTTCTCACAGGCGGAGCAGTGGCTGCAGGTCCCTCCCTTCCTCGTGCGAATCCCCTGCATGAAATCCTCAACATCTCTGCCCTCGATCGACTGCACGACTCCAGCCCTTGTGCTCCAACGCGCGCCTCGCACAGACGGCACTCCTCCAGACGAAGACCTCCCATTCCCATTAGGCGACGTCACCTATCTCCAGTCCAAGCCGCCGCGTGATCTTCTCAGCGTGAGAAGAAGCTCCTTCATATCCCAGTGATGGCGAGATCTCGCGTTCTCCTTCCATCCAGGCGGCTCCTCGCGCCTTCCATCCAGGCGGCGCCTCCCGTTCAGCATCGCGTAGCCTCCTCCAGTTGTGAGGCAACCTCTCCTCCTTGCCGCATTGCCCAGGCGGCGCCGCCAACCCTTTGCGCGAGCCCCAAGTGCAGGAACCCCCATCGGGGCGCTAGGCGTTACAAAAGGGGTTCCCATGTTGGGAACCCTAGGGCGGCATTTAAAAAACAAAAACTGTTGGGCTGATGTTTTTTAAAAAGGAAAAACAGGGAGGGTGCTGCTTATTAAAGCCCTAAGTGGCTACAACAAGTTGGACCCATGTGGGCCATATCGTAAAAAAAGAATGGGTTCAGTCGTAAAAAAGGGAGAATGCTGCATATTTTTTTTGGACCCAAAGGTGGGCCGAGAGTTGGTTCAAAAAAAAAAAAGAAAAAAAGGAAAAGAAAAAGGTCGCGTAAAAAAACGTGCGCATTTAAAAGAGAGAGAGAAGAACAAGAAAAGCCGTAAAAAAGAGCTGAAGTGATACGGCTTTAAAAAAATATTTGAAAAGCCATAAAAAATGTTGTCATGGCTTATTAACAATTTTTTTGCAAAGGCCGGAAAAAAATGAAACGGCCAATTGTTGTCCATATTTTGAGAAGCCGATAATTTTTTTAATCGGCTTATTTGATTTTGTGTTTTCCCCATATTATCATGTATTCTCCCAACTTGATCGATGTCAATTTTCCAACAAGTATGAGAGAAAGGGGGAGTATTATGTAGAGTTACATGTATATTCAGATGTTCCAGATGTTAGATCTCCAGATTCGTCAGACCAGACAGATTTTCCAGACTCTACACGTTCAGATTATTCAGACTCGACATCAGATTCCGAGTCTTCAGTTTCAGACACGCACATGTATGCGGTTTGCATTCAGATGAGCAGATGTTTGCCATCTTTTGTGTGGTCCCCATCATTTTCTTGTTTTGTCGGCCAGAGTTTTCATGTGAGCCATAGGGACTCCAGAGTAGAGGATCATTCCCTATGCCATATTGGCAAGGGTTTTCATGTGGTATCATAGGTACTCCAGAGTAGTGTACCATTCTCTGTGCCAGATGGGAGAGACCCAGTTCTCCGACGAGGAGACTTCTTTCAGACTATTCTCCAGCGACCGTGGACTCCGACGAGGATTGCACTTCCACGGCCTTTTCAGTTTGGCCCTTTTTCAGAGATGGAGCAGTTGTCCACACTATTGTGGCAGGCCAGAGTACTCCGACTAGGAGACTCATTTTCCAGTTGCAGTGACTCTGACAGGCGCAGTTCAGAGCACATGCTCTCCGACGAGGAGATTCAACAGACTCACACTCCAGCCCGTTCATCCTCCTCACCTGTACGTCATGAGAAGCAACGTTCTCGACAGCAGCAGTTGCGCGCTTTGGGTTGATATTGTTCGTAGTGTCCTGTAGCGTGAGTTGAGTTTCTTTCTGTTTGTCCAAGCTGAGCATTGCATGCTCCAGCTTGAGGGGGAGTGTTGGAGTATAAGTTGTCACACATCTACCAGTGGCGGGACTTGGAGGCTCTGTGGAGGCTATATAAGGAGCCCCAGACCTCCTGTATCAGATGAGAAAAAGCAATGAAGCATATGCCCCTTTGAGAGCTTCTCCCGTGGTTTCATCCCGCTCCTTAGGGAGTAGGGTTCCACGTAAAAATCCTTCGTTCTTCAGTTTCTTTATCTTTATTTCTGATTCCGCTTCTTATTTTCTAACACCTTCGAATGTACGAGGTTTCTGCTTTTTCGTTGGTTTGTATGATGAATCCCTGAATTTTTGCTATCTGTTTTGTTGATTTCTCGCATATATTTTTGTGTATGGTGACTTTTACTACCCTTAACAAGGCGGTTAGGTTGGGTTAACTGCTTAATTTAAGTTTCTTTTATTATACGCCTTTTGGATTTATTTTCTTTTAAATTTGGGCAAACTGCTTAATTTGAAACTAACAGTGTTTTTTTTCCAGGGCATAAGAATTGGGTTCTTTGCCTTGCATGGTCTCCAGATGGCAAGCACCTCGTCAGTGGTGGTAAAACTGGAGAGCTTTTAACTTGGGACCCACATACTGGCAAGCCATCTGGCAATCCACTCAATGTGAGTTTTTATTTTTCTTTTATAAGCAGTACTTGTGCCATTTATGCGTAAAAAGTGGAGTTTTTTAATTAGTGGACTACCTGTGCACTATCTTTTGTTTGGATGAGCATCCGATCTAAACAATTCATTTACAGCTTATTTTTGTCTCATGCATATGCGGTTTTTTTTAATAAATAGGTCAGGTATCTATTGTTATTCCTTGTTTGTTGTGTTACGATTATAATATCTGCACCAGAGCCCAGAGCATGCCATCCGTGCTTTTTTTTCTAGGTGAATTCACCCATTTCTTGTACCTATGGTGTTGATCATTGAAGTTTGAGAGGGGGAGAGGGAGGGAGGGTGGGGATGGGGACCATTGCCAAAGCCCGGTCACGGACAAGGAAAGGGATCGTATTATTGTGTGTTTGGTCATAGGAAATGACTGAGATTTCATTCAGGAAGAAAGAAATGATGGAGGGAGGGAGGGGGGCTTCTATTTTCCTCGAACATGGCAAAAGGTTTATATGCGAGTTTTAGCTAATCATTATACATATTTGAGGATAATGTCTCCAGGTCTGTAAATGAGTCGTATGATTATATGTTAGGTTAAACTTCACACATATTGAGTGGCCTATTTAAGTTGGGGTTTGAGATGTCAGAAGCTCAAGAGTCAAGTAAAATGCCCCTTAAAGAGACTGATATAGTTATTTTCTGAGCTTGGGACATGAGACTGAGGTTTTATGGTCAATCGATCAGTGATAGATTGCCTGCTTATATTCATGAAATCTAATTATTGTTTTATATTAATGCCACACCAATTTCGGAATTGAAACTTGGGGAAATGGTCATGCTGGAGCCAGCGATATTTTAGAGAAAACGAGAGAAATAAAGAAAAGAAAGATAAAAATAAATGTGTGTTTTTGACTTAAAAGACAGAACTATACAACAATAACAAAGCCTTTTCCCACATTAAGTAGGGTCGGCTACATTGATTCTTTGCCTCTATTTATATCTATCTCAGGTCAATCTCGGACTTAGATCCAAAACACTAAGATCCCTTCGTATTGTCTCATTCCATTACTTCTTGGACCTTTTCACCCTCTCTTAGCCCGCTCAACATCTCAAAATTCACATATCCTAATTGGTGCATCAACCGACCTCCTTTGCAAATGGCCAAACCACCTTAAGCGGTTTTCTTGCATCTTATCTTCGATCAGAGTTACATCAACTTTTCTTCTGATTGCATCATTCTGAATCCGATCTTTACGTATGTGTTCACACATTCGTCTTAAAATTTTCATTTTTATTACTGTCATTCTCTGCACATGTCTATGGTTCACGGGCCAACATTCAGATCTATATATTATAACAGGTCTCACGAATGCTTTGTAAAACTTTTCTTCGATTTTCAAAGGAATTTTCTTATCATCGAGAACAATAGAGGCTCCTCTCCATTTTAGCCACCATGCATCTATTCTATTAGCAACATCTCCATCAATTTCCCCATCATGTTGCAAAATAGATTCCAAGTATCTAAAAGAATCTCTCTTCTGAATGTTATCATCATCAACTTTCACCTTAATCCCTTCAACATTGTTTCCATCAAAAGTACGCTCCATATATTCAGTCTTAACCCTACTTATACGGAATCCTTTAATCCCCAATGCACGTCTCTAGACCTCAAGCTTCTCATTTATTCCATCTCCAGTCTCATCAATTAACACATTATCATCAACGAATAACATACACCAAGTATCCCATCTTGAATGTGGCTTGCTAACTCATCCGTAATCAAAGTAAAATGTAATGGACTCAAAGCTAAACCTTGATGCGGACCGATGTTGATGTCAAAATAGTTAGTCTTTCCTGACTAGATCCTTATATAATATGAAACCCTATCATACATATCTTTTATGAGGTTAATATATATGACATGTACTTGTCTCTTCTTCAAAACTCTCCACGATATCTTCCGTGAGACATAATCATAAGCCTTCTCCAAATCAATACAAAACATATGTAGGCTCTTCCTTTTAGCTCTATAAATCTTCATCGTTCTCCTCAGCAAGTGGATATCTTCAATAGTTGAGCGACCTGGTGTCACGCACGCGGATCCAGGTTACCCGTTTACGCAGCATTCATAATATTGTATTCGCTATCGATCGCATTAGGTTACTGAAATTTAGGGAAAATTTTCCGCGATTCGAAATGACATTCACAAATTGATAACCAACCACATAACTAACAAGTGTCACCAATTCATATTGCATTAGTTTTCATATACAGTTACACGTAACAGAAGAATCTAACAATTTGTACATGTATCTCAAAATATAGAAGAGAAAGAAAATCATTTACATTATCCTGTACAAAAATTATAACATGTGTACCGTCGAAAGTAATTGCGGAAGCTCAACGTCCAGCTATCAATCTACCGAGTCACAGACGCCTTGCCTGCCATTCATGTTGAGAACAAGAGAAATGTCAACAAAAGTTGAGTACAATCAAATTTATCAAAATATAAAACTGGTATTTCAATGGTTTAAAAAAGAAGAAAGTAGATAAGTGTTGACATGTAAAATTCAATAAGCTACTTACATAGAAATTGGTTTTCAAGTTGTTCTGTATGTGAATGCTCTGTTCACCCATCATTCCTTAACTTTCCATATATAACATTTTCATTTATTGATTATATGATCCATATGTAAGTTATCATCTTTTTATCACATATAGCTCAATTTGATGGATCTTGGGATTGCAGATGACGAGTCTCTGATATGATCTTTATCTTTTTTAATTTCTCAAGCTTAGTGGATAGTCTGTGCTCTTTGTCTGATTGCAGCCTCACACTGTGACTGTAAGGCGTGAAGAATAACTTAGGGTTGTGGTGTCCCAGGGCATGCGATGGAGTATAATGCATCATAACTAAGTTCCCAACACGTCCACTAGCTTCTCTTAACATTCGTCGTAGTAGTTATAAATTCTGATTAACTGTCGATGATTGGTGATTTTATCTCATGATCTTTTCCTCGCCAGGACCTACTGGCAGAACAGTAAACAACCTTAAGAACATTACCAACTCAACTGTAACTGACCTCAACTCCAGTTGACAACGATCTTTTCTTCTCCAAGATCTACTGGCGGAACAACAACCAAAACTCAAGCAGTGAGGAAGCCTCTTAAGAGACTCTTCCATCTCGCTCTCCTAGTGGAAGCACGGTACAGGGGAGGGCTAGGCACACTCCAAAACTATGCTCCAGAGACGTGTGGGAGAGACTCTTCGGTTCAAGTCACTCCAAAAATCAGCCGACCATTACGGGCAAAAAGAGCTCAAAAAACAAAACCAAGCCCTACTGAACCAGGGTCATCAGAATTGATCAAAAAACTGAAACCCAACGAAGCGTAAAAACACTACAAACTCGCTAAAAAACCATAAAAAGGATCGGGATCTTAGACCCGTGCACTAGGCAGCCACTGCCCTAACTGGGCTTCCTATCTCTCGCCCAGCTGAGGGTCAAAAAGAAGTAGATAGGTATTGACATGTAAATTTAATAAGCTACTTGCTTAGAAATTGGTTTTCAAGCTGTTCTGTATGTGAATACTCTGTTCACTCATCATCCCTTAACTTTCCATATATAGCATTTTCATTTATTGATTATATGATCCATATGTAAGTTATCATATTTTTATCACATATAGCTCAATTTGATGGATCTTGGGATTGCAGATGATGAGTCTATGATATGATCTTTATCTTTGTCTAATTTCTCAAGCCCAGTGGATAGTCTGTGGTCTTTGTCTGAGTACGGCCTCACACTGTGACTGTAAGGCGTGAAGAATACCTTAGGGTTGGGGTTCCCCCGTAGGTTGGGGTTCCCCCGTAGGCATGCGATGGAATATAATGCATCCTAACTAAGTTCACAACACGTCTACTAGCTTCTCATAACATCTGTAGTAGTATAGCTAATTTCTGATCAAATGTCGGTGATTGATGATGATTGATGATTTTGTCTCATGATCTTTTCCTCGTTGGGACCTACTGACGGAACAGTAAACAATCTCAAGAACAATACCAACTCAACAGTAACCAACGTCAACTGTAACCAACCTTAACTCCAGCTGACAACGATCTTTTCTTCGTCAAGATCTACTGGCGGAACAGTAACCAAAACTCAAGTGGTGAGGAAGCCTCATAAGAGACTCTTCCGTCTCGCCCTCCAGTGGAAGTGTAGTCCAGGAGAGAGCTAGGCACACTCCAAAACTATGCTCTAGAGACGGGTGGGAGAGGCTCTTCGCTTTGAGTCACTCCAATAACCGACCCGACCAGTACGGGCTAAAGGGACTCGAAAAACAAAACTAAGGATCCTACCTAATACTCTACTAAAATAGGATCAACAGAACTGGTCAGCACTAGACGGCCGCTGCTCTAACTGAGCTTCCTATCTCTCGCCCATCTGAGGTTCACCGTGCCCTCGAACGGTCAGGTGTAAGGATCACCATGACCGACACTAATAATTATTGGTCATCACTGATTCCCAATATTTTCACTTGCTTGACTACTCATTTCTTTCTTAATTCTTTTTATGGTTGACTGTACAGTTCTATTTTTTTTGTTCGTAATTTTATCAATAGTGATCTGTATTAGCAGATGATACTCAAGATAAATTGGTTGAGGATTAATAGTCATAATGATCCTAGGTAATCATTTGTTGACTTATAAGAGAAGGTATTAATATTCTAATATGTGTATTTCAAATCTTTTATATAAGGTCACGATATTTAGACTAAATATTGATCTATTTTTATGCAAATTACATGCTAACTCCCTGATGTTTTGTCTTTTTTAAATCATAGATTTCAGAACTAATTGGTAATATGAGGTTTGGGTTGATTTCATGCCAAGACACCCAAGTTCACCATTTTTTTTAAATAATGATATTTAGAGCTACTCATTAGATCTGAATTTAAGTTCAATTTTATGCAATTTCCCCTAAATATTTTTATCTTTAAATCATGAGATTTAGAACTACTTATTAAATCTGAATTTAAATTCAATGCTACACAAAATTCTCAAATCTTTTAATATTTAAATCATGATCTTTGTAGCTAAGAAGATTGACCGATGCATCAGTTAGGAGATGCGAGTGTTGGGATGTTGAGCCGGCTAAGAGAAGGCGAGGACGACCCAAGAAGTATTAGAAAGAGACTATACGAAGGGATCTTGATTTTTTGGATATAAGCTCGAGATTAACCCAAGATAGATCTGAATGGAGGCGAAGAATCCATGTAGCCGACTCTACTTAATTGTGGGAAAATGCTTTGTTGTTGTATGATCTTTGTAGCTAAATAAACGATCTTCATTTGGTTCTAGTTTGTATGCTGGTCACCCATAATTCTCTCAATTCAAGCATGGAATTTGTAGCTATAGTGGTTTGATTTTTAGTCTCAATTCACATGTAATTCATCTCTAATCTTTCACAATTTAAGCATGATTCTTGGTACAAGATTTTATAAGTCCCTTGTATGAAAATACCCGAATGCAGAATTCCAGATGAAAGATTCTGCAGAGAGAATGCTCGTGAAATAATAAGCAGCTTCAGAGACTAGACGAGACTGACGCCTATACCTTTGTATATATAAGAGATTTGAATGTAACTGGGGGAGGGGGGGTGAGGGACTTTGCCTACAAGCTGCATACACAGTACTTTTTAGGAAATAGTACAATGGTGTGGAGGTCGCCAACAAGGAAATGATTTCCATTGAAGAACGAACTACAGAAGCGAAGGCTCCACAACTTCCACCCTGACAAGCACTTCTGCATACTTATCTTTATTTTGCATAGATCCTGAGAGATAAAAAAGTGCCCATTCCTGGTTTTAGTCTTTAGGATCTTTGGCTCCATTTAGGACGCTTGGAACTCATACTGGAAGAGATATCTCTTGGTCCCGGTAAAATCATGAAACATGAACTTAAAAGGAAGTTTATTCCTCAAGTTGCTACTATGTCTGCCCTGTTCCATGATATGATCTATCCATTTCCGGCAGTTCACTACATCAGTAGAAGACAACAAGAAACTGCTAGTAATAGCATCATTTATGGAGGAGTCAACATTGGATGACTATGCACCTTTACATAACTCACCAAACCTGTCATTGACATCTTTGGAATTATCAATCTCATTCGTTTTTCTCATTTTGAGATGTGTCTAATAGCGGGAAACATGATAGAGTTATTAAGTAAGAACAAAGATCCAACCATGAAATTCAAACTCAACCCATGTAAAAACGATATGTAGGGCAACAAGAGGAGAGGGTTAGCTTGTACCTTAGTCTTCCAAATTGGAAGGAAATATGTCTTGCATGCAGAGATGGTCTCCAGGAGAAGATCCAGCAGCAAGACTTCAACTGCAGTAGCCCCTAAAGCTGCAGGACAATAGCTCCAGATTGGGGCTGCACTTGGAGTTGCAGATCCTTTGAGAACTTCTTTGCAGAAAAAGAAGCAGCAACAAGATGAGAGGGCATGGGGCTCTTTCGGTTGGGGCTTGAAGGGGGAATTTTGGGGAGAAATGAGAGGAATAGAGGGAGTTGGTTGTGTTTACATAATCAGGGAAAATACTTCTTTTGTTGCCAAGTAGAGAGGAAAATTGGGGCCAAGTGTTGGGACATTTTGTGCCAAATGGAGGGAGAAGGGGGGCCTGGCTGCTGTACTGAAAATTTTCAATTTATATTTTTAAACATTTCTCTCTTTTTTAGAATACCAAAGTCATGTATTTCCACCTCGTATTTCCGATTCCGATGTACAATATCTCATTGCAATCGTCTATGCATGATGATCAAACGATATAAATTTCATGATTTTCTGATCCAAGATGGATTCGGAAATTGACGAAATATGATCTTGATTTTTGATTAAATTTTGCAATTTTAAATTATTAAACAACCTCCCACCAACTAATGGTCGATTTCGTTGGTCTTATTTTGTTGAGACAAATTTTCTGATGGTCTCGGATTATTTTTACGATTTTTAATTTGCGTTGCGGCTTTTCTGGTGGCACACTTTACGATGCAATTGATTTTTGATCGATCGATCTCAAACAAATTTTGATCTACGATCTATGGATCGATTTAGATCATTTAATATCGATCGATAGTTTTATCGGATTAAATGGACCATAATCGAGTCAGGTTCGGGTTATTCGGATCCGGATGTCACGCCTGGCATGAATCTAGATTGGTTTTCTTTTACTTTGAAAACTTGCCTCAACCTTCTTTCGATCACACATTCCCAATTTTTCATAGTGTGACTCATCAGCTTGATACCTTTTAATTTGAACAATTTGAACGTCTCATTTGTTCTTATAAAGAGTCACCATGATGCATCTCCTCTAATCTTCAGGCATTTTCTTGCTTCGTCAAATAACATTGAATACATTTGTAAACCAAGTCAAACCATGCTCACATAAAACTTTCCATACTTTTATATGAAAGTCATCAGGTCTTACACCTTTTATAGGTCGCATAACCTTCAAAGCTTCTTCTACTTCCTTCCTTTGTATTCGTCTATAGCTTGCACTATTCAATTAACATTCACTACTAGCTAGATCTCCCAAAGTGACCTATCTATTTCCTTGCCCAATGAAAATTTTATGGAAATACTGCTTCCATCTAATCTCTATATGCTTTTGAGTAACAAGCACATGACCATCCTCATCCTTAATGCATCTTACTCGAGAAAGGTTTTTGGGCTTTCTTTCTCTTGCTTTGATCAACCTGAATATGTCCTTCTGGCCCTCCTTAAAATTGAGATTTTTGTACAAAACTTCATAAGATTTTGACTTAGCTTCGTTTACAGCATTCTTTGATTCCTTCTTCGTTATTTTGTAGTTTGTGACAGTTTCATCTGACATAACTTTAAATCTTGTTCTTTTAATTTTGAGCTTCTCTTGCACTCCTCCACTCCACCGCAAGCCTTTTTTTGGTCTTGGAGCTCCTCCCTTTGACTTACCTAACATCTTTTTGGCTACCCTTCGGATACAAGATGCAACCGCCTCTAACATCTCGTTTGTACTTGCATTACAATTCCAAGATAAGTTTTCTAAAACTTTCTCCCTGAAGCTTGATTGCTTCAATTGAAGATTCCACCATCTACTTTTAGTGATCTTGGAAACTCTTATTTTTCTTTACCAGCTCTTTTATTTGCGCATCCACTTGAGTTTTCAACTCTCTCTTGGGATAACTTTCCAGTTTTTGTAACGCCATCGATCTCTTCTCCCCAACACAAAGTAATCTGTCTGTGTTCTAGTCGTGCTACTCTTATAAATATTAAATGCTCATTCCTCTTCTTGAAGAGTGTTCAATATGAAAAGATCATAAGCCATTACAAAGTCTAGAATGACTTTTCCCTCTTCATTTCTTTCCCTGAAGCCATGACCCTCTATGAACACTAGCATATCTTGAAGCATCCTTTCCCACATGTCCATTAAAATCTCCACCTAGGCAAATCATCACTCTTTGTGGGATTCCTTGCATAATCTTATCCAAATCCTCCCAAAAAACTTGTTTAATCCTTTCATCTAAACCAATTTGCGATGCATAAACTGAGATGATATTCAGACTTTCTTCTTCGAGCACCACTTTTAGCAAGATAATATGATTCCTGGATCTTTGCACCTTAACCATACAATCTTTCAAATCCTTATGAAAAACCACTCCACACCATTTCTGCTCTTATCTTTACTTGAATACCAAAGTTTAAAGACTGTCTTCTCGATCTCCCTTACTTTCTCTCCAACCCATTCTGTCTCATGTAGATATAATATATGAATCTTCCTTCTTTCCATCGTATCGATTATCTCCATCGATTTACCAGTCAAAATGCCAATATTCCAACTATTTATCCGCAACTTCCTTTGCAACCTCTTTTGGACTAACTTCTTTACTCGCATGCGTCCATCATGCGAGAACCCTTGCAAATTTTGGACTGCATCCGGACGGCGATGCAGCAGAACTAGCTTATTTATTCACATGCGTTCCTCATGCCCTTGCAAATTTTGAACTACATCCGAGTAACGATGTAGCAGCCATTGCCAACTTTTCATTGCATTCAAGCGATGCAACACGTTGCTAGTAAGGAATGCCCTAAGGAAATCTAAATGTTTGCTTAAATCTATGTTGAAAAAATCCGAAATGTTTTGAAACAGATTCCTAAATAATATTTTTTTAAAAAATATTATTTAGGAATTTATCTTTCTGATTGTCGGCTACCTAACGAAAGACAAAACTGTGCAATACTAAAAATGTATTGTATCCGTTATATTGTGAGGAGCTCTTTAAAATAAGTTAGGAGAATCTATATAACTTATTAAAGCTGGGTTTTTCATCTGTTGGTTGCCACGGGAATCGTTCTACAAGTTTTGTTGAGAATTAAGATACGTCGCATCCACGTGCCCCTGGAATATATCTTGACCCGCTCTCTCATTCCCCCTAAACACTCTTCTCCTTCGTGACGCCCCCGTGAGATTGCGCCATGCGCCACCTGGAGTTCCACGTCGAACGAGTCTGATCACCACTGGATGATGCTCCCAATGGCAGTGCCTCCGTTGGTATCAATAGAAGGAGGGGGAGTAGCAGCGACAAAGAACTACTTCCAGACAGAGGAGGAGTTCCTGATGTAACTGGTGATGGCGATCAACGTGTCGAGCACGGAGTACAGGGACGATATGCACAACGACCAGATCCGGGCGGTGACGCTGTTAAGCCTCAGGAGGCGGCGGTTGAGGCCACTTTGGAGTTCCTGAACAAGGACATGAAGCCGACTAAGGTCGAAGGGCCCAAACTCCGTGTGGTCAAGGCTGACAAGGCCTTAGTGGATCTTGCCGAGAGCTCCGGGTGTGATGCAGCGCGGCCCCAAAAAATAGGGCCACACTTTTATGTTTATTTGAGTCGTTGAAAATTTTAGTTAATTTTATTTACGTTTATTTAATTAAATAAATAGGGATCGCATGTGATCTCAACAATTATTCGTAGATTTTGGTCAATTAGTTAGTTAGAGTCTAATTAGGATAATTAGAGGTCAATTTGAATTTTAAATATGTCGGAGTCAAATTAGGATAAGTTGTTTCCAATTTGAATTTAGTTTCTAATTTTGTAAAATCATCCCTCTTATATAAAGGGATGAGGGTCCTATGTTTTTAACCAGTCAAGTATCAATGAAAAATTGAGTTTATCTCATTATCCCCCTATCTATCCTCTAGGGCCACACTTTTATGTTTATTTGAGTTGTTGAAAATTTTAGTTAATTTTATTTACGTTTATTTAATTAAATAAATAGGGATCGCATGTGATCTCAACAATTATTTGTAGATTTTGGTTAATTAGTTAGTTAGAGTCTAATTAGGATAATTAGAGATCAATTTGAATTTTAAATGTGTCGGAGTCAAATTAGGATAAGTTGTTTCCAATTTGAATTTAGTTTCTAATTTTGTAAAATCATCCCTCTTATATAAAGGGATGAGGGTCCTATGTTTTTAATCAGTCAAGTATCAATGAAAAATTGAGTTTATCTCATTATCTCCCTATCTCTCCTCTCTCCTCCCGCGATCTTCGCGTTCTTCTCCCTCAACCTCTCGTATTCCGGACGAGTTCTTCTTCTCAACCCCTCTCTTCTCCACCGAAACTCCACCATAAAAAATATTTTATTTTCAACGTCGCGCGATTTTCAATCCGCATCATTTGGTATCAGAGCATGGCCTACAGATCGTCCTCACGATCTGACGATCCATCCAGGTGCTCGCACCGTCATGCATCAAGGGATAATCGTTCATCTGAACAAACACGACGAACCATCTCCACCATCGACGCCTACACCAAGGAGACGGCGTACATGATACGTGATTTGCAAACCAACTTCAACTCCCTGTTTCGAGATCTAATGGCTAACTTTGAAGCCTTCCGCGACGCCCAATCAAAGACGTCAACCGTCGAAGCCGCTGGCGCGAAGTTTGACAAAGAAAACGTTGCTGCGAATGAGAATCCGGCTGCTGTCCAGGAAATCCCAGATCTGATTCCGCCCTCGGAATCGATTCCGCTGCCCCCTCCGGCTATTCCGACACCACCCCAGCCGTTACAGGTACCCCCTCCCGCTGCACCCTTATCTCAGCAACCCCTTCCCCTACAGCTCGTCCCCCCCTCGGGCCCGCAATCCCCCTGCGCATCACCGCCCGCCCCTTCCGCCGCATCCGACCCTTGTGCGCCGCAAGCCCCAGACCCCCCAGCGGCAGCCATGGCCACAACCTCGCCACCTTCCCCGCAACCCTCCCTCACTCTCGCCTCATCCCAGGACTTCCCCTCCCGCGCACTAGGCCCCGCACTACCGCCACCTCTCCACCTCTCGCCTGCGCCTACGCCGCCCAGCACCCACCCAACCCTTCCCGCGACCCCCCTCCTCACCCTGCGACCCAGCCGGCTTCCGCCACCCACCGCCCCGCTATCTCCCTCTCGCCGCCTTTCCCCACCGGCTTCCCCACCAGCCCGCGCCACCCCCCCTGTCGCCTTCGCCTGCCCCCTGTCCCGCGCCACTCGCCCTCTCGCCAACCCCCTTCCCCCGCGCCCCAGCCCTCTCCCCAGGACCCCCCTCCTCCTCCCGCTACCCCACAGCCCCTTCCTCGCCATCTCCACCGCGCGCCCCTCCCCAGCCCGCACGAGGCCGTGCGCCCCTCCGCCACCGCCCAGGTGCCCGCGTCGGTGCCACCCCCGCGCGCTAGCGGCGCCCGTGCCTCCACCTTCGAGCGTCGCGCCACGACTCCCGACTTCGTCGAGCCGCTCCGCTTCTCCAGGCGCCGCCAGATTCACCGAGCGCCGCCGAGGCGCCGATTTGAAGGGGTACAAAACCCTAACGTGGGAGAAGAAACCTCCAAGGGGGTTCGAATCCCCTGTGAATCGGGATTGGGATATGAATTGGGCAAATTACAGAGGTATCCTTCCTATAAAAGACTTTTTTATCAAAGTTAAAGTTGGGGGAAATTTAAAAGGTATTGATTTAGTTGAAGGGGTGCGAAATTTATGTCCATACCCCCGGCGACGGAAATATTTAAAGAAGAGGGTTGTAAGTATGAAATGAGGAGACCTTCCTTATCCAAATAGGACTAGGACCTTGGGTTTTCTCTATTTAAGGACCCCATGGCTTCAGTCCTTGGACACATCTCCTCTTCTCCTCTCCTTGTGTTATTACTTCGCTATGGATGCTCCGAAGGCCGTGTTGTTTATGCCCCATCAATTCTTCAGTCACCACAAGGAAGAAATCACAATCAAGAAGATGCCGCCGTTCGCGCCGCACATGTTCTTCGACCACGACGACCGCGACACCTATGCCCGCGTATGGACTCCGCCGTTTGCTCCGCACTTATTCTTCCAGACAATGACTAAGCACGCCGGATCGACCTCCAAGCCTGCAGATTCAGCAATTCGTCGGGAGACGAATTTTAAAAGCGGAGGAGAGTTGATGCAGCGCGGCCCCCAAAAATAGGGCCACACTTTTATGTTTATTTGAGTCGTTGAAAATTTTAGTTAATTTTATTTACGTTTATTTAATTAAATAAATAGGGATCGCATGTGATCTCAACAATTATTCGTAGATTTTGGTCAATTAGTTAGTTAGAGTCTAATTAGGATAATTAGAGGTCAATTTGAATTTTAAATGTGTCGGAGTCAAATTAGGATAAGTTGTTTCGAATTTGAATTTAGTTTCTAATTTTGTAAAATCATCCCTCTTATATAAAGGGATGAGGGTCCTATGTTTTTAATCAGTCAAGTATCAATGAAAAATTGAGTTTATCTCATTATCTCCCTATCTCTCCTCTCTCCTCCCGCGATCTTCGCGTTCTTCTCCCTCAACCTCTCGTATTCCCGACGAGTTTTTCTTCTCAGACCCTCTCTTCTCCACCGAAACTCCACCATAAAAAAATATTTTATTTTCGACGTCGCGCGATTTTCAATCCGCATCAGGGTGTGCTATGGCGATCATACCTTCCGCCAAGGGCCTTGTGCTAGAGCACCTCCCGAGGTTCATCAACACCTAACTAGGGTGCTGTCAGCACATCCTTCTATGCGGAGATCATCAAATACGCAAATGCCTACATCTTTGTCGGGTCTATCTTCAACGACTACAACTCCGTTGGATAACTCCCTTCTCCTCAAGGAGCCTGACATGGTGGTGGTCATTAATGGCCTCACGTTGAGCGAGGAATTCCTCTAAGCTCTCTACTATAGGCTGAAGAACACCGGTAGAACATCAGGCGAGATTGTGATAAAAGCACGACCTGGAGACACATCGTATTTGGGAAGAACATCCTCGCGTCCGAAACGCTACAACAGCCGTCTAATTGAAGATCCACAATCATAGTCGTTGGATATGCATCTATAATCTGACGCATTACACCGTGCCAGATGCTCGCAAGGTGAATCACCTGATATTATCTGTCGCTTAATCAAAGCAAACAACCGCTTAAGGCAATCACGTGTCGTGTACGTGCAACATGAGAATTTTTGCAAACAATATCCTCATACATTGCGTATTGTTGGAATCATGATGTTCACATGAATAGTGGCCAATTTACATGATTGGCCTTGAAATGTTTTAATATTACATACATGTGCATGTCGAAGCAATACACGTCATCTGCAATGTGATCGCAGGTCGTACCCCACTGCTTTCTCATCATTACTCTCATATACTTACTGTTTTGTATTATTACATCCATTCGCCTATACGTTTTTATAATAAATTCTTGATAAATTTGATATTAAATGAAATACATATATCAAAAATAAAACAAAAATACTTATAAATACTTAATAATCTACCTTATACTATGCTAAATCAGTTTTGAAAAAGAAAATATTTTTATTTTTAATAATTCAAAACAATCCATAAAATTATTTTTTTAACTTTAAAAATTTATAACAAAATCAAATAAATATATAGAAATTCTTCAGGTAATTAATATTACTTAATTATCTTAAGATCTAATTACCATAATATTTTTTGGATTATTTGGACAACATATACTTTACCTTGGGTAACTTACTATTGCACTGGTAATGTTAAATATATGTATCCATAGTGCTGAAATTTTCTTTTATTTATGTTTGTTTGCTTTTATTTATGTTTGGTGTCTATTCATGGTTTAGAACAAACCTATTACATCTTATGGAACCATTCACATGTTAAAAAATAGGTGTTGATGTTTGTATCCAGCTATGAAGATATTTTTCTAATTTACTTCTAGCAATCTTTTTATTAAGATTTTTCGTTTTTTCAAAGTGTATTTTAGAACTTGGAGAGGCAATGATGTAAAAACATGAGTGATACAATATTTGATAGTTTTTGTTGTTTTTCAGACATAATTATTTTTTTTGCATTAGTATTGTTAATATTTTATTATCATATAAATTAAAGTTATGGTTTTGGTGTTTAATATATGTTTTGAATCTTATGATATTTTAATAATACAATAATAATCTTATTTAACATCTTATTGAATGAATTTTGGTAAATTATTTAGTAAATGTAATTGATCTTTTACGACCCTTTCATACTATTCTAATTCCCCTGAGTGACAACGTCACACACCATCCACTTAAGAATTGAATAATCTCATGTCAAAATTTAAAAGGATTTTATCACTTGTGCCCCTCCGAGATATCGCAATATCAGTTATGCCCCTATCTTTTTGGTAATATCAGTTGTGCCCCTCACTTCTTGCTCCGTCATCACTCGTGCCCTTCCGTCAGATTGACCGTCAATGAGTTGACTTAACCATGGTAATTTCAAACCTTGGTGCAGTTAAGAGGGGTATTATAATAAAGTAATCGTGTAGTGTATCTATATGTACAGAGTTTCCTTATCCCCAATGGAAAGTAAAAATTCTTTTGATATTGGATCGTCCGTGACACCTTATCTTCAAGATCGACCTCCCAGAGGATGGCGATATCGTTCACAACAATGACGTCGGAGTCGAAGTATATCTCACGGCTAACATCCGGTGGCATCATATCGGCAAGGTGGATCCTTGCGTAGTTAAGAGGTTGATCAAGGGCCTGCCTGATGATGGATCTCGATATCCGGCCCCTCACGAGATTCTGGTCGAACCTGTGCACAGAGAAATCTAGCTTCGGGAAAGTAGACGGGATGCTCGTCAGGATCTCCGACTCCAACTGAACCGCAAGAAAATGGAACTTGACGTTCTCGGGGCAGAGCGTATGCTGCAGGATGGAGAGGATGGCTGCCATCGTTCCACGCAGGTAGTTTGCATCGAGAGTCATGGCGATGTGGACCTTCGGACGGGTAGGGCACCTGTCGCCGTTGCGGTAAGCGGGCGCCTCGCGGAAGACGGGGAGGGGAGGACGACAGAAGGGTTGGCGGGCGACGTCTTCGCGGATGCTGGAGACGGCATGGGGGAGTTGCAGGAGGAGGAGCAGGATGAGGGCGGAAGGGAGCAGGTGGCCGCGCGCGGGCAGGAGACGGAGGGAGGCCATCCTACCAGAGGGTTATGGTATAGGGTTTGGCGGATGTGAGCAGGAGGACTGTATATATCTGTTGAGGTCCAATGGAGCTGGAGGGATCAACCCAGTTCAACCCAGATGGCGAACTCCTTCACGATACTCGACTTCGATACATCGGGGGAGCGGCAGGCACGGGGCAGGGGCAGGGGAGCGGCATGCACGGGGGAGGGAAGGCGCGGGGCAGGGGCGGGGCGGGGAGAGGCAGGCGCGGGGCAGGGGCAGGCACGGGGGAGGGGCAGGCGTGGGGCGGGGGCGGAGGTGCGGGGAGCTCGGGGCGGAGCTGGGAGGAGGTGAGTGCTGGGGAGGAGTTTCGAGCGGAGAGGGAGGAGGAGGAGGTTGGAGGAGGAAGAAGAGGATGGGGGAAGAGGAGGAAGAAGAAGAGGATGAGGAAGAGGGTATAAAATGACCATATAACCCTTTTTTTAAAATTAATACCGCTTATGTCCTCAAAGTTAACGTCCGTTTGTACTGTAGATGGACGGTCACTAACCCGAGGGGCACAAGTGATAAAATAGCAAGAAGTGAGGGGCACAACTGATATTAACAAAAAGATAAGGGTATAACTGATATTGCGATATCTCGGAGGGGCACAAGTGATAAAATCCCAAATTTAAAATAAGCAACAACAATTAAAAAGACAAATATTTTTCAACACATACATAGGTAGAACTAAAAAAAGATTACTGAACAAAAAAACTGAATATACAGAACTGACAACACAAAATATGGAGACCATAAGGCAAATATACATCAATAATATAGAAGTAATTAAATAACAATGCATAACCAACTGATCCAAGGGAGAAAACATTTTATTTTATAATCACCTCAATCCGATAAGAGGAGATCATAATATTTGATGCAATTTATCATATATGCTTCTATAATCAAACTCAATGGAAAAGGATATCCAATAAAAAAACAATAATTACACCAAGAATATATTCGATATATGAAGAAAGAGTGGCTTGAGGATAAACTACCAATTTCCTTTTGTAAAAATAATCGAATGCATACAACAATTAGAAAAATGTATAACCTGATCAGAGGAAACCATAATATTTCATGCAAATCTTATACTTCTACAATAAAACACAACGGGAAAAGAAACATTCAATTAAAAAATTTTGGACGACATACAAAAAATGATGATGAACACATCAAACTTTTTATAGATTAAAATCATTGATTATGCAATAATAGTGAATCTGAGCCTTAAATGACACGCTCAATAAAAATGCAATAAAAATACATATTTCCATCTTTTTGGTTTTTGATGTTTGCAAATTATTTTTTGTCAAAAGGATTTATTTTTACTACACAGCAGCTGCAAGGAAAGAATATAGACAATTTATATAGATATAATTCTTTCTGCTTTTGTCCTGTATCACACATCTTCCTATTTTATTTCAAATGATTTTGTCTTTATCTCAATAATTTACTTCATTCTAAAACTTAGTTTTTTTGCCTATCTACTTATGCTGCCGAGCTTTATGGTTTCCTATTCATGTATTTATATATTTATTGCAAGAATACATCCTCTGAAAGAGGAACGATTTTTTAAATCAATACCAGTAGTATTCTGCATAATTGTGTATTATATTAGTTTAACTTTCATGACAATATTATTATATCTACATTCGTAAATACATGGAATACAAATACACTATGAACACTCTTAGCATTAAATCTTCAAAGTTATCTTTTTATTTTGAATGTCTACCATTGGATGCAATAATATTTTAGACATTACAATAAGCATCTATTAATTAAAATAATTTCAGTATTAAAAATACTTATACTGATAGATTGCTTGGATTCATACAAACAAATATTTTTCATATCAAGTCAATTTCTACTAATTATTTTAAAAAAAATTAAAGGAAAATTAGAACTTAATTTATTCCGTCGTGAAGCACGAGTAACATCCTAGTACTTGTTAGGTTAATATCAAAATTTTTATCATATGGTTGATACAGGTGTCAACAAATCTCGATTGATCAATGCACCCTTAATTGTTCTTAATGACATATTCTTGTTATAAAATATTCCAGTTAAGAAAATGATAGGAAAACTGGACCTATCCCATTTCAGTTGCATAAAAATAAGGATCATTATCTTAAATGCAACATTGCCCATGAAATGTTGGAAACAAGCTTTACCAGAATCTTGATTTTGATAATTGGCTTTCGTGGAGATGGACATATGGAAGTAGTAGTAAATAAAAATGGTGGATCTAGTTTAGTGTTTATGTCAGGAAAGGTATTTTATCTGTGGAAAGATAGACGGCAATATAATATATGAGTCCGTCATGGCTAAGTTGCAGTGGGACGTGCATACCATATAGCCTCGTTTTCTTAAATCTGGTACCATATATCATTGCATATGTTGTTTTTTTTTCAAGATGTTCTTTCGCTTTTTTGGTAACACGGTCTCCCTTCTCCGATATCACCATTTGATGTATCATATTTATTAGGGACACAAGAAGTGGATCACTGCAATATCTTGGGAGCCTGTGCATTTAAAAGCACCTTGCCGTCGTTTTGTTAGTGCCAGCAAGGATGGAGATGCACGAATTTGGGATATCACATTAAGAAAATGTGTTATCAGCCTTACTGGTCATACCCTTGCAATAACATGTGTGAAATGGGGTGGTGACGGAACAATATACACAAGGTACAGCTTGACCTTTTGGGGATTCATAATTTTTGCAGCTTTTCATTGTTCATCTGTTGTAAAAAATGCCAACTGATATAAGCAGTTGTGAATCAGAAGTAGAAGTTGTACATAGAATACAAAAACATGCTTCCAAAAAAAGAAACAAAAACATTCAGCTTAAATTGTAAATTATGACCAGTGATCTTAAAAACAAATATCATTTTTTTGAAAGAAAAAGGATGGCTTCCTAAAATGGGACCACCTCAGTGTGTGAATGTATATATACAAAAAGTATGGTGTTACATTAAGCTACATTTGCCATGATAATGCATGGATATTACACATGTTTATTGGCAAATGAACGTTACTTCGGGGATTTATAGATATTTTAGAAAAATCACACCAAAATTACTAATTTTAAACAATATTTCATTTCGGTGTTGAAAATAGCACCCATGGGAGTGTTGGCGCAGTGCTAAATGCTCTTGATTATAGAGGTTACCGGGTTCAAATCAAAGACACATGCAAGAAACCCAAAGTTGTCTCTCCTTTGTTAGTCTTTATCAGTCGAAGGTCTTTTGATTAGGGATATTTACATATATAATTCTGGATAATTTTGTAATTACGTACATACCCCTTGATAGTTCATACTTACACTCAGAACCTTGAATAGTTCTTAACTCTTACGTAAAATAACCCTGAGTAGTTCATAATTACGTACATAACCTTGAGTGTTAACTTCTGTCCATTTCTCCGCTAACTATGATGGAATCTGTTATAAAATCCACCTTTGAGTTTGCTTACTTACAATAGATACCACTCCTTCCCTTCCATCTTCCTAAGACCTCCATCACCTCCCTCTTCATCTCCCTCCACGTCCCTTCTGCAACTCCCTTAACTGTAAGCTGTCGATGATTAGGCTGCAGTTTAGATTACGGTTAGGCGTGATGATTGACGAGTTTAGATGGGGATTTATTTGATTTGTGATTTTTGAAGTTGGTCTATGATCAACAACTACAGAGGATGAATACGTGACCTGCTTGGGGTGATTTTCTTGATAGTAGGGGAGAAGGGACGACTGGAGGAGGGGCGGCTGGAGCAAGGGTGGAGGGGTGGCTGGAGGAGGGTGTGGCGGCGGAGGGCGAGGCATCCGAGGGGGTGGCGGTGGAGCTATAGACGGATTAGAGGCTTAGGAGTGACGTCAGATTGTTGTTGCTGTTGCCGGAGGAGAGGAGGGAGGAGGAGAGGATGGGAAGAAGGAAGAGGAGGGGATTCTCTTAATTAATAAAAAAATAAAAAATGCGCAAATGGCAACACCTTGGACGTGGTGTATTTAGATTAATTCACATGAATGGTTGAGTTAATAGACCAACTTAACATAGAGTTATGGGTATGAGACGGAGTGATATTCGGGGTTTTGGGTGTAATTATGAACTATCAAGTGTTATGTAAGTAATTACGAAACTACTCAGATTGTGTGCGTAAATATCTCTTTTGATTAATGTACTGAAAATATAAGAGATTTTACATAGATGCCTCTGACTTTTACATATACAAACTTACCCCTATGCTCTTTATATTTTCACAATTTACAGATACCCTTTCCCTGTAATCGATGTCTCCTCCCTCTTCCCTTGTCTTTGGTGGTCACCCCTCCCATGTAACTCCTAGTAGTACCATCTCCACCACCACATTAGAACACTTCTACTCCCTTTCTTTGCCTTCATTCTACAAAATATATGGCACCAAGCCACCTATATCACGTGCCCGACATCTTTTCCCCCTTCCGCTTGTGGTATCATTATCTTCTTTGCATGATGTCCTCCCCTCTTTCACAACCAATGGAGCAACCTCTTCTCATCTTTGTCCCACTATTGCTGGAGACCAAATTTTGCATATTGAACCTTTCCACGTCCACATTAGCATCGAGAGAGCGCTTATCACGTTGGAAAACCTCATATGGGGCCTGATAAAGACACCTCTCATGATCTCATCAATATTCTGACTGCTTTGGAGAGCATCATCATTCCTTTGCAGTCCAAGAAGACTATGTCATGCACGCTTTACCGGTAGATGTTGATTTCAGCTGTGCATCAATCTGAATATATCCTGTAGTTGCGACACTCCACTGCAATGATGCTGCCATCTTGTGCAATTGATGATGGGTGCTTTTAGCTGCGTGCTTCCACAATCCATCATATTAGAGCTTGACTATGGCTCCATCGTCAGCACTTGAGGAAGTCTTTTAGGGAGATGTGGGTGTTCTTGTTTGAAGTGTGCATCACTGATAGGATGACCTTAGTAGGTGGGCCCGATCATGCATTCTGAGGAGTGAAAGGCACTGTTTCTTGGGAAATGGACAGAAGAGGATCTCTCTTGTGGATACTTTTTGGACGAGGATATCGATGAATGATGATACCACTGGAGGCAACTGCTATGATGCACCTCTCGTTGCTAATGTCAGCCACAACCCACAAGCCACCATTGGGCAAGGAAGATCATATTTGCATGGAGGTAGAGGAGGATGTGGAGGTTTAAGCGGCGAAAATCAATGGGGTTTTAATAATAAATCCTCGAGAATCGAACCTCGAACAAATCCTCGAGAATCGAACCTGCTCTGATACCGTGTAGAAAACGATAGTGCGGAAGCGTATCAGAGATAAAGAAATATAAAATATGGAAGAACATCGGGATTTTACGTGGAACCCTGCTCCATGAAGAGCGGGATAAAAGCACGGGAGAATGCCACTAAGGGTTGATTCTTCTATTCATTTTCTCTCAACTGATACAATGAGTGTTGAGAGACTAAATCTGTGGATGTGGTATTTGGACCCTAGAGGGATCCACTTACCCATCTTTACACGCGACACATACTCTAACATAGTTTGACTCCCATATTCCTCTTTCTTTTTTATTATATCTGGAATCTGGACCCGTCGTTCCCATTCCTGAACCAACCAGACCAGGGGAGTTCCTTTCTCTTCTCTCATATAAGATTTGAGCATGCATCACCTGTGGCGGTTCAAATCTGACTATTATAGCTGCTAATGGAGGTAAAATCCCTCCTGCAACACATCAGGAAAGTTACTATAGCTGCTAATGGAGTTAAAAACCCTCCAGCAAAAGGTATTCCACATCAGGAAGGTTACTGCATCTGCTAATAGTGTTTAGAAGCCTGTCATAATAGATACTCAACATTATGAATGCATGAATTCCCCTTGAAACATTCTCCACAATGGAATGAAAAGACCGAGGAAAGCCTTGGTTGCGCACTTAACCCACCAGACAACTTTCAGTTGTCATTTGTGTAGCCAGGATACGTCTCTGCCTCCCATCCTCGCATGGGACACCAAATGAATGATAGATGTCGTCCTTTGCTGGAGGTGACTGAGGGATACCTACAACAATCACAGGTTACTCCCTTGCATCAGAAAACACACCTCTGGATCTTCTCACAACAGCCATGTGCTCACGAAACTTTCAAATGAAACACTTGGAAAGGTTTATCAACGTGTCTTCTGACAATCATGTCTGCTCACAACACACCTGTGGTGCCCACCAACTAATCATCTGTCCTGTCTCCCTCGTTCATTTCCTCTCCCCTCAGTAAACTCTATAAATGACTAGTTATGTTGTATGTGCTATCTTATGAAGTTCCTTCTAGGGTGATTTTGTGTTTTGTTATATACTATCCCTTTCTTTAAAAAAAAATAGCCTGAAAATCTTTGCACTCCGCCTTCTGATTGTTGAATACTATGTTTTCCATGCTTGCATCCTTGGATTTGTGATGGATGCTTGGTTTTTTATTGGAATGGTAAATTGTAAGGTGGAACCTTGTTCTTTAGAATGCGATCCCGCATAGCACCAGATACGAGTGGGTTTAGCAGAGGCTGTTTTTCATGCCAGCTTTCTGATTTGATTTTGCATTACCATCTTAGTCTAGATGCTTCTTTTGGGTTGGGTTGGTGTCTTACTAACACATTGTAGGTGGAAAATCACTCCATGTTCCAATGGTGATATTTCTCTAAATGGTTGGTCAAATATAACACTTCTGTCTTTTTTTTTTCGAATACCTTTTTAAGATCATGATAATATATGTTGAGACTCTTCATGCCCACAAATGAATTTTCTAATCATTGTCGTCTAAATTTCAGTTTTCCTCTGTTTAAAATTTTATAACTGGTATAGTTGTATATGACTCAGCTCTCAGGATTGTACAATCAAGGTGTGGGAGACAACACAAGGAAAACTTATCCGTGAGCTGAAGGTAAGCTAAAATTCTCAATTATGTATATATTTTTGTATAGATTTCCGATCCAAAGAAAACCGTGCTAATGAGTTATTATGGTGATTTCAAACTAGCTGCATAATTGGTCTATGGGAAATAGATCATCGAAAAAGAATTCTGCATTTAAATAACTTTTAATCTGAGATTGGTATTTGTCTTCTTTTTCAAGATTTGTTTAGACTTAAGAAGCTGATGTATCTTCATTTTTTAATGAGGGGGTTGCTCTGACTGGTTTCTGACTATCCTATCAGACCTAAAAAGTGTCAAAAGTTTGCTGTGGTATTTTTTATAGGATAACGTTTTTCTTTGTTGTAGGGTCATGGTCATTGGGTCAATTCTCTGGCATTGAGCACTGAATATACTCTTCGTACTGGTGCTTTTGATCACACAAGAAAACACTATTCATCTGCAGAGGAAATGCAAGAGGTAATTTTTTGAGCTCGTTGATTGTCATCTTGTCTGCAAGAATTTGCCCAAGCTGCTTCCAGACTGCCTTTCTTTGTTTTTTGGTCCCTTAAATTCATTTGCATACATGAAGTGGTATGAAATTATAAAGCTTCTTTTTAGAAGTTATTTTCTTTTTATCTAGATCCTTTACCATTCTGCAGGCTGCTCTAACCAGATACAACAAAATGAGAGGCAATGCCCCTGAGAGATTGGTGTCAGGCTCTGATGACTTCACAATGTTTCTCTGGGAACCTGCAGTTAGCAAGCATCCAAAAGCTCGGCTCACAGGACACCAGCAGGTTAATTTTCATTTGATAAGATCCTTGTCATGGATCATAACCTTGAACTCTTGCTTATGGTCGTCATTCAAGCATGATATCAACACAAGTGGGCAGTCTGTTTCCTCTTAGTTGTACTGATATCTGGTCTTGTTTGGCAGCTTGTCAATCATGTATACTTTTCTCCTGATGGGCAATGGTTGGCAAGTGCCTCGTTTGACAAGTCTGTGAAGTTGTGGAATGGCATAACTGGGGCATTTATCACGTCATTCCGAGGGCATGTTGGGCCTGTGTACCAGATAAGGTCTGTCTTTCCCTCTTGGACTATCTTTCGTGAATTTCTTTACCAAGTTTAGCATTGGATGCAGCTGGTCTGCTGATAGTAGGCTACTGCTGAGTGGCAGCAAGGACTCAACTCTTAAGGTAGCAGCTAACTTCTTGGCCTAAGATTTGGTTTATATATACCATATATGTCCCTTCTCAACTTATGATTAGAGTTAACACCCTTTTCTCCAAGTTTATTATCAGATCTGTCCGTCATCAGGAGATGTCGGTTCACGTGATATTTTTTAAGATTAAGCGTATACTGTCAAAGCCGGTTTATTTCCAACTCGGTTCTCCCACACTTGGAAAAATTATCGTCGGCTTTATTATTTTCCAGGTCTGGGATATCCGAACACGCAAGCTTAAACAGGATCTTCCTGGGCATGCAGATGAGGTACGAGACGTTAGATATCTGGTTGGTCTTTTCCTGATTTTCTCCATCATTTAATCCTTTCTTTTTCTTCAATAGGTTTTTGCTGTTGATTGGAGTCCAGATGGGGAGAAGGTTGCATCTGGTGGGAAGGACAGAGTGTTGAAGTTGTGGATGAGCTGAACATGCAGCTATAGGATGTACCGAGTAAACATACAGTTTACAGTAACCGGAAAAGAAACGGTGCGATATTGCGAGGTCACGATCATATACAAGCAAATGCGTAGAACAGGTGCCTTGCGTTGTGCCTTAGTCAAATCTCACTAGAAGTCAACTATTTCAGGAAGCCAAGATTGGAATCGTATACGAATATTCATAACAGGGCCCCTGGTATCTGGAAGTAGGAATTTTTGTAGGAGTAGATAATTTTATTCTTCTTTTTGTATTTTATCATCTAGTTATTGCCAGTGTAAATGTTTGCATGAGATTGTCTGTTCGATCATTTATTTAATTTGATCGCATATTTTCTGTTATTGTACATTTATTGATACGGCAGAATGGAAATTTGGTAATCGCGTCTCAAGGATAAGCAATAAAACGTTTACTTTCACAAAAACGTTTTTTGACGGGATAGGTTTCAGGGGTGGAGAATTATTAGGGGGTATAATTGTTATGAAGATTGCACCGCAAAATGTATAAAATCATAAAATAAATAATAATTTTATTCTTGAAAAAAATTTGATAGCGTGACTTATCAAGGAAAAATAGAGGAAATTACATAAAACTTTATGAATTATAAACTTGATTTCAATGTCATACATGAACTTTAATAGATAATAATGCGGTGCATGATCTTTAAGATTTATCTCAATGTGGTCTTTAGGAGTGTTCATGGGATGGGTACATGTTCCATTTGATCGTGACCCGTCCTGCCCCGTTGGTACTGGGTCATGGGTCGAACCACCCAATTCCAACGGGTACCCAATTGAAACGGGTATCCGATTAATGCCAATGGATGTTGGCTACCCGTGAGTACTCGTAGGAATAAAGAGAGGTACTTCTAGTGATATGTATAAAAATGTAAATGGTATGCCCAACTATGTATACTGTATCTATATCATATTCGTAATGATAATGTCGGGACACGAAATCTAAATGGTGCGAACTGCATTTATGTAGGGATATATAAAGGGTTTAATGTGGCTGCCCTTAAGGGGGAGCTAACTTGGATCCTCCCGTGCCATTTCGTCCATTTTTTTAAATTTCTTCCGTGAATACTCATCGTTATATCCCTATATTATGCTATTAAAATTTCGTGCGAAACAGAGACTCCTACGGCCTCTATCCAGACAGTCATTTTTTAACGGTAATAGAATTGTTAAAAATGATCACGTCTGGATGTACGCCGTATGAGTCTCTGTTTCGCACGAAATTTTAATAACATAATATAGGGATATATTGATGAAAATCCACAGAACAAAATTTCAAAAAAAAATAAAAAATAGGGAAAAGGGGGTGGGGGAGCCAAGTTAGCTCCCCCTTAAAGGGGCAGCCCCATTTTACCCATATATAAATATTGATAAATAAACTAATGAGGATATATAAAACTATTGGATAATGCAAACAATATGAATATATGAAATTGGAAGGAATACAATTGAATGAAATATTGGATATGAAACTATGAAACTATGTGTCATATCCAATAATGACACATGCATGTAGATTCATCGTCATAATGAATGAAATACGGATAAACGAGATACAAATATATATAATCAGAGGATAACATGACAAATGATATCTAAGTATATATTCCTATTCGTAAATGGTTGTATTAATTGTCACCGCATTTGGTTATCGCAACGTGTGCGTGTGCGCGTGGGTGTGGGCATGGACGTGTGTGTGCTCACGTGGGGGCACGGGGTCACGCGCACGTGTGGGTGCGTGCATCCGTGTACGTGTGAGTATGTGTGTGTGATACAATTCGTATTCATTTGTATTCATTATCACCATGTTTGGATGCCGGGATGTATGTATATCGATTTGGATCATATCCGATTCATTATCATATATGTTAATTCAAATTTTGACATCCATATATATATATATATATCGATTTCAAAATGAATACATATTGAGCCCTTCTATAATATAAATTTAATCTTATCTATATAATTTTGATTATATTATTTTTCCTATCTAATTTGCATCCATTTCATACCAGTGTTCATTTTTAATGATTTGGCAATATATTTTACATATTCACCGATATTTGTATCCGCATCCATGTCTATATTTTTAATATAGGTAAGAATTATGTAACATCTATGATGGTATTTGTATCTGACCATTTGCATTTTTGTGAATCCACTTTCAATCGAGTACTCACAGGTACTCGTCGAGTTTTTATATGGGACACATGTCATGGTATAACGGGTACTCGACTCATCATTTTTAAATGGGTAACTAAAAGTTTAAGGGCAAAACGAACGGGTCAAGCCGGCTACCCATTGACCCGGATATTTTTGAACACCGCTAGTGGTCTTTGACTATTAAAATTTAGTTGATCATTTAGTTTTTCTAATCATGAATCGAAACAATGTAAAATCATATTGAGACACATCTTAAAGATCGGGATCACATTGTTGCCTTTTAAAGTTCAGGTACAATATTGAAATCAGGTGTATAGTTCAGAGGCTTTTGTGTAACTAAATAAAACCTCCGCATAATGTTGGATATGAATTGGTGAGAAGCCCAATGAGGAATAATCTTAGAACAATGAAAGTCTTTCAGAGTTGATATGAATTGTTAGACATCTTAAAGAAAATCTAGATGAAGGATTTCTATGTAGAACGGCCGCCGTGACCGATGTGGTCACGCAACCGCATCCGGCGGTTGCGGCAAGGTCGGGTCTCACAGAGACCCTAACCATTGGGCGTGAAGGATGAGGGGCAGACATGGCGAGGGTTACGCCCTACAAATAACCTCCTACTTGGAGGGGAATGCCATCGAATAGAAGCTCTCCGATCGGGAGCCCCCATCCCTCTCTACTTCATTCTCTCGTTCTCTCTCGAGCTTGAAGACGAAGGAGGCGTACCTCGACATTCTGAGACTGGTATCAGAGCTTGGCAAGGCTGGGATCCGATCTCCGATAGTCACCTTCAGCAAGGTCGACACAACTCATCCCTGCCAACACATTCCCAGCCCTATCTCTAACCCTACAACGAGAGGTATTTTTTTTCTTCCCAAACCCTAGCACGTCTGGTTTTCTTTTTCACGGGTCCTGCGGCCCTTTTTTTATTATTTGTTTAATACTGAACAAAAGAGGACGACCTCGTTTCTTCCTTATTTGTTTAATACATCGTTTCAGAACTATTAATTAGTATGTGGTATAATATGGGTCCAACTAAAATATATAGTATTTATTTTTATAATGCAAAAAATTTAATACAACCAATTTAATGGAAAATGAGATCTGTGTATTCATGATTTGGTTGATTTTTTAACTTTTTAGATTACCCAACGTTAAAAAATTAGATTTGCTTATTCTCTTCAATCATTCAGACATTGGAAGCGTATTTTTTTCCAGTCTGCATATTTTTTAGGCCTACTAGGCCCCTCTACACAAATATATTGGATAAGTTATTCCGCTAGTCTAATTAGGTTCTTGTGAATGGAAATACAACATGGAAGAAAAATATAATTAAAGTCTCATCACTACTTTGTTACTTCTAAGTTTTTTTTAACTTTTGGATCGATTTTAAGTTTTTTTAAACACTAATAAATAGTAATAATAATAATAACTTGTTGTGTTTTTATTTAACTTACACCAATAGCTTTGATATTCTGTTTGGTACTTGTTCGTAAACTTCCTTAACTAGTTTTTCTATTCCATTGTTGATTGTTGTTATATTGTGTGGTTGATTAATCGGTTAAGAGAATAAAAGTTTAGTATTCAACTTTCATAGAGAGGTAATAGTTTAACTTTTTTTTAAGAAGTGATAGTTAAATCATATTTTTTAAGCGCATCTTCTTTAACCTTTGGCTTGAAGTATCCACGTATCCCTATTTGTTAAGTTTTTTAAAAAATATTTCATTAATTATTTTAATATGATTCTTGCCTATTCTTTTTTCTTTTTTGTCTTATTTGCTTTAAAAAAAATCTTTGCTTTTTCTGGTTAAATATCTCACTCTCATTCAATCTTACATATTTTTTAGATTACAAATTAAAATGACAAGCAAGACAATTGCCACTGAGGTGGGAAAAATTGAGTACCTTAACAGTACTAATTATGAGTTGTGGAGTACAAAGATCTACTATGGCATGTTGCACGATAGTATACACTCCATCATAGACAAACCTAACCCATTGTTATCTGAAATCTAACTGTGGAGGAAATTAGGTCCCGCAAACAGTGGGAGAAAATAGATAATAGGGCTAGGAGCTTCATACTGACCTACATGGATTTAAACCTGATTCGGGTCTTTGAGACATGCGAATCAGCTCACGAGCTCTGGACCGCGGTTACGAGAAATACCACTCCAAGTCGGAAGTGAGCGTCCAGCTTCTTCTACACAAGTACAACTCGTGTAGAATGAAGGAATTTGAAAGCGTCCTCGAGCACATGAATAAGATGATTGTGATGGTCAAAGATCTAGCAACTGCTGATTGCGCTATTCTGGAGAGGATGCAGATCGCAGTCATACTAGGAAGTCTCCCATCGTCATTCGTCAAGGTTGCCACATCTCTTAGAATGAATGACAACATTAAATCTGTGACGGACCTACCTGCACAGTTGGTAATTGAGCAAGACCTCTGCAAGCAAAGATCAAAAGCTGAGATCTTTGAGGTTGAGGAAGAAGAAGAAGTAAATGTCGTGCACGCGAAGAAAAGGCCGGGCCCCTCCAAGGCGAATTTCAAGGGAAAGAGTGGGAAAAACCCACGTGGCTCTTGCTATGGTTGCGGTAAATATGACCATTTCAAGGTCAATTGTCTCAATAAAAAGAAGCCAGGAAATTCTAAAATGCCTGAAAAGAAAGACAAGAAGAAAATGGAATTCACGACTATCGTGGAATGCAACTCCGTCATAACAGACAGTGACGGATTGGTGGATCGACTCTAAAGAAATCAGACACATCGCCAAGACAAAGGAAGGCCTGGTGGACTTCAAGGAATCGAGCAAAGGAGAACAAATGATCTTCATGGGGAACAACACCTACCTGAACGTGGAAGGTATTGGAACGTACAAACTTGACCTAGGGGATATCATTATGGTACTGAATGATTTACTATATGCCCTAGGGATACGTTGGAACCTGATCTGTCCCGGTGTTGCTCAAGAAGGATTTCGAAGTCTGTTTTTATAATTAACGTATATCTATATGCAAGAATAAGAAGGTCTATGCGATGGAAAAGTTTCTACTCGAGCATGACATGTTCTGCCTTCATGTAATAAACTTTAATGAATCAATGAATGTCTCTTCTGAGTATTCCTTGTATTGTTTGTCTGACTATGACTTGTGACACATGAGATTGGGCCATCCAGGAAATTTTATGATGAATCAAACGATTAAGGCAAATCTGTTGCCTAAGATCACGGGTGCAAGGACATTGCCCTGCAAACACTGTCTGATTGGTAAAATGACGAGAAGACCCTTCTCAACTGAAATTCGGTCAATAGAGTTACTAGATTTGATCCATTCAGACATATGTGGACCACTGAGTGTCATCACACATAGAAATAAGGAATACTTTATAACATTCATTGATGATTATTCAAAGTTCTCCTATGTCTATCTCTTAGGAAGAAAGTCGGAAGCATTTGAAACATTTAAGAGATAGAAGACGGTTATGGAGACAAGATTGGGAAAACCAATCAAGACCCTTAGGACAGATAGAGGTGTGGAATATACATCAAAGGAGTTTGAGGATTACTGTATTCAAGTAGGCATTCATAGGTAGACTACAATATCCTAAACACCACAACAAAATGGTGTAGCAGAAAGAAAGAATCGAACCATGATGAATGCAGTACGGTGTATGCTTTCACACTCATGACTCTCCAAGATTATGGAGAGAGGCAGTGTTGACTACGAACTATATACAAAATATGATTCCCACCAAGTCAGTAGAATCAACGTCATATGAAATATGAAATGGCAGAAAGCATGAGTTGGGCCATCTCCGGAAATGAGGATGTGTTGCACATGTTCTGGTACCGAGTCAGCTTAGGGACAAGCTAGAGTTCAGGACATTAAAGTGAGAGTTTATTGAATATAGTTAGAATTATAAAGGATATAGGTTCTTCCATGAAACTAAAGATCTGATCAAAAATCGTGATGCAACTTTTCTTGAAATTCATTAAGAAAAGGAGCATGCAGTAGAGGAATCAGATCCTCTGATAATCTTATAGGACAATGAAAATGACTTGAGCATTAGACAAGAATTTGAGGATGATATCGATCATCCAATTGTAGAGAATGAACCTCTAGAACATGATGATCCTTTATAAGAAGTGGGTGGACCCACACAACCCACGAGTGTAATCGGCAACAAGAGACCCAGAATACGGTCTGCATGGATGGAAGATTACCACTTCTATAGATGCGAGGCGTCGTGCTACACCGTGGATGAGGATGTCACGGATTGTACATATCCCATATCCTTTGATGAAGCTATGGCTTCATCTGAGTCAGAATCATGGACGGTCGCCATGAGGGATGAGTTGGACTCAATCGAGCGAAACGGTGTTTGGGAATTATGTGATTTGCTAGAAGGTAAGCAATCCATAGGATGTAAGTAGGTATTCAAGAAAAAGTACCGAGTTGATGGTACAATTGATAAATACAAAATAAGATTAGTTGCCAAGGGTTATACTCAGCAAGCTGGAATAGATTTCCAGGAAATCTACTCTCCAGTGGTTAAGTTTGCATCTATTCGGATGATCTTAGCAATAGTCGCACATATGAATTTGGAATTGTTCCAAATGGATGTGAAGACAACCTTCCTTAATGGATAATTAAAGGAAGAGATTTATATGCGACAACCTGATGGCTCTCAGGTTAAAGGTCAGGAGAAAAGGGTTTACAGGTTAAGAAAATCATTATATGGCTTGAAGCAGTCTTCACAACAATGGTATCTCAAATTTCATGAGAAAATTATCCAATTTGGATTTGTTGCAAATAAATTAGATAATTGTATGTATGTCATGAAGAGTGTGAGCAGGTTTGCAATCATGTCATTTTATGTGGATGACATTCTGCTTGTAGGTAATGACATATAAATGCTTAATGAAATCAAACAAAAATTGAGCAATGAATTTGAGATGAAGGACATAGGTGAAGCATCCTATCTTCTTGGAATACAAATAACACGAGATAGGGACTCAAGGATACTGAGCCTTAGTCAAGAAAGATATTTGCATACCGTAGTAAGGAGATTTGGAATGCAGAACAACACTCCAGCTTCAACACCACTTGTGATGGGAAAGAGACTCAGTAAGAGTCAGTGTCCCGGAAAGGGGCGGAAACCTTTAGATGTACCATATGCACAAGCGGTGGGAAGTCTAATGTATGCAATGATGTGTACTCGATCTGACTTAGCCTATCCAGTAAGCTTAGTCAGTAGATATCAAAGCAATCCCGGTCCATCACATTAGGAAGCTGTAAAGAGGATTCTACGATATCTGAAAGGGACAGTATAACAAAAAGTTGCGTATCAAGCATAATCGCTTGAAGTGGTATGATACTCTGATGTCGATGTTGGAGGGGATGTGGATGATAGAAAATCCGCTTCTAGTTACCTGTTCATGTTTGGTGGTGCAGTCATTTCTTGGGGTAGAAAAAAACAAGGATGTGTATCTCGACATATACAGGAGGCTGAGTACATTGCATGTAGCATGGCCACCAGTCATGTTGTATGGATCAGATATTTTCTAGAGAATCTAAGCCTTGAATTGATCAAAGAGCCAATTGAAATGTATTGTGACAATCAAGCTGCGATAAGCTTGATTAATAGTGGGGCTAATAGTTCTAAAGGAAAACATATTGAGATCCAATATCACTATATACAAGATATAATGGCGAAGCAAGAAATCACGGTAACCTACATACCTACCAGCGACATGTTGGATGATTCCCTTACCAAGGGAATAGCTACAGGAACATACATTAAACATATTGGTTTAATGGGACTCAGGAATGTTTAGGTCAAGGAAGAGGTTTCATAGATAATGATCCTCACATGATAAATCTCCATGTATATACTACACGAATAGTGTGAGTATATATATTTTGATCACTTCGGTCAAGTGGGAGATGTAGAATGACCGCAGTGACCGACGTGGTCATGCAACCGTCTCCGGCGGTTGCGGTAAGGTCGGGTCTCACAGAGACCCTAACCGTTGGGCGTGAAGGATGAGGGGCGTATGTGGCGAGGGATACACCCTATAAATAACCTCCTACTCGGAGGGGAACGCCACCAAATATAAGCTCGTCGATCGGGAGTCCCCATCCCTCTCTACTTCATTCTCTCGTTCTCTCTCGAGCTTGAAGACGAAGGAGGCGTACCTCGACATTCTGAGACATTTTTAACCAAAACATCGCGAAGGAAACTCTAGTTTTAGATTTATGACGTTTTGTTGGAAAGAAATACAACTTGGGTCCTTTATCTATGTAGATTTTAACGAATACTTCAAGTCATATTAAAGGCATAAATCCCTAATGAACATTTGTAAATGATAATTACTTCCTTTAAGTTAGGCTTACATGCCCCATTTGTTATGCAGGAATAGAAGGGAGAAAGGAATCACCATTGCTATGTCGATTCCATTCACATATATTTGTTAGATCATATTAAGAGAGGAATAATGTTTACAAAGGAAACTGGATTCCCTCATACATGGGAATTGCCATTCCTAGGTACTCCTCTGAGAATTGGTATTCCATTCCTTACAAATGCTAATGAATGTATTCTTATTTAATATTTTTAAATTAATATATCATTGTTACAAATATATGGTTATCGATACTATTTTCTTTCTATTCTTTTCCCTTTTGAAACATAAGAAAGGAATGCGTCTCAATAATAAATGTTTCAATTCCTAATATGAAGCAAGCAACGGAATGGAAAAACTTGTTCCTTTGCATTCCATTGTTAGTTCCATTGTTGTCCTAATTTTCCATTCCAATGTAATTCTTTTCCAACCAAACAAACATTGGTTGTTTACGTAGGATTAACAAATGGAATATAATCGTTATTCATTTTGTTTCGATTCCCATATTTGTTGAGGCATGATAATATAGGAATAACGATGACAACGGTAGCCCAATTCCATTTTAGGTAGGAATTATCCTTCACATGCAACCTTCAGATTTATGATTCCTTTCCTTTCAATATTTACACCGATATTCATCAACCTATGTTAATTCTGCCACCATTGCTACAAACGTATCCGCCTTGGGATGCAAACTGTCGATTATGAATATATAATTAGGTGTTATAATATCCCTCTCTGATACGGATGCAGATACAAATACCGAAGGATATCCTTAATAACAGATACACAATAAATATGATGCATATCAATTGCAAATACAAGAAAAGATACTTTATAGATTAGCTCAAATTTTTTTGATATTCAAATGATATAATTGACCCCATGTTTTGATATAGTTCATGAGACCTTTCCAATGATATGAAGAACATCGAATTCCAAGCTTCTTCAATTCATGAAACAATCATTTAAAGTTAAACATGCCCATATCCATTTACGGATCTGAGCCATATTCGATTTTTGGAATTTTTTTATAAATAGAGAGGGTGGGGTTCCTAGAACCAAAATTCATCTCTTCCCTCTTGCAGGAGTGTCGTCGCCTTCATTGAAAGCCCGGTTCAGAGCCACCATCGCTGAAGTTCGTCAATCCGAGGGCACCATTGAATGGTATACCTCAAGATCGTTTCTGTACATATATGCTCAAGGTTATTGTTGGACAGAAAATACTTTTCTTGTAAGAGGATATCCTGAGGAAACACCCTTGGAGGTAACATATTTGACATTTCTCTTGTTTTTGGTTCTTTGTGTTTCATGATCCCAAGTGTATAGAAATCCCTAAAGCCTCATAAGTGTCTCTTATGAAATGTTAGGTATTTCAAATATGGGTGTGGACATTGTTTTTCATGATCCTTATTGCCACACATATTGATTCTTGAAAAAAAATCACACCTTTATGATGAGAATGATGAGAGGAGAGAACACCCATAAAAAATGAAATTTGTAGGTTTTTTTGTCACCACCGATCAATCACCCCAAAAAGGGTTGGATCGATCCAATGCGCCTACTAGACAAGTCAGTGAATGGCGATTGTCGATCAACCAAGGTGTGCGATTGATCAACCCTAGATGAGTGATATATCATGGGGAATGTTGAACCTAGAATAAAATTTACAATATTCGAGAAGGAAAAAGGTAGGAATATGTTGATAAGGAAAGATGAACAAGCATGAGGCTAGCAATTACTAATTGACCAACCTTGAAGGATTATCGATCACCCTTATATATGGGTCTGTGGTAAACATGACCGATCGATCAACCCATATTGAGTGATCAATCATGATGATCGATCTACCCAAGGTCAGTGATTGATTGGGGTAATCAACAACCTTAAGGAAAGTTGTTGATCACCCTGAATCGTTGGGTAAAGACTAGCGACACCCACTGATCGATCACCTCAGTAGACTGATTAATCAATAGGGTACAATGGCAAGCATGTAAATTGATTCAATTATATTTTGATGAGGCAAAATGCCTTAGAAATTGCTAGTGACGACAAATGATAGAGTTAGGTGCTGCAAGGGATGGACATGCACTTGTGCATCCTTACGGGTCGCAATCCTAATTGGAGAGAAGTTCTATGACATGCATTATTGTTTGGATTATATGGATGTCGCATGAGAGAGTCAGTAGTCCTACAGTTAACATTTATGGCTTCAAATTCATAAATGAATTTAACACTCATAGTGACATCAAACATAACTCGATGGAGTGTCATTTTAATGAAAATATATTATTCTCAATAAGCGATCTAAGGTAGCTATCAATAACATTTTGTTGTACACATGAAAAAGCGCTACCGATCCAAACCACATTTTTTTGGTTTTACTTCTTAAGTGTGAAAGTGAAATAACACTAAAAAATAGTGTTTTAAATAATCAACCCATTTAAATAAATAGCTATATGACGTGTTTTTGCAAGTTTATTTGGCCGATGAGCATATAATCAAGGCTCATCCAAATAAAAAAAGAAATTCCTGAAAACATTTTTTTTCATGCCTGAAAAAAAAATTCTATGAGGATATTAACCCACCACTAGCAATGATTTTATAGCACAAATTATTAGATAAAGTATTTTCACATAATAACTTGTTGCTCGTGTCTTTGAACAAAGTATTAATAATCAAGTAATCTTTCAAGATAAGATTTCCTTTAACAGGGTGATCTCCATTCGGTGTTGTTCTTGACTTTTTTAGGCTCTAGGCAAAAGAAAAAAAGTGGTCCTTACAGAAACTTTTTAAAAAGAGGAAATTGTCCCGGGTGTGTTTACCATCAAGTATAATACGGAAGATTTTATTTTTCGTTCGTCCCTTATATAATCTCATTAAATTTTCAATTTTAGCATTGGGTTGTTTACCGAAAATTTGAATCTATAAGGACTTAGTTTTTGGTGAGATGTTTCATAGAAAATTTGATTCTATACGGCCCCACTAGGACAAATATATTTTATTCCTAAATTAAAAACCGGATCACATGTAAAGTTGGACTCCTAAAGTTAATGAGCCCTGGGCAATCACACTTCAAAACTATGCTCAGGATCAGCCCTGTCCATTCGTGCGAGCTTGAAGTGACCTAGTCCAATTGTATCTAGCAATTCAGCTTTGAAGGCCCTACTTAAGGGAATCTTTTTATTATTAGATAATTTAGAAGCAAAAGAGTAAGAAGAGCTCATATCAAGCTGAAGGTCAAGCTTAGAGAATCAAAAGAAGAAATCAGATCTAGACATGATATTGTGATAGATAAAAGCTTGGAAACAATTTTAGGTTAAAAAGGAGTCTTTAGTAAAAGTATTTATATACTTGTGATCTTGTTGCTAGGCTTGGCAGTGCATTTTTCCTTTTGTACGAGGTCCTCCCACATCGGTACGAAGGGTGGAGCATCATTAACAATTTTCCAAAGATTATTGTTGAGCCTAGCTAGATTAAAATTTAGCAAGTTTATGATTTACCAACGACCTCTATTACTTCTTAATTACGGGTGTTCAAAATTACCCTGGTCAATGGGTACCCGGTTTGATCCGTTCATTTTGACCCTAAACTCTCGGGTACCCGTTTGAAAATGATGGGTCGGGTACCCGCAATGTCATGACATGTGTTTCATATAAAAAATCCGACGGGTACCCACGAATACTCAGTTGGAAGCTTTCACTATCAATTGATTCACAAAAATGCAAATGGTCAGATACAAATACCAATATAGATGTTACATTATTCTTACCTATTTTAAAAATATAGAAATGGATGCGGATATAAATATCGGTGAATATGGAAAATATATTTCCAAATCATTAAAAATGAATACCGGTATGAAATGGATGCAAATAAGATGGAAAAAATAATAGAATAAAAATGTATAGATAAGATGAAATTTATATATATGGGATGGCTCATATATATATCTATTTTGAAATCAAAATATATATATGGATGTCAAAATTTGAAACAACATATATGATAACAAATCAGATACGATCTAAATTGATATACATACATTCTGATATCCAAACATGATGATAATGCATACAATTGAATACGAATTGTGTCATGCACGCGCGCACCCCCCACCCACACGCGTGCCCGCGCCCGCGCCCATGCAAACACCCATGCCCACGTGCGCGTGCATGCACCCACGCCCACACGCACACACACATAAGCGTGCAGACACACATCACGATAACCAATTGTGATGATAATTAATGCACCCATTTACGAATAGGAATATATACTTATATATTATTTGTCATGTTGTCCTCCGATTATATATATTTACATCTCGTTTATCCGTATTTGATTCATTATGAGGATGAACCTACGTGATTGTGTCATTATTGGATCCATATTCGATAGTATTCCTTCCAATTGCATGTATTCATATGGTTTACATTATCCACATAGTTTTATATATCCTCATTACTTTATTTATCTATGTTTGTTTATCCCTATCAGAATGCATACTGTACCATTCCGATTTTCATATCCGACATTATCATTATGAATATGATATAGATACGATATACACAGTTGGACAGGGACGGAGCCAGAACATTTTTGAAGAGGGGGCACGGGGATTTAAAAAATTATGTCTATCAATTACAATACAATCATATTCATTATAGAATAATAATTATTATGGACAAATTATATTTATAATTTTCACGTATATCTTTCATCAATTTTGAATTTATTCATTATATAACAATAGTAAATTTTGAACTTATTTTTTAATCAACTATATCTTTTTATTCAATCTTACATAGATTGGTATCATATATGTTCTACAATGTCGGGATTTTTTGTGAATGATATTTATATATTTTTTTAAAGTAAGTTATATTCAAGTATTTTAATTATTTTAAATTAAGTATATGGATTTTGATTAGTTGCAATATAAGCTACACTTGTTTCGAATCTGTATCAAATAAAAAAAACTAATTCTATACTTTTTTATCAATAACAAGAAATATTAATGTCTGTGAAGAAAAATACGCAGATCAAGAATATATGTGCAATTGACCACTTTACTTCATACTAAATAGGACCAATGAATAATATATGAGACTTGACAATAAATGATTTTTTTAAAAAAAAAAATTAGATTGCGAATTAGACCACGTATCTGTATAAGTGATAATGAGATTGAATGAAAGATCGATTCATTTTATAGTTCGATTCTAAAAAAATGGATCGGATAAGATTAGGGTAGTGGTCTATTATAAGTTGATCAATTGAAGAAATTATCTAATATAGGTTGATTTGAGGTAAAATTTATTATTTTTTGGTAGGAATTTTATTTTAAGAGGCATATTATCTATTGGTAAAAATTATAAAACTTTTTCAAAAGAAATTATGGGGCATGTACGAGTTTTACCTTCAAAAAATCCAAATAAGGCATTAAAATTTTGAAATATTATGATTACTTTTACCTTAAAAATCCATAGAAAAAAATTACATAAACATATATTATATAATCCCAAAATTTAGGGGGGGCATTTGCCCCTCCTTGCCCCCCCTTAAATCCGTCCTTGCAGTTGGACATATCGTTTGCATTTTTATATATGCCACCTTTCACTAGAAGTATCTCTCTTTATCCCCACGGGTACCCGCGAGTAGACAACATCCATTGCCATTAACTAGGTACCCGTTACAATTGGGTACCCGTTGGAATGGGGCAGGTCGACTCGTGACCCAATACCAACGGGGTGGGGCGGGTCACGATCAGATGGGGCGGGTAACGACCCCATGAACACCCCTATTCTTAATCGAGTAAGGGTAGTCCATTTCACCAAGTGAAAGTCGTTGGACTTTTTGCCCATATTGTAAATGTTGTTGGCTCTAATTTTATCTCATTTGGACATCATCAAGTTTGGTAATATAGGCATTAGACATGTAAAACATAATTATCAGAGTGATTGTGTTATTAGTAATGATTCTCTATGACAACAAGGATAAAAGAATTCGTCTAGACATGAAATTTCTTTTTTCCCACCTTCTTAATAACCTTATTATAGAATATTTAGTGGTGAGTCTCTTGTAATGCAACCCATGTCTTAGCTAGATTATTGGCAACACCCCTTGAATGAAACCCATATTAGTGAGATGATGGATCGAAGAATTTACCTCATTAATGAAGAAAAACCACCTTTTTATTATGGTTTTCTTAAAGGCATGTAGTTTGAGTAAAAAACTTGAAATATAACACATAGGTTTCTACTAGAATCAACACAATCTTCCGAGAAGAGGAGTAAGTCATCGGCAAACTAGATATTTGAAATTTAAAGATTTGTTTTTTTCCGAAAAGCAGGGTTTTTATTATATCATTATTTTGATCAAGAGTGAGAAATTATGGAGTAATGACATAAGAACATTACATAGTGAAGGAGAGAAAGGATAACATTATATGAACCCTCTAATAGGATGAAAGAGATCATAACCCTTGCAATTGGTAAGAACATAGACTTTTGAATTGCTAAGGATTTTACATATCCAATTGATAAAGTTATAGAGCTTCAAAAAGGGTCATCCAATTGATGAAGCCTAAGGCTTTAGGGATTTTTACCCTCACAAACCTTAGAAGCTTGTTAAATTACCTCTACAACCTTTTGCACAACATAGTTACCTCTATCGACCTCGTAAATTAAACCCAAGAATCCTCACGGGCTTCAAACATATTAACCGTATGGTTCATTGGGTAAGAGATAGCAAGTTTACGGGGTCGATGGGGAATTATATTGCTTCAAAAAGTTGAGAAGGTAATTTACAAAGTTTATAGAATTCGTGAGGTAAAAATTCCAGTTTACTGATTATCGCCTTAATCATTTTGACAATCTAATACAATATAATATTAGAGGCAAACACCACACAATCGCTAGCCGATCTTTTCTTGAGGAAAGCATGTAATTTTTTGGGAGATTTCAAAATATACTGGTGTACAACATATTAGATATTGCTTTTGAGGTGATTCTCATATTGCAGTAAATGAGACTCCTAAGTCTATAGTTTCTATTCTAAAAGCATTCTTCTTTTTTGAAACTAGTGTAATAGAAACATAATTGGGATGTTCAATGATGTCATTGACTTTGAGACTTGTTTAAAGATTATGAAATATCTCAAAATTTAATTTGTCACCATGTCCAAGTGATCTTGGTAAAAATTACCAGAGAATCCATCGAGATAGTAGAAAGATCTCTCTTGAGATCCACAACTACTTTCTTAATTTCTTTAAATATAAAGGGGTTTGGATCAAAAATTAAAATGATGAAATAAGATACCTAGAGTGAAATAATACTAATAGAAATTGTTGTCACAATGAAGGTTTTTATAACAGTCAAAGATACGGTTGAAAATTATGTTCCAGATAGTAGACAAACTTTCAATGACGTGAATCGTGGAGTTGCAATTTTTTTCCTATTGCTTGCAATATTTTTTAATTCTAAGCTTTCAAATTTCATAATAATTCTTATCATTATTAATTTCCAAATTATTTTCAATGGTTGGGCATATTTATATTGGGTTTGATGGGGTTGTCCCCGCGCTATTTTTTCCGTTTTTTTATTTTTTTGAAAAATATTACTAGTATATTCATCTATATATCCCTCCAATATGCTATTCTAATTTCGTCAGAAACGGAGACTCATATGCCCTCCATCTAGAACATGTCGATTACATTGATATTTAGACCATTAAAGTTGCATGTTCTATATTGAGGGCATATGAGTCTACAAAATTCGAATGAATATTGGAGAGAGATATCGATGAATATATATATGATGATATTTTGCAAAAAAAATCAAAAAAATTGCGGAAAAATGTCACAAGGGCAGTCCATTGGTTGTAACCTGTGGGTAGCCCTATTTTTTCATACATATATACATATATATATATTAAAAAAGAAATAAAAAATCAGAAAAATATAGAAAGAAAATAAAAATATGGAAGTCATTACATTTCCATCTTTGGATTGTGGATTTTAAAAAAAATTCATCTTATTGGCAAGCAATGAATAAATTTTATGGCAGCAACCAACGAGGATGTTTTTAAATTCAGGGTGGTTATTCCAAATATTTTCATGTCTAAATTTAGAGGCCATCATCCCTCCATCTCTACTGATTAAAAATAAGAACATTATGGTTCGAGTAAGTTCTAGTTAAACCCATAAGATTAGGGAGGAAATATCTGTTTACTCAAGCAAATTTCTCTGATTGAGTTATAGTTCGAGTAGATTATAGTGATTAAAACTATCTCTAATGTACAATATTAGTTCCATTATCGGAAAATTTCTCGTAAAATTATATTGTTGTAGATCCAATATGAGTACCCAAGCAATCGCATTAATATTGACCTTATTAGTACAAGCTTCCACCAATTGACTTGCACCGTAGAAGGTTATTATGCAATTACTTTGCTTCTATTTATCGCTTTAACCGAGAGGCATTGTTGAGTGATATACTTTTAAAAGAAGTTTGTGATAGATTTACATACTTACACTCTGTGTATCTCTCATGCGATCACTAATTTGGATATGGGTAATGAAAATAGCAATGTTTTCGAAATCAAACCGGAAACTTTACCGAAATGGTCGGATCGGATTGAACAATGTAATCAAACCGGTTCAACCGGATGATGACGTCACCATATTTAAAACCTGCTTAAACTGGACTGGTGAGAAAAAAAGTGGTTGAACCAGCTAATCAAACCGAAATGAAATAATATATATACACTTAAATATACTTGAAATATAAAAAAAAATACATAGATAATTTATATATTTCATACTATACATAAAATATTTTCCTATACACCATCAAAATGTCATATATATATATATATTATTTGGACTAGTTGCTCTATAACATGATAGCAGTTTAATTATATTTAAAAATCAATACATGCAAAAGATTGTGTTAGTGTAGCTGGTTAGGAGTTTGAAATAGGTAACCAAAGATCATTGATTCAATTCTCACTACTAGTATTATTTTAATTAATTTAAAAATTAAATGCAGTTCAACTTCGAGTGAACCTGGTTAAACCAGGTCAAAAAATAGGTTGAACCGGACATATTAATTAAAATTTGATTAATTGAACCGAACTGGTATAAACCAGTTAAAAGGACCGGATCAGACCCGATTCATCGATCGGATCGTTCGAACCGGCCAGTCCGATCTGGTTTTCAAAACATTGGAAATAGAGGTAGCCTTCCATCTCTGTATTTTATAATATTATTCTTCAATAATGGGATGTTTTTTAATGATGATCTTAAATGCATAGATCTGCTAGGTATGGAAAATCTCGAGAGCCCATATGATCTGTTAGCATCACACCAAGATCTATACATGCAATATAATAAACAGAAATGCACTGCTTTTTTTATCTCTCACGTTTGTTTATTATATAATAAATAAATAATTAATAAAAGTCTTGGAGAAATGATTAAAATTCGAATTATTAATTATGTAGGAATCTCGTTATAATTCTAGTTTGGATCTTAATGATACGTTGAAAAAAAATTTGTGGGTAAATATTAGATGTTGGCAACATTATATAAAAGTTTGGCTTACGTCGATAAGACTAACTACGATCCTAAAAATTGATCGTCCTACTATCTCTATGTATAATACCGGCTCAAATATTCAAATGATTGTCGAAGCAAAGATAAAACACGATCGCATGAATCTGATAGTCATGTACTCAATCGCCTAGTTTGAGCTTGAATCTACAACAAATACCCCTAAAAATATGCAGCAATAGACTTATTTTGACATTTTTTGTGGGTGCAAGTATAAGACATGATCTCTACATGTATAAAATCCACTAATTACTACAAAAAGTACAAAACCCAGAAAATCAAATAAAAAGGAAGGTTGTTTTGTATAGAATAACAATCAAATAAAAAGTATGGAAATAAGAAATGAATAGGGTGTCAACAAATTCTTCGTAAAGTATATGTACATATCCACTAATTCTCATCTTTTAACAATATAAAATTATATGTTAATAATGTACAATTTATACTTATTTATAACAAAAACAAAATAATAAATTTAGAAAAATAAGAAAAGAAGAAGGATGTGTATCTGTACCATAGATGCATTCTTCTTGTTATTTTATACTATAACTTCTTGCATTTTATTATGATTCATATTAAATTATCCTTTATTTGATCTTTTAACGGTAAGCATGAAGATGTAATATTTAGCGTTTAATAGGAATCATATTAAATGTGTGAAATAGGTTGAAGTAAAGCGGTTTAGACCTTAATTTACTTAATTTCACAAGAAATTTATAGGAACTAGAATTAAAACCTTTTTAGGTCAACGTAACTTAATTCTTTGAGTTCATAAGACTATGTTCACATATCATCTTGATTAGTCTAAGTAGAACATTTCATGGTATACGCATGATCCTTGTTTACAATGGTCTAACTTGGACAAGCACTCTGCGCATAGCACAACTCAGATGAGGCGGCAAAGGGCAAAATTCTTTAGCTTGAGAAGCACACGTATGGAAACATACACCATGTCAACATGAGGTCAGTGCATCTCAACTTAATATAGTAGCGTTGATGTCTAAAGACAAGATGTTGTGGATTGCAATAAAGCTTCAAAAGAGGGATAGTTTACTAGCTCAAGAAGAAAAACTTCTTATGTAAATGTTTGTACATATATATATATAAAGTATGAAATAAAGACTCCAAAAAAGTTAAATGAGTAAAAATTCAATGAAAACTCAATCCAATCAAAGTTATGTATCAATAAGCAAGTCTTATACTTCAAAATCAAAGTTACAAAGCTGCCTACAACTGGAGACTTTGCTACACTGGCCAAGCTTCAAAAGGATATGTGGCTACACTGGTCACAATCCATTCTCTTCTCTAGCCCCTCTTTTTTGAACCAGTGCTCTTAAACTTTGAAGGGAATATCCCATTTCTCGAGGAAAGAGTAGCTAGGTTGGGGGATTATGGTTACCTTGTTGAGGAAGACTGCTTCTTTGCCACTCTCAGATGTGGGGAGCTACCGTTTCACGTTCAATGTACAAGTGAGTTTCATAGTCATAAGAGTTTACATATGAAAAGACTCGTTCTAACCTAACTATTGAGGTGGACTAAACAGAGAATTGTGGAACTTGTGGGCTGTTAAGTTTTAAGTCATATTCCCAATAAGGTTTTGAGTAATAAATGATTCAAAGGTTTGACTAAGCTCAATACTTTGATTTTGCAAAGACAAGTTTAAAAAACATAATCCTTCTAAGTTATTTACTACCATTTTCTTTATTTTCTCTTGCAGTACTTATTCTCTTAATAAGTGTCTGCTAGGGACTAGCAAATGTAAGTATAGGGAAGTGATGAATAGCCATTCATTCACCTTTATTCTTTTATACTGATTTTATATCCTTAGTAAAATGTATGTAAATATCACTAACTTGCATGAATTAACATCATGACATTGATGTATTAATAGGGTACAAATATCTATATTTAAATCCAAAAAAGAATAAAGAAAAGAAAAATAAAGGAGGTATCTATGATATCGACCGACCCTGAACCCCGAGGCCAAGTCAAGTATTGACTGTTTTGATTAGGAATAAATTGAGGGGTAGATAGGGTGAAATAATGTACAGAAATACAAAGAAAATCCTAGAAATTCCAAGTATAATATACCGTGTACATAGACCAATTTTTTTTATTTATTTATCATCATACACACTCTAGACAATAATGTGCTTAACACAAAACTTGTACATATTAATGTATAGAAAATAATAAAATATTGGCAAAAATAAATCATGCACAAGTCACTCAATACTCTCACTTGAAAAGCCGCAAACAAAACTTCATTGATCAATATCTTCTCCATATGAACTCCAATGAACTAAACTTACTTCCATTGTCTTACAAATTCAATTATAATTAAAATGAAGGCAGTTTCATCAAAATTAACGTCAAGATGCAAAAGCCAGCTAATTGGGGTATGGTACTTATACATCTGTATAATCAACCATTTTATTTTTTATTTAGTCTTCTTATATTTGTAATCTTTATACATATTCTAAAACATATATAAAAATACCAATACAAATTAAAAGTATTCAAAAAGCCTAATATATAGTTATGATGTACCTATGTTAAAAATACAAGTATTTATCTGTACATATACATAAAATAATAAAATTAATCTAAAAATATATAAATACATATTAATTATTGTTATAAATAAATAAATTATGTAAATATGGTATTATATATATAAACTGATTAAATGAAAATACAAATACATAATATATAGGTATAAATACCTATAAATAATAGTATATAAAATATAAACCCTTTTAAACGAGTTGATAAAAATAAATAAAAATCACTAAAATATAGTTGAGAAATAAGAAACATTTTTCATGTTTTGAGTTTTTTTTCAAATAAAATCAATTACTATTTTATTTTGAATTATCTTTATTTACAAATTTCTATTTTGTTGTTTTGTGTCTGACGTAGACCAATGGAGGCGTTTGGAGTGTTGACCCTTGGGTCAACACCCCCACTATGCCCTAGGTCTGCAGTCAACTACTCGATCCCTCTCCTTCTCCAATTTCTTAACATTATCCATGCCTCCTTTCGGCCCGATTTCTGAACGAAAAATGTCTGCATTATCATCCTCTACCACACCCCACCTCTAGCCTTCACCAACCACCATCGATCTGCATGCAATCCTTGATCAAAAACACCCCTCCCGTAACCACTATAAAACAACTTCCCCGAGCTCCAGTTCTGCCTAATCCACCTTTGAACCCTCGTAACCCCACGAATATGTAGCTGGAGTGTCACCCTTCGTGACAGGGAGGAGTGCCCCACGATTCACATTGAGGAGAAGGGAGGAGGAGTGAGATTCAACCAACAATGGAGTACCTTCCGCCAGGTCATTTGATCATAGGTTCTCCTAGCCAGGTGAGATGTTTATTCCTTATTCTCTATCTTCGCACTTTCATTTCTAGTGTAGATTTGCATTTTATTTTAGTCATTTTTGTTTTGATTTAACTGAATCCCCCGAAAAATAGTACACCAGCGCACTAGGCTCCAGCCTTTGCTCACCGTTCCCTCGACTCTGTTCCGACCATCAGACTACCTCTTCATCTTCCTCTATCGCTTCACCTTCCTACACGCCCAGATCCTCTCGAGCTTGTACAACTCGAGCCCACAAGTCTTCATCCTCCCTCGTACATCGGAGACCGTCACTCACCCTCATACCCATTGTTTCCACTTAATAACTAGGTCGAGAGCATTGCTCTCGAGCCCTAGTCATTTTGTGCTGGTATGGGTGAGAGGGAACCCATACCCATTGTTTCCACTTAATAACTAGGTCGAGAGCATTGCTCTCGAGCCCTAGTCATTTTGTGCTGGTATGGGTGAGAGGGAACCCATCTGGGGATGTTTCAACTTGAACATGAAGTTTCTTGGTGCCCGACGCTTCTTGATCTCCAAGCCTCTCAACAATGAGGTATGGACCATCTTGGGACCTCCATCAGAGCGTAAGGCTTCTGGGAACCTATTGAGCTACTTACGAGCTCGAGAGGTGGCCTGAGGACAATGAAACACCCTATCGAAGCTTTCCCCAGACATTGTTTTCCTTGTTCGTCCAAGCATCCTTTGAGCCGTCTGATGAAGAACTGGCTCCAGCTCTAATCAAAGCCTCTAGCATACGCCACGCACGCGCTCGCTTGGGTATTTTTGTGTCGAACCACTCTTGACTTTGATATTTTATTTTTAGTCTTGTAAACATTAAAGAATGTGTAATATTTAGGTATATTTTGCATGTTGGGCCCTAGACTTGTTATTATTGGCATTTTGGTCCCTCCAAGCTTTGTAAACGCTAAATATTGGGTATTTTACGAGAATACCCCCTGGATTTTGTGTAGCTGATAGTAAATGCATGCAAACTTTCTAGAAATTGCACATATACCCTTGTGATGTTGTTTTTATCTATTTCATGTACTTTTTTTATTAAATGCTTTCACTAGGCTAAAATCTGTAAGAAAATTATTGTAGATGCATGGGACTTATATCTAGTACATATATTTTTTGTAGTGCATTTAAACTAATTTCCCTATTTAAAAAATAAAAAAAACAAACTTATTTTTTTCTAGTTAGCATATAAAAATCCATAAAAAATCAAACATGTCTCCAAAAATTCTCAGAAAATGTATTAGTTAGTTTACAATATATTCTATCACATATCCAAAAATCATAAAAAATATAAAATAGAAACCTTAAAAACTTCAAAACCTTAAAAATCTTTAAAATTAACAAAAATTCTATAAAAATCCAAAAATCGTGTTTCTATTTCTAAATTGTATTTATTAAAAATGACTTAGGGTTATTTTAGACTTATATATATATATTATAAACCCTAAACAAGTTTGTGAATTTATCTTATTCACTATTTTATATTTTATCTCTTTAAAAATCCATAAAAAAATTTAAAATATAGAAAATATCAAAAAAAAACTTTATTTTATTTATTTTGATTTTATTTAACTTATTTTAAAAATTTAAAAATACATTTTTATTCTCTTAGTATATTAATTATTTATAATTTTAAAAATAAAAAAGGAATAAAAATTGAAAATTAGAAAACATATAAAAATACAAAATATTAAAAAGTCACGAAATTTTGCTTATAATTTAAATTCCACAAAAATTGAAAAACAAAAAGGCATAAAAATAGGTAAAACAAAAAAAAACCAAAAATCCTTATTAATTAATAACAATTAATTAATAAACATCTACCCTGATTTGCTCCAAGTGGTTCGACACTCATCATACTTACATCTATACACTTGTAAGAAGAGTTGTAATAATTTTTTGAGTCACAAACACTTTGATGTTCTCTATATTTTGGGTTGATTGTTGTTTGAATTGAGTGAGATTGGTCGCCACAACGATTGCTGACCTAGCTTGTTAGGTTAGCACGATTGGCGTCTCTGCTCTTTTCAATAATTACCATTCATTTAAACCTTAATTAATAACCCCTTTTAACTATAGGTCATTAACTAACCAGAAGCTAAAACACTAAAACTCATAAAATGAGCTTAGTTCACTAACCTAAGTTAATTTTAATTTAAGTCTAATCCTAACCTAATTAATCCAGAAAAATCTATCTAAATTATATATTCTGATGATCCAACAAAATGTACTAAAGAATGACCTTAACCTTGCTTACTAATAATTGAGATCATGTCACTTAAATTAACCAAAATTAACCTTTCCAGCTAGGTCAAAAGACCACTGAAGCAATTTTAACACAAATAAACAACTTAAATGTGTTGGATTAAAGTTAGAATTAACCAAACCGATGCATTTACTACGTCGAGGCTCCAAGATGACTAATATATCAATTAATCAATTGTCATTAAGCTTCCATATTCCTCTAATTTAATCATTAAATCTTAATCCTCCAGGTCTCATCACACGACCATCCTTTGTTCGCACTCCACAGTTTGATCAAGAATCAAATGCTCTAGAAGGAAATGTACCCCATTGTCTCCTCTTGTTGATCCTATCCATCCATCTAACATAAGGAAGTCTATGTCAACTCACCTAAGGCTTGTTTGGTAACTGTGTCGGGTTGGGTTGGAGTAACCTGTTGTGAATAGTAGCTGTTTGAATGATTAGGAGGACTGGAATGATGAATGTGATGTGATGTCACGTTGAGTTATGATGGAATTCCAACCTTGGAATGCAGATGGGTAAATCAAGTTACTCCGAGGCAATCTGTTAACCAAACAAGCTCTTAAGGAAGTTGACCACGGTCGCCAGATTCACATCTAATGATATACAACACATAATGTTGTTTTACCATCTTATGATCTTCTTTAACTTTTAAGTATTAGTTTTATTGCTTTGGTTATTGTTGTGCTAGCAATGAAGGCAGGAGATGTCCCAGAAGCTCCAAATTTGCCATGGAATATAAATGTACGGAAGGGGATGTATTCCTATTTTTTATTTTTAATTAATTTTTATTTCAATCTCTTGTTTGTTTTAAATCCATGCAGGTTTATTTTTAATAATCCTATCACATGGACATGTTTATGATATTTTTATTTCCATTTTAATTACAATCAAATCCTGACTCCATTTATTTTGATTCTTTAAGTCCTTTCCGTGGCATTTAAATAGACTATTTAAAATATTTTTAAAATTACAACAATATTCATTTTTTACATATAAACTCATACATTCTTCATTTATTTATCTATCTATATAATTATGTTTTTCTGGTCTCTAAAACTTTCTTTTTAGCCCAGAATCTTCAAAATTATTTTAGATTTCTAGTTCCAATTCTTTGCATGCTCGGTCCTTTACGAAGAAGAAATTCTACACAAGCACTTAAATTGTAATTTTTATTGATTTTTTTCATCATCTTGTATTTACAAAGCCACATAAACTTCTAGAAAAATTCACAAATATAGACAAAAATCCTGGAAAATTTACAAAATAGCAAACATAATCGTGAAATGCAATTACATTAATGATGCCACACTACTTAGTTAGGGTAATTAATCCACATAATGCATTTAAATTAATCTTTTATTTACGAATATAGGTATGCTAACTACAATACGAGACAAGTTCATGCATTGCGAAGAATCACATATTCTTTCAACGGGTTATGGGTATCCGAGAGCGAGGATGTAAACACAGTGAGTAAAAAAAGAGGTCAGATTGATTAATACGACAATATCTTAAAGAGTAAATTACACAAAAGTCCTTGAACTATACACCCAATTTCAATGTGATACCCAAACTTTCAAAAGTAACAATGTGATACATAGACTCTTGATTTGGTAACAATGAGGTACCTGATGAATCTCGTATTCATCATGCTAAAAGACACTTATTAAAATCCCTGCTTAAACAAACCAATAAAAATCACCTCTAATTCTTTGATTTTATCATGTACTATATTGTGTATAATTAACCCTTAATTATTTGTATTTAATTTCCCTTATTTTTCTTGTAATTATTTTAGCCTCAAAAACCCCTAAAAATTAGATAGATAACTTGTCTATAAATCACTGACCCTTAAAAAGATAAAAAAATACAAAAACAAATCAAAACCACAAACTTGGTGTTTTTATCCCCTTAAAAATACCCCCCAAAAATAGCTTTTGTACATATGACCTCTTTTGGCTTTTTGAACAACATGAAAGTTGTAGATCTCATCGAGACGAGCAACTTTCATGTTTTGACTTTTTCCAAATTCGGCCTCTAGCTATTTCTTTTCTATTTTTCTTTATTTTTTATTTTTGAATTAATCTGATTGGGCCACGTGGCGCCCTCTGGGCCACCCACGTGGCCCGCTCTCCTTCTCGCCACCCGGCCTCCTCCTGGGCCGTTGGATCTTTCCATTTCCGCCTACATCTGGGCCGTCCCCTAGCGCCCTTCCACCCTCCGTTGGATTAGATCGTAGGATCTAATCTCCTCCCTCCGTTTGCGCCTCAATCCCAGCCGTTGGATCGCAAGATCCAACGGCTCTCCATCGTCTCCTACCTCTGAAGCCTCTCCGACTCCAGGCGTAACGCCTCTCCGACTTGCCACCTCCTTCCTTTTTTAGCCACCGTCCCAACCACCCACCTCCACTCGTAACGCCTCCCTCTCGCAGCCCGTACTTCCGCCTTCCTCGCGCCACCATCCACTTCCCTCGCCATTACCCCCCTCTCCATTAACACCCCAATCAAAATCACTCCGCTCCTCTGTAACGTCCAACCTTCTTCACCTATAAAACCCTCACCCCCGTCACCGGATACCCCCGTCCACCAATTCTTGGGTTAGCTCCTAGCCTCCTCCGCCCCTCCGGTGACAGCGGAGGGGTGGAACGTCGAGGTGAAGATGGAGTTTTCCTGGTGTTGACCCACGGCGGTCTTCCGCCGTGCTCCGGTGATCTTCAATCGCCAGTCAAGCTCCGAGGAGGCAGCTGGCCTCGTGGGCGATGACCGGAGGTTCCTAAGGAGCCTCAGCCCAAGCTGCTCCGCCCGCCATCAAACCTTGCTCCGGCAAGGTGCCTTACCCCCCTACTTCTCCTAATTATCACAGTACCCCCTCCATCGTTCACCCCCATCCGACAAGCCCTACACCTTCACAATCTCATCAGCACCTTCGCGCACCATTCTCCTTCCTCCAGAACCCCCTCGCGCCCCGACTCCGCTCCTCCGTCCCCACGGCGGAGGACTCGCCTGAGCCATCATCTTCTCCACCTCCGCCGGCTCCCATTCACCCACCTCTCACTCACATTCCACGCACACAAGCTTCGGCTATTGTCTAACCTTGCAGATCCTCAATGGCCGGAGTAAGTCACTCCGCTCCGATCGACAGCTCCGCCACTGGCAGCTCTTCCTCGATTTGCCCTTCTTCATGCTGCCGGAGCACCACATCGCCACCAGCTTCCTCGCGAGGGCCTCAGATTCCTTCTCCGATCTTCGGAGGACCTCGCGAAGACTGGCGGAGCTCAAGGGAGCTCATCGGAGCCCAGCCTCCTCCGGTGGGCCGCGACAGAGAGAGAAGCACAGATACTGTCCGATCTCCAGGATCGGGCGGCTAGGATGAAGCCACGTGGTAGACCCGAGCCTCTTCCCCGACCTACAGGCTCGGGTCTACCGAGCCTAGAGCCGTACCACTAGACAGTGCCACGTGGACCGAAGCTGAGGGCTGACCCGAGCCTAGTCCCTCACGTGCAGAGCACGTGAGGTGCTGGGTAAATTGCATAAAAAGACCCGGAAGTTTATGGAATTACATTTTGGTCCCCAGGCACGTGCCTCACGTGCGTGCCTAGGTATTTTACAGGGAAGCCCTCCAGATTTTGAAGATCTGCAAAAAGGCCCCTGCGTGCAAATGGAGAAATTACAAAATGGCCAGGCGGTTTTTGGTATTTGCATTTAGGTCCCTCCAGGGACCTAAATGCAATATTTATCCCTTTATTTTATTGCATTTTTATTACAATTATGCCCTTGCACTGTTTTTAGCATAACTTGAGCATCGTAAGTCCAAATTGCATGATTTTAGTGTCGTTTTGATCTTTGTTTCGTCCTCTTCATCTTAGCGTACTTATTTGTCTCATTTGCTCCTGTTTTAAATAAAGTGAATTTTCATGTGCAAATATTGGGACTCTGCTCTCCTTGTCTGGCTTTGATCCGATGACCGCTTTTTAATGTTATGATTAATATGACACTGATTTCATTTCTATGTTGTTGCTCATAATTTTTAGGGTATAATTGTAGGCTTTATTATTCTCTTGCATATTATTTCATGCATCACTTTATATTTGCATAAAAACCAATAAAAATACATGCATCATAGCATCACTTTGCATTGCCTTGTAAATATCATAGTGCATCATAAATTGCATATGGACCTGAAATTGAGATTAATTGACATTGAACTTCATGAATCAAAATTCAATACTCAGATTAGGCTGCCATATCCCTGTGTTCGACCTTGGTACACTTACCAAGCATAAATATTCCACAGCATTCAAAGTCTGTGGTTTTTGCTGAACAAAATTCGCCTCCTGTACTACAGCATAATTCCACACTATTATAGAGGCGAATTTCACGTTCATCAAATGGCGTCGTTGCTGGGGATACGGCTTTGCTTAATTTTTTTTGGATTTGATTTTTTTTATTTATTTCAAAAATTTTCAGGTCTTCATTTCATGCTTCATTTCATGCATATTAATTGCTGATTTATTGTCTCCAGGTTTTCTAACGTTTATCTTTTGTGGCAGGGCCCATGGTGATCGAGGACGCTTGATCCTCATGGAGGCGTGAAGTCAAGAACTTTCGCTGAAGAGGCCGCAAGAGACCCTGTGAAGGATTTGGGAGATTGTAGCAGTTAAATTGCATTGCATTTTGTAAAAAAAATCTTGCATCTGCATATTTATTTCCATTATTGCATATTGTACACACACAAAAAAAAACAAAAAAAAATCCCCCCCCCCCTCTCACACACACACATACTTACATACTCACCCCCACCCACCCCCTGTATATTTCTATCTCTCTCTCTTTCTCTCTCTCTCTCTCTCTGTATATCTATTCTTCACGAACCCCCTCCCCCTCTCCCTTGTATCATAGAACCCCCCCTAATGCAGACCTTACTTAGGCTATTTGTAGCCTAAGTATAGGGGGGACCTGCCTGCTCTTCCTTCCCTCGTCCCGTCTTCTTGTACTTAGGCCAACTTTGGCCTAAGTATAGGGGGACTCTCCTCCTCAGTTCCGCTATATCACCCTGTACTTGAACCGAGCCTTGGCTTCATGGCACTTGTGCTATGAGGACATAGCAAATTTTAAGTATAGGGGGGTATACCGTATATTATTGTATATTACTTTAGCCTTAGCTCGTGTTTTTAAACTTTTTAAATTTTATTTTTCGGGCTGGGTTTTGGTAAACTAGTGAACTGGGTAAAAACCTGTAAAAATTAAAAATTGAGGGTTTAATTTTTGTAAATATTCCTGTATTAAAAAAAATTTAAAAATTAAAATCCATAAAAATATGCAAAAGCTAAAAATCACACAAAAATTCACTAACCTATGGAGTTGGTGTATTCCTGACACATTCACACTCACGCAAGGCTTGAGGATTTTGAGGACACTGGATCTCTAGGATCTTGAGAGTCTGAGTTAACATGCCTTAGTCATTAAGGGATTTTCATGACTTAAATATCCACACTCCTCTGGTTTGAAAGATTTGAGTACTATATTGCACTCTTAATCTCTACTTTCAAGAAAATATGATCAGCACAGTCACTTCCACAACTGCATGATTGATGAGCTGAGATGAGATATCACTTGAGGAACTAGGACCAGAGAATTAAGTTTAGACCCGATCTAATGATATTCGAGGATGGGATAAAGTTAATGAAGGCTTCAGAAAATCTGAGTGTCAGCAAAACCCTAGCCAGTATGTGAACAAGATTCATATGCTATCTCTTGATATTTACCTAAAAGTGCCAGGATGTGATGAAACTTAAAGGAACTTGTTGATCAATGTGCGCCAATCTCTTGGTAAAAGCAGTGGAGCTAGCCAATAAAAGAAATGAAATGTCAAAGAAAAGCTCTAAATCCAAAGTCAAATTCCAAATGAGCTTCCACCAATGGCGAGCGCTCCCAAACATTTTCAAAGTGTCCACTTGGACCAAGCGCTAATTAGGACCAAGGAGTCGGGCTGACACCACAAAAAGGGCCCTGCATCGTAAGCGATACAAGTCTGGGTGTCGAAGGTATCTTAGATACTCAGAAAAGACACACCCCGGTGTACTCCCAGAAAAACAAGTGCAGACGACTCCAACTCTTTTGACGGACACATTGATCAACAAAGTAATAATATACATGTGTTGAGTAAAAGGCACTCGAGAGGCCCCTTGTTCCAATGTGAGGGTGAGAAAATTAGACACAATCCCAGTACATCCATCATCTAGCCGTCCATCAACATTTCAAAGTCTGACAAACTAATGAGACGGTGGACTGAAGCAAGAGTAGACTTCTTCCCTAGTATTGAGGATTAGGTCTAGAGGAGAGTCTTTGGGACTGGAACTTTGGGTGATGCATCGACTCGGCTCTCATGAAATGCAGTACACTAAATGTCATATCCTTATATTATATGTACAAAAAGAGAGTCTGATACTCAGAGAAGTTGGATTCCTTCTGACTAAGGCTTGGATAAATCCAGAATTTTAGGATCACTTAGGTCAAGGGTCTTCAAAAGATCAAGCCTTGTGAATTTCACGCGCACTGTCAAGAATTAATCCGACTCCTTCATTCTTTAGATGCTCGAGGACGAGCATAGTTTAAGTATAGGGGTATGATGAATCTCGTATTCATCATGCTAAAAGGCACTTATTAAAATCCCTGCTTAAACAAACCAATAAAAATCACCTCTAATTCTTTGATTTTATCATGTACTATATTGTGTATAATTAACCCTTAATTATTTGTATTTAATTTCCCTTATTTTTCTTGTAATTATTTTAGCCTAAAAAACCCCTAAAAATTAGATAGATAACTTGTCTATAAATCACTGACCCTTAAAAAGATAAAAAAATACAAAAACAAATCAAAACCACAAACTTGGTGTTTTTATCCCCTTAAAAATACCCCCCAAAAATAGCTTTTGTACAGATGACCTCTTTTGGCTTTTTGACCAACATGAAAGTTGTAGATCTCATCGAGACGAGCAACTTTCATGTTTTGACTTTTTCCAAATTCGTCCTCTAGCTATTTCTTTTCTATTTTTCTTTATTTTTTATTTTTGAATTAATCTGATTGGGCCACGTGGCGCCCTCTGGGCCGCCCACGTGGCCCGCTCTCCTTCTCGCCACCCGGCCCCCTCCTGGGTCGTTGGATCTTTCCATTTCCGCCTACATCTGGGTCGTCCCCTAGCGCCCTTCCACCCTCCGTTGGATTAGATCGTAGGATCTAATCTCCTCCCTCCGTTCGCGCCTCAATCCCAGCCGTTGGATCGCAAGATCCAACAGCTCTCCATCGTCTCCTACCTCCGAAGCCCCTCCGACTCCAGGCGTAACGCCTCTCCGACTCGCCGCCCCCTTCCTTTTTAAGCCACCGTCCCAACCACCCACCTCCACTCGTAACGCCTCCCTCTCGCAGCCCGTACTTCCGCCTTCCTCGCGCCACCATCCACTTCCCTCGCCGTTACCCCCCTCTCCATTAACACCCCAATCAAAATCACTCCGCTCCTCTGTAACGTCCAACCTTCTTCACCTATAAAACCCTCACCCCCGTCACCGGATACCCTCGTCCACCAATTCTTGGGTTAGCTCCTAGCCTCCTCCGCCCCTCCGGTGACATCGGAGGGGCGGAACGTCGAGGTGAAGATGGAGTTTTCCTGGTGTTGACCCATGGCGGTCTTCCGCCGTGCTCCGGTGATCTTCAATCGCCAATCAAGCTCCGAGGAGGCAGCTGGCCTCGTGGGCGATGACCGGAGGTTCCTAAGGAGCCTCAGCCCAAGCTGCTCCGCCCGCCATCAAACTTGCTCCGGCAAGGTGCCTTACCCCCCTCCTTCTCCTAATTATCACAGTACCCCCTCCATCGTTCACCCCCATCCGACAAGCCCTACACCTTCGCAATCTCATCAGCACCTTCGCGCACCATTCTCCTTCCTCCAGAACCCCCTCGCGCCCTGACTCCGCTCCTCCGTCCCTACGGCGGAGGACTCGCCTGAGCCATCATCTTCTCCACCTCCGCCGGCTCTCATTCACCCACCTCTCACTCACATTCCACGCACACAAGCTTCGGCTATTGTCTGACCTTGCAGATCCTCAATGGTCGGAGTAAGTCACTCCGCTCCGATCGACAGCTCCGCCACCGGCAGCTCTTCCTCGATCTGCCCATCTTCATGCTGCCGGAGCACCACATCGCCACCAGCTTCCTCGCGAGGGCCTCAGATTCCTTCTCCGATCTTCGGAGGACCTCGCGAAGACTGGCGGAGCTCAAGGGAGCTCATCGGAGCCCAGCCTCCTCCGGTGGGCCGCGACGGAGAGAGAAGCACAGATACCGTCCGATCTCCAGGATCGGGCGGCTAGGATGAAGCCACGTGGTAGACCCGAGCCTCTTCCCCGACCTACAGGCTCGGGTCTACCGAGCCTAGAGCCGTACCACTAGACAGTGCCACGTGGACCGAAGCTGAGGGCTGACCCGAGCCTAGTCCCTCACGTGCAGAGCGCGTGAGGTGCTGGGTAAATTGCATAAAAAGACCCGGAAGTTTATGGAATTACATTTTGGTCCCCATGCACGCGCCTCACGTGCGTGCCTGGGTATTTTACAGGGAAGCCCTCCAGATTTTGAAGATTTGCAAAAAGGCCCCTGCGCGCAAATGGAGAAATTACAAAATGGCCAGGCGGTTTTTGGTATTTGCATTTAGGTCCCTCCAGGGACCTAAATGCAATATTTATCCCTTTATTTTATTGCATTTTTATTACAATTATGCCCTTGCACTGTTTTTAGCATAACTTGAGCATCGTAAGTCCAAATGGCATGATTTTAGTGTCGTTTTGATCCTTGTTTCGTCCTCTTCATCTTAGCGTACTTATTTGTCTCATTTGCTCCTGTTTTAAATAAAGTGAATTTTCATGTGCAAATATTGGGACTCTGCTCTCCTTGTCTGGATTTGATCCGATGACCGCTTTTTAATGTTATGATTAATATGACACTGATTTCATTTCTATGTTGTTGCTCATAATTTTTAGGGTATAATTGTAGGCTTTATTATTCTCTTGCATATTTATTTCATGCATCACTTTATATTTGCATAAAAACCAATAAAAATACATGCATCATAACATCACTTTTGCATTGCCTTATAAATATCATAGTGCATCATAAATTGCATATGGACCTGAAATTGAAATTAATTGACATTGAACTTCATGAATCAAAATTCAATACTCAGATTAGGCTGCCATATCCCTGTGTTCGACCTTGGTACACTTACCAAGCATAAATATTCCACAGCATTCAAAGTCTGTGGTTTTTGCTGAACAAAATTCGCCTCCTATACTACAGCATAATTCCACACTATTATAGAGGCGAATTTCACGTTCATCAGTACCTGGCTGATAAAAAAGGCTAACCACCGTTAAATTAATAAATTTGAGGACGGGAATACCCTCATTTCTGTCCCTTGGGAAATGGCCCGTCGTCCCCTCATGAAGAAAACCCTTCTTTGGGCTTCTTCCTCAACGCTTCCGCCTACAATTTGGTTGCACGACTCCCTTCTCCTGCCTCCTAGGCTACTCCCAGTGATCATCTCCTCTCCAAGCCCCAAGCGACGTTGCCTCTCTTCACATCTCTCGAGATCCGATGCCGCCATCATCGGATATTGACAACCGTCACCACTATGACCACCTCCTCCTCGTCAGCGTTGCTCCACTGCGAGGAGGTCCTTTCGTTTCCATGAACCCAATAATGATGGTGGGGTGCTCCCCGTCTCACATTGACGTGTGAGGAGGTTCTTGTCCTTTCATGAACTCAAAGGTGGTGGGGAGAGGTTCCTCTGCTTCACCACCACCAACGGAGATAAGACTACTACTCATCTCACATTGACGCTGCATCGCCAACTCCCCTCTCATTCCGTGAACCCAAAGATGGTGGGGATCGTGACAAGGTCCTTTTCCTTCTGTGACATCACAATGAGGTCCCTCTTCTTCGCCACCACCAACGAAGATCAGACCGCTCCCCGTCCAACATTGACGTCGTACCATCGATTCCCCTCGGGCCATTGTTCCCCATCGCTGCTCCTGCAAAGGTTCATCATTATATATCACCATCTCCTTCAATATGTCAGCTAGCCACAAGTGATGCTCACCGTTGATTGACCACCATCGTCTACTCCCTTATCCCACATCCCCTCCTCGTGCCCGTCCCCCTCCTCCTCACTCTGTTCTCCTTTCTCCCTCCCCCATCTTTCTCAGCTTCATCGCCTCCCGCTCCGCCTTCTACAAGAAGATTCCCGGTCCCAATTCCACCACACCCCCTCTCCTCATGGGGAGTAGCTTGCGAGGAAGGAGAGGGGGTTGTGTGGTCATATCAGAATCGGAGGCTGTTGGGGGGGGGGGGGGTGGCGGGGGCTTTGGTAGAGAAATCGAAGATGGGTCCCTCTTCGTGGATGGCACAAAGGGACATAGAAGGGGATATTTCCATCCTTCAATTTATTAATTTAATGGTAGTTAGCCTTTTCCGTTAGTCGGGTACCTCGTTGTTACCAAATCAAGAGATTAGATACCACATTGTTACTTTTGGAAATTCGGGTATCATATTGAAATTGGATGTATAGTTCATGGACTTTTGTGTAATTTATTCTAACTTGAATTGCTCATAGGGGAAATGTATCGGAAACGAAAACGAAGAAGTTTGTTTTTTTAACAGGAGGTTATCTACGGCTTAAATAATTTGTATAATTAATCTACAGACTTATATAATCTGCTACTTACCATTCTTTCTCATTCTCAAAAATTTATATATGATCTTGGAAATGGTGCAAATCTGATTGTCCTACACCATTTAAATCCATTTAAATTTATGTTTGTGAAATAACAATCCTGGACGACGTCCTCAACTAATTATCCTCTCCGGTAAGTTAATTTTATTCAATATTTAATGACGATGCCAAACAATCGTATTTTTTTAAGGCCATGGATTTTACCATAACAAAAAATTATAGCAGAATAGACTGATATATATTTTTTGATAAGTAATTAAACTTTGTATTCAATTTAAAATTGAGGAAGATACAAAAAAGGGGGGAATTGACCCCTAACAATTTAAGGACCCAAAAAATTGTGTAGGACCTCATTTGTGTACATGGAGATTACAAACCATCAAAAAGAAAACCATCAGAACATATATTATATCCTTCTTGGACCAAAAAGGAGTTTTCTGCACGCAGGGAAGTGTTTAATAGCTTCAGCATGTTGGTTAGGTTCTGTCTGCAGTCATGGAGATCCTAGCAACAAAAATGATTGAAGTTGCCAACTGCATCGAGGTGTGAGAGCCATTAGTGGACCATCTGCAATTTCTTTCCGTCCAGATTTCCCAAACGACGGCAGCAAGCGCTACACAACTTAGCCAACAGAGGTAGGCCGATGGAAGAAGGAGAATCCAAACAATGGTATTGAAAAGCCCCCACGATGGTGGCTGAGGGAGACCAAGGCCCGAGAGGATCTGATTCCAAGTGTCCTGGGCAAAGCAACAATGGAAGAATAAGTGCTCGCATGTTTCGCTTTCTGACCTGCAAAGGTAGCAAGATCCGGAATGGCTAATCCCCATTTTATCCAGCCAGTCCTGCGTTGGCAGTCTGTTGATAACAACCTGATACAGCGTGCAACAATGCTTGGGGACGGCGTCCCTGTTCTAAACCACCCCCGCCCAAGAGACCACCGTCCCACGATGCCGGACTACAATCACCGCATGTGAGAAAGGGAACCGAGGAGGCGAGGGTAGACGTGCAGGAAGATTGCCAGGGCCTGAGAAGAAGTCCCTAAAGACCTCCCTCCCGCGTAGTAGCGACTTCCACAACAGGGAGTCCCCGCTCCTGGGCACAGCGTCCCAGAACGAGCAAGAGAACATGTATTTTTTCCTCATGAAGACCGCCCAAATAGATTTGTCCTCGGTAAGAACGCGCCAAGCCCAAGCCATCAGCATAGCCTCTCGGAGCATGGCCATTGAGCGCAACCCAAGCCCACCCTCGGCCTTGGGGAGACAAGCGATATGCCAACTGATATAGTGCCGACCATATCTCCAAAGGAAATTTGCGCACATTTTGTCGACCCGAGTGGTAGCGCTCTTAGGAATGAGAGCTCCACCAGTCCAATAAATGATGATTCCATAAATGACTGAGTTAAGAAGCTGCACCCTACATGCCATAGAAAGGGACGAGGCTTTCCATCCTCCGATGGAGGCCTTCACCCTATCCACAATGTTTTGCGTGGCAGAGCCCCTACCATATGTGGAAGAAAGGGGTAGCCCAAGATATGTTGTTGGGAGGGAACGCCGCAACACCCCCAATCGAAGGATACATCCGAAGTCATCAGGAGCACCTTTAGGCCTGAACTGTTTGCTCTTTCGAGCATTCATTTTCAGCCCGGAGATCTACTCAAAATTGTCAAGAACCTTTGCCACGGCAAGAAGGGAGGAGGAGGAAGACCTACAGAAGAACATGAGATCATCCGCATATATGATATGGGTGGGAGCCAAGGAGTTTCCACGGCCAAGTGGAATGAGCATTTTCTTCTCAACCGAATCATCAATCAGCAGTGAGAGCGATTCCATAGCCACAACGAAGAGGAGGGGGCTAAGAGGGTCCCCCTGCCTGAGACCACGCGTGCCTTTGAAGAAGCCTTCCGATGTTACATGCAAGAGGATGGAGAAAGACGCGGAGGAAATGCAGTTCTCAATCCAGCCCACCCATTTGTGATGAAAACCCAAGAGTTCAAGGGACTTTAGAATGAAAGAGTGTTCAATTGTGTCAAAAGATTTTGAAAGATCCACCTTAAAGCATGCTTTTTTGTAGTTTGATTTACGATCAAAAGCCCCAAGTATTTCCTGCACTAGCCGAGTGTTATCCCCGATGGACCTTCCTTTAACGAACATCGTTTGGTTGCTAGAAATGAGATCGGGCAGAACGATGGCCAGGCGCGAGGCCAGAAGTTTTGCGAAAATCTTATATATGACGTTGCAGCAAGCAATTGGCCGATAATCCCCCAACCCCTTCAGGGAGCCCACCTTAGGCACAAGGGTGAGAAAGGAGTGATTTACCTCACGTACCATGGAGCCGCCGTTGTAAAGGAATTCCATGACGGCACAATGTCCGACTTCACAATATTCCAATGCCTTTTGAAGAAGCCCGTGTTGAAGCCGTCCGGGCCCGGTGCCTTTGAAGAAGGGATGCCACAGAGGGCAGCCCAAACCTCCGCCTCATCCCACGGCCGCACAAGCCAAGAACCAACCTCGTCCGAAAGAATCAAGCGCGGAGGAGGGGGGTCGGGCCTGGGGGGCGAGGGCATTCCCGGCTAATGAGGTTAGAAAAGAAATTTACCGCTTCCTGAGCCACCTCCGAGCTTTTGTCCACCTGACAACCGTTACTATCCAGCAGCGATGGGATGGAATTCCTAGCAATCCCGCCCTTCGCCGAAGAGTGGAAGAAGGAGGTGTTCCTGTCGCCCAACCGAAGCCAATCCACTCTACTCTTTTGCCTCCAGGCAGACTCCAGGTCGTCATCGATTTTTCCATGTAAACCTTAGCGTCTGCTTCAAGCTGAGCCATATGTAAATCCAACGGATCCACCCTCAGAACCTCATTAATTTTGTGAAGGGTTACCTCCATATCCTTGGTCTCCTTGAAGACGTTAGCTTCCTTATGCGCCCAGGTTCTTAAGTCCTTTTTAACCGCTTTGATTTTCTGAGATAAGCGAAAGAGCGGGTTACCTCCGACACGAGCCATCCATGCATTGGAGACCACCTCCAAATATATTGGCCTTGATGCCCAATAATCAAAATATCTGAACGGGGGCCGTCGACTTGGCCTGTGAGTGAACCAGATAGACAAGAGAAGATGGTCGCTAGATTTAACAGGGGTGTATATAAGCTTGGAGTGTGGCAGCTAGGAGAGCCAAGCGTCGTTAACAAGAGCCCGATCAAGACGGGCAACGATCCTTGTCGGGCCTATCGAGGAATTCGACCAGGACCAAGTATTCCCAAATGCGTCAAGATCCTTTAGCTGACAATCATCGATGCAATTATTGAAGTCATCCATAACACCCCGCCGGGGGGGAGACCTCCTTTCTTTTCCGAACTGTATCGGACTGAGTTGAAGTCCCCCAAGACCACCCAAGGAGGTTGGTCAGAGGTGTAGGTACCCCTCAGATTATCCCAGAGGTCTCTCCTTGCATAGATATTGGTATCACCGTAGACAAATGTTACCATAATGTGCAGCCCTCCCAGGTTGTCAGCCGAGAGGGTAATCGCCTGATTTGAGATGTTAATCGGCGTGCAAGACCATGCTGAAGCTTTCCAAAGAACGAAAATGCGACCCATTTCCGTGTCGTTGTGTATGTAGTTCCATCCACTGGGGATAGACGACGTAAATCTTCCCCTATTGGCCGGGCGGATCTTAGTTTCCAGGAGGCCAATAAGATCCGCGTTGAACTGACCATTGGTACTCGTCAAGTCCTTCAACAGTTGCCTTTGCTTGCGTGGTCTGTTTAATCCACGTACGTTAAGCGAAATAATTGACATTAAAATAGTTGGTGTTGGCCTGCTCGGCCTAGTTGTTTACTGGAGCCAGCCTGACTCTTCTTTTTCTTGTGCGATGTTGTAGCCCAGTTTGGGTTACTTACGTCCACGGGTTGAGGAGCCCCAAGCAATGCTTCGGAGGCAGTGATATTCTCCACAACTAGAGGGGTGTTGAAGTCGAGATCTCCAGCGATTCTGGAGGTTGTCTTCCTTGGGGGAGCCGGTGGTCGCTGTAAGAAGGCCTTGGGGCCGAAGGAGAAGGCGCAGAACGGATTTCCCGCCATCCGCCTTTGGCCCTTACCCTGGTTAGAAGCCCCATCTCCCGGCTCCTGAGAGGCAGGAGGAGGCATCCCGGCCTCGGGATCAGCCTCATCACGACGGAGACCGCCCTCCAGCGGCAGCGCCTCCGCAGAGCCAGAGCCACGCGCCAGACACCCCTATCCGATGGCAGAACTGGAGCAACCCGGAGTCTGGAGCGGACGATCAAGGATGCCCAGGAGACCATCCAGCGTTGAGGGTGATCCGTGGCTGATAATCGGACTAGAACACCCTGAGAGACGAGAGGCGGGTGGCCGAGGGCTACGGGACTGGATGAAGGGAAGCTCAAGAGACCGAGGATCCAAGGAAGGAATGCGACGTGCCTTATCGGCCCGGGTGCCGCTACCGCCATGTGGTGTTGTGACCTCGCGCGGAAAGGCCTCCGGCAAATCAATAGAGGGGGAGCCGTCACGACGTGTCCCGTTCTCTCCAGCCATAGCAGATGAGTCAGCAGGGATTCTTGGTGCTTCGCCCCCAACGAAGGGGCAACGTAGCGTGCTATGATCAAAAGTTATACAATGGGAACATTGTGGAGGTCTCCATTCCAATTCGACCCCGATCATCTGCCTCTGGCCGTTAAAGAAGACCAGCGGGACCTCCTTGGGTATTTCTTTGCAGGCATGGATGGAGATGCAACATCACGCATACCCATCCCGTTGCCCGGATGCGGTGGCCGCGTCCATGAACAGTGGAGTTCCCAATAGGCTCGCAATCTTGTTAAGGATAACATCTGAGCTGTGTCTGAGACTGAGGCCATGAAATTTGACCCAAAGGGGGATTTCTGAGAGGAGATCTCTCTCGAAGCAGGAGGACGCCTTCCACCTCCGAACCACCATTAGTCTCCCCTGAAAGAGCCATGGACCCCCATCCTGGATACGCTGACAGGTCTCATCTGAGCCAAGCTTTAGGTAAAAGAAGCCGTTGGGCCTAGGGAAGAGCGTGTACTCCCCAGCCGGCTTCCAAACCTTCTCTATGAAGTTGAGGAGCAGTTTGCGGAAGGGGGTTTTCCCCAAGACATAGAAAACTAGCGTGTTAGCCCATACCTGATCTAGGGCTCCGACACCGTCCTTTGTTGCAAACGCCACATCCTTCCCATTGAGGCGAACAGGAGGGACATATCCCATACGACGCGAGGACGGAAGAGACCGAGGGGCTCCACAGACCTCCCGCCAAGGCCGCGAAGGAGGCGGAGGGAGCGGGGGAGCTCCCAGGGATAACGCATGTGTAGACGGTGGCAAATGTGGCACAAGCGTGGTAGAGGGTGACAAATGAGACACTTGCGGAGTTGGTGTAGGGCCATCACCTGATGTGGAGAGAGCCCGGACATGTGGGGAAGAAGAGGTGTGGCCATCAGAGGCAGCGACAACATGGTGGGACTTAGGTGGTGGAGATGAAGAGGGAGGCGGGGGAGGAGGGGGGGAAGGGGCAAGAGGGCTGGAGGCGGCTTTAGGGTTGGTGGCGAGGGGTGGGGGGTCGGGAGGGAGAATCATCTAGGGTTCGTGGAGAGAATAGTGTTGGATTCCTGCAAAATGGGCCAATAGACTGATATATTTGAATTGAAATAATGTGATATCCCAGCTCCCTATCAAATCAATCTCGTCATTTTTTCCCATTATCATCATTTCATATGTAAAACTTTAATAATCATTAACGATTCATCGAAAGTCAAATCAGCACGTCACCTGCTTTCAAACAAAAATTTCTCCACCCAAAAAAGATTATCCTTTCTACTTTAACCTTAAATTTGAATGCGCCCACAACACATCGCATTTATCTTCCCAACCATCCCCTAATCGATACAAAAATATAGGGAAGATGCTATATATTCACTTTCAATATGCTTAAATGTACTATATCCTAACCATCGAAGATTAGTAAGAGGTTACCACACATGCCCTCTGGGATTGTGTTGGAGTAAACTTAATGAAATTGATTAGTGAGAATTGTATTCCTTTTATTCACAATGATTAGTAAATGTTTAGATGATTGAGGTGGTTTGTAATAATAATGTGATGTGAAATTGTCTAGATGCCATATTAATTATATCTACACATTGATTTGCTTAATTTGAAGGTAAGTAGAGATATTATATTGTAAAAAATGCTCATTTGTTTCCACTCTAAGGAGGCGTTTGGATATAATCTTATCTTGAAGAAGATAACCCTCTCAAAGAAAAGCTTTTCTGGTGGATAATCCTTTTGTGTGTTTTGGTGTTTGGATATGTGGTTTACTGCTGAAAGGGTTTTTTTTTGTGATTTAATTTTTAGTTGAAGTCTGGAAAAATGATTAGATGATGAGTATTTTTAAATTTTTAGATGATAATATGATATACTTCAGTATTTTTTTATTAGAACGATGAAAGAGAAGCACATGTATTCAATTATAGAGTGGTTTTCAGGTGGACTAGACAAGAGAGAATAAAATATGTCGACAAGGCCCACCAATCCAAACACGTCAACAATTTAAAAGTGGAGTAATATAATCTAGACCGTAAATTACATGACGGATAACCGCCCAAACTTTTTGGCAGAAAAAGGCTTTAGTTGAATACAATCCCCAATAAAATAGGACCCAAGGGCATAATGGGATCTAATATTTGACCTGGTTAAAGTGGATGCTTATTAAAAAGTTGAAGCTGCATAGTTGATGGGTTGGTCGCATAGAGCAATCAACTCTCGACATTTTAATGGCAACTTGGGCGCTCTGACAGCATATACCAATCAACACCAACTGAAACTCAGAATTTCCGAAAATTTTGTCTGTATTTAATGAAAATCTTACTTACCGATGACGGTCTGATGATTACAAGTAGGGGTGTAAGAAAATTCTCAGGTTCGATATTCGCTCAGGTTCGGCTCGCTAAAAGTTCGATTCAGATTCGGTTCGAAAATAAACGAACCAAACCTGAACACAAGTTTAGGCTCGATTAAATAAATGAATCGAACCTAAAATTCATAGGTTCGCTCATGTTTGATTCGTTAAAAGCTCAATAAACATACACATAAATATTTACAAATCCTTTTCCGTAGAAGTGGGGCTTATTTTGAGATAAGTGGATTTTGTTCCAGGATAAGTGAACTTTGTCTAGAGATAACTGGATATTTACGGGATAAGTATGTTTTATCTCGGTATAAACTAGCCAAAATAAATTGTCAAAGCGCATTTACAACATCCATCATCTATGTGTCTAGTACTTTTCCCTTCTGTACCTTCAAATTTACAAACAAGTATAAACCTTACTTATCAAATATCTCACATTATTCTTATTTCTTATCCTCATCTAAGCAGATGTAAAAATATATTATAATTATACTTTTTTTAAAGAGACCAATCCTTCTTAATATAATTTTTTCAAAAGATCAAGATGGGTTAGATAAAGAAAAAGACTAAATGAATATTTATTCTAATTGTAGATACACATATATTTCCATTTCTCTTTTTTTTCACTTTCTCTTATTAGAGAATTCTTAAGTTCGATATCCACTTATGTTCGATTCGTTTAAAAAGAGGTTCGATTCTGATTCGGTTCGAAAATAAACAAACCGAACTTGAACACAAATTTAGACTCGATTAAATAAACGAATCGAACCTAAAAAATATAAGTTCGATCATGTTCAATCCGTTTACACCCTAATTATAATAAAGACAAAAATGTTTGTTAATTTGGGACGACGGGACCGAAGCCCATATTCCAAGTTTAAAATCCGGAGCGCCGCACAGTACTCACACACACCACCACACTAGTCCCAACGACCCCCCGCACAGCGCCCAACATAAAAGCTGCACACCATCACATCACACCTTGGGAGGAACAAGGACGAAGAAGACGACCTCATCTTCTCTCCATGGGCAGCACCTCCATGTTTTCGGACGCCTCCGACTACACACCCAGCGCCGACGCCAGCGACTCCGGGAGCTCCCCCGCGCTCCCGTCCAAACCCGACGCTGATCTCCCCGGTGCGTTGCGTTCCTCTCAGATCTGCCCCTCATTTGGGTCTCGTGATCTCTCTGTTTCTGGTGCTAAAGTCGCTGTCTTTGCTCGAGTTTCCTCTTTGGGTGCAGCAGATGTCGAGATGATGAAGGAACGCTTCGCGAAGCTTCTGCTCGGCGAGGACATGTCCGGCGGAGGGAAAGGCGTCTGCACTGCCCTTGCCGTCTCCAACGCCATCACCAACTTGTCAGGTAATCGCTGGAAATTATTGGGTTTTTCGAAAGTTGGTTCCTTTGCGCTCGAGGTGTCCGAGGAAATGCCTGAATGGAACGAGGCGTTTGCAGCGACAGTTTTCGGCGAGCTGTGGAGGTTGGAGCCGCTGAAGCCGCAGAAGAAGGAGATGTGGAGGAGGGAGATGGAGTGGCTGATGAGTATATGTGACTCGATTGTGGAGCTGACGCCTTCTGTTCAGGACTTTCCTGGCGGAGGTGTCTATGAAGTGATGCTGCCGTGCCTGAGGTCGGACCTGCGCATGAATCTGCCCGCATTGAGGAAGCTCGATGCTATGCTTGTCGGGATGCTGGATGGGTTCTGTGACACGGAGTTCTGGTATGTGGATCGGGGGATGTTGTTCGGGAATATGGATGAGGACGGCGGTAGTGATGGCTGCCCCTCCTCGTTGCTGAGGCCGTCCGTGCGGCAGGAGGAGAAGTGGTGGCTGCCGTGCCCGAGGGTCCCGGCGGGAGGGTTGTCGTCGGGGGCGAGGAAGAGGGTGCAGCAGTGCAGGGATTGCGCGAATCAGCTTCTGAAGGCGGCTTTGGCGACTAATAGTGCGGTGCTGGCGGACATGGCAGTTCCTCAGATGTACCTGGAAACATTGCCCAAGGTATTAGTCGCATCTTGTTTTTGTCTTTTTGGGCATTGCCGCTTACACCATAGCAATAACAAATTGATGATCAAGTGGGTCGGCGTCATGGATTCTTTCTCTCTCTCTCTCTCCAAAATTGAAAAAGATCGGACATACTGGAGTCCTTCCAACATTTTTCTCCCCCTTTTCCCCAATCATTACACTTTCTGTTCTTTCAGGCCCAGGCCATCGGTTGCCTTTTTATGTTGCTCCGAATGTTAGATAGTTTCAGCCTGGAAAGGAATATCTAAACATATTTTGATGGGTAGTGACGATGCTGCTACATTTGGCCATGATTTACTTGCAAATTTATTGAGTTAAGGACGGGGATTTTCTGCACCATAGATCGGTTTCCATGTGTTTGATCAGCGCGTATTTTAAAATGCAAATTTATGTTTGTCTTTTCACCTTTTCCTGTATTATTTTTTGTTTCCACTAAAACTAATAATAATTTAAGATCAATGGTTCTTACTCATTATAAGGCGATCCTCTGATTTTCTAGGTTTATAAAGTTCTCCTTTGGATGTTATTCACGTGCCTGTTTATGCACAGAAACTATGATGCATTTGTGCTGATGCTTTTTTATGTTCAGTGATAGGGTATCGGTAAAACAATAGCAGTAGCATGTTTAGCCATAAATTAATTTAAGGCCTCCCGATATCAATGATAACGATGTTGGTTCCTCAATCTCTCCTTTTATTATTTGAAAAGAGGCAGTCTAGCATTTTTATTAGCTATTAAAGTTGCTGATGCGAATAGTACTTTCATGTTATTGGTGTTGACTTTAAAAACTAGGATGAGATGCTTAAATAACACCTCAACTTTATTGTTTCATCTTTGTTTTCTTTTTTCCACCCTTTGGGGAGGGGGCTGAATCTCCTAATATATAACTTGTTCTTCTATTTTTTATGCCAAGTCCATGGAGCACTTGTTTGTCTCTCCCTCTTCTCCATTTAGCAGGTGACTAGCTCATCTCCTGTTGTTTGTTATCACCAGCTTGATAAAGTTCTACAATGGTCCTAGATCCTTTATCATGAAGTAATCAACTGGCAACTTCTTCATCTTCACGATCTCTTGCTCATAATTATCGGTCGGAAAAATAGCATCGACATGACCAACCTAGCAACAATGTATTTTTTAAACAAGTAAGAAAAACCTCTTCTTAATCCTTTTGCTTAAAAGCGAGTAGTCTAACGACAACTTGGTGAATCCCTTTTCCCCCCTAGATATGAGAGATTTTGATGACGCAACCTGTCGAAACTCAGGCATGACAGGTCCCAAAGCCGGGTAAATTGAGGAGAGTTGCGTTAGGTAGCCGACAACCAACGTAAAACAATCGGATTTAACTTTGATGCAAACTCAATGCAATCTACGTGGAGTTGTGAGAACTGGTGGAATTTTAAACGCCTAAATGACCAAAGCAAGTAAATGGTTTGCAATGCAAAACGTCGGGGCTGAACGACAAATGAATGGAAATCTCGTCGATGAAAATGAGACCTAAAATCAACAATACGAGCGCACAAAGGCTTGAAGTTCAGCACGGATTTTCACCACAAACTGAGGGCAATACGAACAGTTAAAGATTACTGGAAAGAATTAGTGATACTGCAGTCACAGAATCTCAATAGTTCACCAAGCAAACAACAATATATCAATCCATGAAACTAATATTATGCGGCAGAATAAATGGTGGAAATGGCGCTCATACCACAACCGAGAGGGAGTTTCGACTCATCTCAGACCTCTGGTCGGCGTCAACTCGAGGCTTGGAAAGCTGGCAGCGGCACGGGAGGGTTCTTTGACAGGGTGCACGGGATAACGGCTATTCAGGACTCGGCTGGCGGCAGTGCTGGCCTTCACGGGTGGGGGGGACGGTCACAGGGGAGGGGGAAAATATACCGTGGCAGCAGGGGTGGAGGGGGGGGGGCGAGGAGAGGCGGGAGCACAAGGGGGGCGTCGGCGATGAACACCGGGATGGGTGTGGGAACACGAAAGGAGGGGCGGCGGCGGCTTGGGGATGGAGATGTAGGGCTGTAGGCGCGCGCTGGGGAGGGGCGAACAACGGAGGTGGGGAAAAGGGAGGGGTGGCGCGGGCATGGAGGGGATACGCAGGGATGGGGAGGAGGCGGCACGGGGGAGGGTCAAGGGGCCGTGGGGAAGAGAGGCGCAGGGGAGGAAGAAAAAGGGAGGGGGGGAGGGGCGGCGTCGAGGAGAGAGTTAGGGCACGAGAAAAGAAAGGGGGCGGGTGACGAGAGAGGGAGGGAGGGAGAGAGAGAGAGAAGAATAAGTGAGGAGAATTAACTTCATTCAAAACTTAATTCCAACCCTAGCTATTGGGGTGCCTTTATAGAGGTAAATTCCCCCCAAATAGCAACAAACTTTCTGAAAATAGAAAAAGAAAGCAAGCAGAAAAGAAAAGATGATAAGACCTTGTATAATGAGCCTTTTACATAAATAAATAAAATTTAAAATAAAAAATATCGACTAAAAGGTGGTATCATGCTGCATCAACTCCTCCTGCTGAGAAAAATCTCGCTCCGTCGAGATGGCATCGTGGTAGTTCTGAAGTATATCAGGGCGGAGTTGTTGAAGTTCATCCTCGTCAATCCAGGTGCAATCTGTAAGAGGTCGTCCCTTCCATTTGACTAGTTAGCGTCGGGAGAGACCACGTCTAGTCGTCATATCTCGGATGTCGGTGATATCTTCATTCTGATCGCCATCTGTCGCGGCTGGTGGTTGGCGTATCATCAGCGGGAACTGCTGGCATGGTGGCATCTGTCTGTTCATCTCCATGATATAAGAAGAAATCTGATACATTAAAGACTGGCGATGTCTGGACGTCTGGCGGCAGATCAAGTAAGTAAGCATTGGGCCCAATCTTTTTGAGGATTCAGAATGGACCAATCTTTCGTACACTCAATTTTTGGTGGACTCTCAAAGGAAACCTCTCCTTTTTTAGGTGGACCATCACTAATTCTCCAACTCTGAACTCGCTCTCTCTACGGTGTAGGTTGGCTTGGGCTTGGTATTTCTGGGTCATGGTTTGGAGTTTGGCTCGGATTTCGGTATGAATATGGGTTAGGTGTTCGACCAGGTCCTCAGCAGCTGCACTACTCCTCCATTGCATGGTTGTGGGTGTTAGGGCTAGAAATTGGGTAAGTGGAAAGCCGTACACACTCTCAAATGGTGATTTTTCGGTGGACCTATTAGTGGAACTGTTATACGCGAATTCGGCTTGGGGAAGAATTAGATCCCATTTGGACGGAGAGTCCCCTACAAGACATCGCAATAAATTTCCTAATGATCTGTTAACCACTTCGGTTTGCCCATCTGTTTGTGGATGATAAGCAGTGCTGTATTGCAAACGTGTACCAAGACGAGATCAAAGCGTGCGCCAAAAATGACTCAAAAACCTGGTATCACGATCCGAAGTGAAAGAACGAGGAACACCATGCAATCGAACATCACGAAAAAACAAATCAATGACATGAGATGCATCTGAGGTTTTTTTACATGCAATGAAATGTGCCATTTTAGAAAATCTGTTCACAACCATAAAAACAGAGTCAACTTTCCGTACCGTGAGGGGTAGGTCTAGCACAAAATCCATAGTGATGTCTTACCAGGGTCGCAGAGGAATCGGTAGAGGTGTATAAAACCCAGTGTTCTGCCTATGGCCCTTGAATCTCTGACATGTTTGGTATTTTTGTACAAACTTTGTAACATCCTTCCGCAGTTGCGGCCAATAAAATCGCTCTTGGAGAAGAGTCAATGTCTTATCTCTTTCGAAGTACCCAACTAAACCACCGTTATGCAGTTCGGAAATTAAGTTCTCGCAAAGGGAGGTGGCAGGGATGCAGAGTCGGTGCGCTTTGAACAGGAACCCCTCATGAAGGACATAAGTGGATGTCGGATCCTGCCCAGTATCAACACATTCTGCATAAGCTTGTCCGAAGTTAGGATCATTGGGGTAGAGATCCTTGAGTGTGTCAAATCCTGTCGTGCTGACGGTCATGGTGGTCAGGGCATGTGCTCGTCAGCTTAACGCGTCAGCCACGCGATTCAGGGTTCCAGCTTTGTGCTTGAGATGAAACGTGTATTCTTGGAGGAAACTAACCCATTTGTCATGACGCTTGTTAAGGGTCGTCTGAGAGTTCAGATATCGTAAAGCTTCATGATCAGAATTAAGGACAAATTTACGCTGGATTAGATAGTGCCTCCAATGCTTGAGAGCTTGTACCACACCATAGAATTCGACATCATATGTAGAGTACCGTGATCGAGCTTCGTTCAACTTTTCACTGTAGAAGGCTACAGGTCGCCCTTCTTGACTCAGGACGGCACCAATCCTGACATGTGAGGTGTCGCAATCGACTACAAAAACCTTGGTGAAGTCAGGAAGTGCCAAAACAGGGGCATGCGTCAATTGATGTTTTAAATTTTGAAAGCTGGTTTTTGATTCAAGAGTCCAAGCGGGTGCGCCTTTACGCGTGCAATCTACCAACGGAGCTGCACAAGTGCTAAAGTTCCGGATGAAGCGCCGGTAGAAAGAAGCCAATCTCAGAAAGCTGCGAATCTCAGTGAGGGTTTTGGGCACGGGCCAGCTCTGAATGGCCTGAATCTTGGAGGGGTCAACTTTAAGTCCTTTGGTAGTGACAATGTATCCCAAGAAGAGGACCGTGCCAGACATGAAAGAGCATTTCTTAAGGTGGACATACAATTGTTGGGCTCTCAAGGTCTCCAGGACTTGTCGTAACTCGTAAGTGAGATAAGTGGTCGTCTTTGGTCACGCTGTAGATCAATATGTCATCATAGTACACAACCACAAACTTACCAATGAAGGGTCGCAATACGTGATTCATGGTTCGCATGAAGGTGCTGGGGGCATTCGACAGGCCGAAGGACATTACCGTTCATACATAAAGGCCCTCTTTGGTCTTAAAGACAGTCTTCCACTCGTCTCCAGGTTGGAGGCGAATCTGATGGTAGCCACTGCGAAGATCCATTTTGAAAAACAATTTGGCACCCGATAGCATATCAAGCATGTCATCAAGGCGCGGAATGGGAAAACGATACTTGATAGTTATCTTGTTGATAGCATGACTATCCACGCACATTCTTCATGTGCCATCTTTTTTTGGGGTAAGCAGAGCAGGAACCACCACGGGGCTCATACTCTCTCGAACATACCCACGACGTAGAAGATCAGTGACCTGCTTGTTCATTTCTTCGTGCTCACTTGGGCTCATCCGATAATGCGGTAAGTGGGGTAGGCTGGCTCCAGGGACTAGGTCAATGTGATGTTGAATGTCTCGCAATGGGGGTAGTCTTTCGGGTAACTCTTCAGGCATAATGTAAGCAAACTCCTGGATGATGGGCTTTACCTCAGGCGCTACTTCGGGTGTAGTTGTCTCTTGTTGGCTCACTTCACGTCCCATTAATGCATAAATAGTGGAGCTCTCCTGAACTTCACGTTGGAATGTCTGGGCTTCTATCAACAGTACGGGACCCGTAGTTGAAGGCATAGACGGGGAAATACTTTTACCAGATTGTGCCGTCGCGGATCGAAGGGTAGCCACATGGCAAGGGCTAAGGGCTTCACGTTGTGGTCTAAGGGTCACACGCACCTTGTCTATGAGAAAGGTGTAAGTGTTCATTTTCCCTCTGTGCTCTGTGTCTCGATCGAACTGCCACGGTCTCCCAAGTAGTACGTGACAGACATCCATAGGGGCTACATGGCACCACACCTCGTCTTTATATGAAGGCCCAATTGAGAAGCTAACGAGGCTCTGACGGTGGATCGGAAGTTGAGTACCACCTCGAAACCAGGCCACACTGTAAGGTTTCTCGAGTGGTTGAGTGGGTAGACCCAACTTATCGACCATTTCTTGAGAAACGAAGTTCTCAACGCTTCCTCCATCAATGATCAGCGAACAACGACGCCCTCCTGAGGTGCAGGTGGTTCGGAAGATGCTGAGTCGCAACCAACTATCAGCGTCATGGGCAACGGGTGTAAGTAAGATGTTTGTGGGTGCGCTGTTAGGAGCGATAAAGTTCTCATGTTCAATTACCAGGAAAGGTCCGGACTCGTCTCCATCCACTCCCAGAAGCTCATAGTCATCAACTCCCGCGGTGTCAGTAGTCAAAGCGGTCTGATCCTCTTCAGGTGATTCTTGTGGTCAGGGTCTTCACGGTCTTCAATGGTGCATAGATGAGCGTGCCTAGCTTTAGGGTTCGGGCACTCTGCCGCGTGATGTCCTTTTGATAACATCGGAAACAAGTGTCAGGTCTGACAACAGGCCGACTTCCCAAGATGCCTGGTCCGGGGTTCCCAGTAGATGGTCGGGCGACAACAGGAGTTGAGGGTTTGGCTTGGGGTTTGCCCGTAACAATCGATGGGGAACCTATTGGTTTGGAGGTCGTCATCGGGGTACTAGTGCGCGGAACGGAGTTCACAGGAAAGGACATCCTCCTTGTCTGGGCCTTAGCAAGCTTAGTCTCAGCCCGTTCAGCCTGCTTGTAAGCTTCGTCAACGTCTCGACAGTTAGTGTCAAAAAAAAAAAACGTCTCGACAGTTGTGGAGGTAGAGTTCATCCTGAATAACTGGGCGGAGTCCTTGCATGTAGCGTATGACCTCCTGGACAGGGGTTTCCTGCAATCGATTGCAGTGAACGAGGGATTGGAACCCTTCGGTGTATTCTCTTACGCTCATGGTGCCTTGTTTCCATGATTGCAGTTGCGCGTATAGATCTCGTTTGTAATCTTTAGACATGAATTTGGTTTTCAATTTGGCCTTCATCTTGCTCCAATTGCGGATCTTACGCTTTCCTTTTCGCTTGCGCTCAGACTGCAAACGGTCCCACCATAGCAGAGCAAGTCCTCCGTCCTCCGTCGAATTACGGAACATCGAGACGGATGCCTCGATCCCATCCTTCATCGGACCTCGGGCCAGGTCGTGGCGGAAATTGACATCCACCCGTAGGTTGCGAAGTATATCCAGGGGTGTGTGGTTCTTGACTCTTGGAAGTGAAAGGGGTGTCATCTCTTGATCCTTCTTCTTCACTTTCTTGTGAATGATAATCGCTAACGTGTCCGTCAGAAGTAGATGAGCTAGAGTCGTGGGAAGTGTTACTCCGTGAGTGTCTTTGCCGACTGGTATGCCGACCTCTGTTTGGTGTCTCATCATTATGGTCTTTACCTAGCACGCGACTAGTTAATGTGGCAATTAGTCCGGATGCGTTGGTAACTCGTCCATCTATTGCGGCGATCTGTCCGCTCAGTTGATTGCACATATGTTGTAGTTGGGCAGACAAAGCCTCTAATGTTAGTTAAGGGTGTGGGGTGTACCCGGTTTTTGAGGAAGTGGGTTTGTCGGCCATGGGGGACTGGGAATCCTAGACTTTCTGATCTCTTTTGTTTTGCTTTGTTTTGTTTTTTTTTCTCTTCTTTTTTTTAATGCAATGAAACAAATGGAATGCAGGAGAGATGCAGGAACACTAGGCTCTGATACCAAATTGATGCAAACTCAATGCAATCTACGTAGAGTTGTGAGAACTCGTGGAATTTTAAACGCCTAAATGACCAAAGCAAGTAAATGGTTTGCAATGCAAAACGTCAGGGCTGAGCGGCAAATGAATGGAAATCTCGTCGATGAAAATGAGACCTAAAATCAACAATACGAGCGCACAAAGGCTTGAAGTTCAGCACGGATTTTCACCACAAACTGAGGACAATACGAACAGTTAAAGATTACTGGAAATAATTAGCGATACTGCAGTCACAAAATCTCAATAGTTCACCAAGCAAACAACAATATATCAATCCACGAAACTAATATTATGCGGCAGAATAAATGGTGGAAATGGCGCTCATACCACAACCGGCAGGCAGTTTCGGCTCGTCTCAGACCTGGTCGGCGTCAACTCGAGGCTTGGAAAGCTGGCAGCGGCACGGGAGGGTTTTTTAACAGGGTGCACGGGACGACAGCTATTCAGGACTCGGCTGGCGGCGGTGCTGGCCTTCACGGGGGGGGGGGGGGGGGACGGTCACAGGGGAGGGGGAAAATATACCGTGGCAACAGGGGTGGAAGGGGGGGGGGCGAGGAGAGGCGGGAGCACAAGGGGGGGGGGGGGGCGTCGGCGATGAACACCGGGATGGGTGTGGGAACACGAAAGGAGGGGCGGCGGCTTGGGGGTGGAGATGTAGGGCTGTAGGCGCGCGCTGGGGAGTGGCGAACGACGGAGGTGGGGAAAAGGGAGGGGTGGCGCGGGCGTGGAGGGGATGCGCAGGGATGGGGAGGAGGCGGCGCGGGGGAGGGTCAAGGGGCCGTGGGGAAGAGAGGCGCGGGGGAGGAAGAAAAAGGGGGGGGGGTAGGGGCGGCATCGGGGAGAGAGTTAGGGCACGGGAAAAGAAAGGGGCGGGTGACGAGAGAGGGAGGGAGAGAGATAGAAGAATAAGTGAGGAGAATTAACTTCGTTCAAAACTTAATTCCAACCCTAGCTATTGGGGTGCCTTTATAGAGGCCAAATTCCCCCCAAATAGCAACAAACTTTCTGAAAATAGAAAAAAGAAAGAAAGCAGAAAAGAAAAGATGATAAGGTCTTGTATAATGAGCCTTTTACATAAATAAAATTTAAAATAAAAAATATCGACTAAAAGGTGGTATCATGATGCATCAAGCTTCCTAAATAGTAGTATTTAAAAACTACTATTTAGGAAGTTGCGTCAAGACAGTTAGATTTTTTCAACATGAATTTAAGCAAACATTTAGATTTCGTTGGGGTGTTCCCTTGCGACGCGTTTCACTCGATTGTTATGAAAAATTGGCAAGGGCCGCTACATCGCTACCTGGATGTAGTTCAAAATTTACAAAGGTTCTCTGATGCAGCGTGACCCCAAATTATGGGGCCACATTTATTTAATTAGATAATTGTCAATTTTATTTACGTTTTTTGGGTCTAATTTAATAATTGAGATCGCCTGTGATCTCAACGTTGATTTCGTAGAATTTAATTATAATTGTTGGTCAATTAAATAATTAGAGTCCAATTAAGTTAGTTAGAGGTCAATTAGGATTAAATTAGTTGTAATTTGATTATTTACTATTTTTGTAAACCCTCTCTCCTATATAAAGAGAGGGTAGTCCATCAATTTTAGTCAGCCAGTTATGAATTGAAAATTGAGTTGATCTCATTTTATCCCCTCTCCTTCTCTCTCTCCCTCCACGCGATCTCCGCGGTCTTCCCCTCAACCCGCGCATTCCGGCGTGTTCTCTCCTCAACCCCTCCAACTTCTCCTCTCAACCATTCTATTTCTTCCACCAATATCCACCCAAAAAAAATATTTTATCATTATTCGCCGTCGCCGATTTCAATCCGCATCAATTGGTATCAGAGCATGGATTTCGAATCGTACCTACGATTCGACGATCCGATCGACTATTGGTGTGCAAAATTCGGTCTCCGCCGCCCATCTCGTGGTTCACGTCGCTCAAAAAAGTTCCATCAACGTCTTATCGCATGCATTAAGGTGCACGAATGGTTGGGCACACAAATCGACGACGATTTCGCCGCCAACGACCAAAATCAGATCTATGCCACCGCCGTTCAAGTCGATTTCGAAGCCGAAAACGAAGGTATTTTCATTCCAAAGGAAGATCTATTTGATACAACTATTGTGCAAGAAGAAAAGGGGGATCAAGGACCCATCTTCGACGAAGATCCCGCGGACGAAGAAGACGAAAACCTCGAAATCTGTGCCGTAGATGCCGCTGTCCAGCACGTCCCCGCGCCAAGTACGTCGCCGGAAGCGAACCTGCCACCTCCTCCGGCCACCCCGGCATAATCCCCACCACCCCTGGTAGCCCCCCCTCCCCTCCTCGCCCGTCGCACCCCGCCCCCAGCACCCCAGGGCGTGGTTGCCCCCCTGCGGTGCCCCCAACCGCCGCCTTCCCCAACCCGACCCCGCAGCACACCCCTCCCGACCTTCCTCTCCCCCCGTAAAACCCCAGCCCCCCCCGCCTTCTCCTCCCACGCCACTCCCCACCTTCTCCCGATCGCGCGCCCAGTCCTCTGTTCCCCAACGCCACCTGCTGTCTCCCGCCATCCCTCGCGCAGGCCGCGCCAGCAGCCCCAGCGTCGCCCTCCCGCGCGACATCCCAGGCCATCGCTGCCTCCCCGCCGAACCGCCCCGGCCCGCCAGCAGGACCGCCGCCCCCATCGCGCCCTCGCGGAGCCACTGCGCCGCCTCCGCGTGGTCATCGACCCCCACCCCGCGTCTTTAACGCCGCAAGAGCTCCGTGCCCTAACAGCCCATCCGAGATCAAGGGAACCCAAATCCCTGGAAAAGGGGGATTGGAATTCAAGTGGGAAAAATTGCAAAGAAAAATGCCCCAAAATCCATATTTGCAGAAATGTCCAAAGACATAGAATTGGGAGACAAAATGAAGGGGTACGAAAATTGCACCCCTACCCCTGGTGGCGAAAATTTTTTATAAGAAGGGGTGAAAATCAGGATTATGGGGATTTCCCTTATTCAAATAGGACTAGGACCTTGGGTTTTTCCTATATAAGGACCCCATGGCTCTACCTTGTGGACACATCTCCCCTTCTCCTCTCTTTGTGCCATTGCTTCATCATGGATTATTCAGGGGCCATATTCTCCATGCCGCATCAATTCTTTGAGCACCATGGGAAGAAGACGACAATCGAGACGACGCCACCGTACGCCCCGCATATGTTTTTCGACCACGGTGGCCACGCCTCCCCCGCCCGCACATGGATTCCGCCGTTCACGCCCCACATGTTCTTCCAGAAGATAATTAAAGCCGCCGAGCCTGCAGTTCACGCAATTCGTCAGGAGTCGAATTTTTAAAGCGGTGGAGAGTTGATGCAGCGTGACCCCAAATTATGGGGCCACATTTATTTAATTAGATAATTGTCAATTTTATTTACGTTTTTTGGGTCTAATTTAATAATTGAGATCGCCTGTGATCTCAACGTTGATTTCGTAGAATTTAATTATAATTGTTGGTCAATTAAATAATTAGAGTCCAATTAAGTTAGTTAGAGGTCAATTAGGATTAAATTAGTTGTAATTTGATTATTTACTATTTTTGTAAACCCTCTCTCCTATATAAAGAGAGGGTAGTCCATCAATTTTAGTTAGTCAGTTATGAATTGAAAATTGAGTTGATCTCATTTTATCCCCTCTCCTTCTCTCTCTCCCTCCACGCGATATCCGCGGTCTTCCCCTTAACCCGCGCATTCCGGCGTGTTCTCTCCTCAACCCCTCCAACTTCTCCTCTCAACCATTCTATTTCTTCCACCAATATCCACCCAAAAAAAAATATTTTATCATTATTCGCCGTCGCCGATTTCAATCCGCATCATTCTCGCATGAGGAACACAACGATATCGACATCGATACGGCCTTCCTTGATTAATCTGCATGTGTAAACTACGAAAGACAATCAAAAAATTGGTGGTTATGACGTTCATTGATAGAAGATCATGCCTACCACTTGACACAAAATCAAATGATGATGAGCACCGCGGTATCCACTCTCAAGAAGGCTTACAAAGCCTCCTCTACCTCCTTTCTTTGTATTCGTCTATAGCTTGCACGATTCAAGTAACTTTCACTACTAGCTAGATCATCCAAAGTGATCTGTCTCTATTTCCTTCCCTAATGAAAAGCTTATGGAAATACCGCTTCCATCTAGTCTCTATATCATTCTGAGTAACAAGCACGTGAAATTCCTCATCCTTAATGCATCTCACTTGAGAAAGATTTTTGATCTTTCTTTCTCTTGTTTTGGCCAACCTGAATATCTCCTTTTGACCCTCCTTAGAGTCGAGATTTTTGTACAAAACTTTATAAGCTTTTGACTTAACTTCGCTTACAGACTCTTTGTTTCCTTCTTCGCTATTTTGAAGTTTGTAAAAGTTTCCTCTGTTCTATCCTTAGACATAGCTTTAAAGCATATTTTTTTAATTTTGATCTTATCTTACGCCCTTCTACTACACTACCAAGCTTCCTTTTGGCCTGGAGCTCCTCCCTTTGACTCGACTAGCATCTTTTTAATTAGCCTTCGGATACAAGATACTACTGCCTCTCACATCTCGTTTACACTCCCGCTACAATCCCAAGATAAGTCTTCTAAAGTCTTCTCCCTAAATCTTGATTGCTTTAGTTGAAGATTCCACCATCTAGTTCTAGTGATCTTAGAAACCCTCCTTTTCTTTACCAGCCCTTTTATTTGCACATCCATGACTAACAAGCGATGTTGTGTTGTCAAACTCTCTCCAACGATTACTTTGCAGTCTTTGCAACACAACCGATCTCTTCTCCTCCACGCAAAGTAATCTATATGTCTGTTCTAGTCGAACCACTCTTATAAGTAATTAAATGCTCCTCCCACTTCTTGAAAAGATTGTTTGCTATGAAAAGATCATAAGCCGTTATAAAATCCAGAATGACTTGTGCCTCTTCATTTCTATCCTTGGAGCAATGACTTCAATGAACACTAGCATACCCTGAAGCATCTTTTTCCACATGTCCATTAAGATCTCCACCTAGACAAATCATCTCTCTTTGTGGGATTCCTTGCAGAATCTTATCCATATCCTCCAAAAAAACTTGTTTAATCATTTCATCTAAACCAATTTGCAGTGCATAAACTGATATGATATTCAGAATTTCTTCTTCAAGCATCAATTTTAGCAAAATAATCCGATCTCTGAACCTTTGCACCTCAACCACACGATCCTTCAAATCCTTATGAACAACCAATCCAGCACCATTTCTACCCTTATCTTTACTTGAATACCAAAATTTAAAACATGTCTTCTCGATCTCCCTTGCTTTCTCTCCAACCCATTTTGTCTCTTAGAGACATAATATCTTAATCGTCATTCTTTCCATCATATATACGATCTCCATCGATTTGCCAGTCGAAGTGACACTATTCCAACTATGTATCTGCAACTTCTTTTGCAACTTCTTTTGGACTAACTTCTTTACTTGCATGTGTCCATCATGCGAGAACCCTTGCACGTTTTGGACTGCATTTGGGCGGCGATGCAGCGGAACTAGCTTATTGATACTAAGATAGAAAAAATTGTACAGTGTTAAGTTATGGGTTGGGTGTGTATATCTGATTCACATATGTCAAAGGATCAATGCACATGATTTTGACTCACATGATATTTTGACGAATTTTAATTCATATGAATTAATGTTCAATTTATGAATTGATCTGTGAAGTTCATCCGAGTCAATTTAACTTAAGCGGATAGGGTTGGACCCTTACCACATCGGTGGCACCTAGCATATATAAAAGAGGGTGGATCACCGACCACCATTGGGTTCATAAGAAATCATGGAGACGCCCTCCTCTCTCATTCTCCCTTTCTCGCCCCACTTACTTCCACCTCTACATTTCCATTGTTGGCGCGAGTTCTCCATGGAGAAGCTCTCCTCGTACGTACTCTATGTGCATACTGAAGAACACACTCTATGTAACGACTTCCGCAACAGCATCGTGGAGAAGATCATCTAAGGATCCTCTTATGTGTGTGGGATGAATACAAAAGAGGCATTTTGGTGGTTTGAGAATTATGTGTCTCATCCACATGCTCAAGCATGCAACTTGTGTAGGATCGGACCTACAATAGGAGCCATCTTCCATTAAAGATACATAATTCTCATCGCCTTTAGTGCGTAGATCATCGTAGAAAGGTTTCTATTGTCATGTGGCTCCATGGTTTACGAAAAAATATTATAATACATGTGACATTCTTATCGAATTTGATCCGTCCTTTTTCAAACATTTTCCTTGAGGCATGAGGTATGACCTCCATCACTCTAACGATGCCATCTACCACTGGTCACTACCTCCCTCAACAACACTCTTTGTTGCCATTAGTGCAATTATGGCATGTGAACTTCAATTGTATCCACTAACGCCAACATTAGTCGTCTCAGCTGTTATAACCCAGAAGGCCATCGTCACCTTCCACCTACAACAACAACGACCTCCAATGGCCATCGTTGTTTCTCCTACCAACAGACACCACCATTAGCAGCCCTCGATGCCACCCCTCATGCCTTCAGTCTTGACTTACACGAATAATTAATTGCTATTATACTTCTATTATATTGGTCTACCAGAAGAGAAGACTCTGAATGCATGTGATCCAAGATGGCAACATTGATAATTACAAAAAGCATGAGGAACTTGTTCTATGGTCAAATCGTCAAGTTGGATAAGACCAATTACACCAGATGGTCACGAATCTTCTTAATATCAATGTGCGGACAAAGGAAGCTTCATATTCTCCTTAAGCTAAAGCCAGAGAGAGGATTATCAGATAAGATAGACGGGACAAGGACAAAGACACAATATGTGCTTGACTTTTGAGAAGTATCATTCTTTGGAATAAAGATAAGGTGATCCAATATTACATTGCGTTCGAGTTATGTGGTAATAGGAAAGAGGCATATTCTTTGGAGAAGAATGTAAGCCATGTGTTTCAAACTTATCATGAGTCGATGAATCTGAGACATGAGGAGAAGCCTCTTACAAAGTACTAATCACAAATGAAGGCATTTAGCTAGTGAAAAGTACAATTCTTTGAGGTTAATCTCATAGAAGGCCGTATCGGCGATATAACGTCGATATATCGGTTTCGATAGAGAAGGAGTATCGAAATCACCCGGTATATCCTTTTACAGGGATATTGACGATATATCACCGATATGTCGGCGATATATCTCCATATTGGCTCATATCGGTCAAAAATGACTGGATTCGATATTTTGCCGATATCTCTATATATCAATGTTATTATTCATGCAAGATTGATTCCACTACTTATCTAACTGCATCAAGTATTAAAACACATATCTAGCTACATCTAGTATTAAAAACACACAATGGTTTATATATTTTGTTTCGGGTCAGGGACGCTGCCCCCGCACCCCTGCAGGGGGGGCAACCTAGGCCCCTCCCCCTACCCCCCCTCCCAAGCTCGCTGACCGGGCAGTGAGACCCCCGTACTGGTAGAGTATGGTACAACAGGAGGGTGCATACAATGGTTCTTCAACTTGGAGTATATTTGCAAGTTATTTCATGTTGTAAGACTTGAATGAAATCCATTCCCAATATCTATAAGTCAATTCTTCAAAAAAAAAATCTATAAGTCAAGAATCAGCATTAATATCGATATGTTTGAAATGATCGATATATGCGATATAAGCTTCATAAATGGCCGATATGTGTGATCTAAAAGTATATTTGTAAGTTATTTAGTGATCTAAGAACTTAGATGAACTCCGTTTTCAATATATGTAGGTCAACAACAACTAACAGTACCAGCGGTATGTTCGATATGACCGATATGTGCAATATAAGGATCATAGTCTTCATAAATGATCTATATGTGTCATCTAAGTGTATATTTGTAAGTTATTTAATGTTATAAGAACTTGAATGGAATCCATTTCCAATATCTATAGGTCAGGAATAAACATTAACAACGATATATTCGATATGACCGATATGTGCAGTATATGGGCTATAAATGACCGATATGTGTGACACAAGTGTGTATATGTAAGTTATTTGTTGTTTTAATATATTAAATGATCTTAATTTCTGAAAAACGACAAAAAATGGTTCTCGCACTGCCCCCCGCACCCCGCGTACAACCCTCCGCAACCCCCTGCACCTCCCCTTCTCCCCGTACAGCCCCCCTCCGCCTCCCGTACAGCCCCCCGTGCCCCCCCCGCGCACAGCCCCCCACAACCCCCTGCACCTCCCCTTCTCCCCACACAGCCCCCCTCCGCCTCACGCACAACCCCACTCCGCCCCCCGCAACCCCCCGCACAGCCCCCTCCGCCTCCCGCACAGCCCCCCCGCACCCCCCGCACAACCCCCCTTCGCCCCATGCAACCCCCAGCACAACCCCCCTCCGCCCCCCGCACAGCCCCCTCCGCCCCCTGCACCCTCCCCTTCCTCCCGCACCCCCCGGCACAGCCCCCTTCCGCCTCCCGAACAGCCCCCTCCGCCCCTGCACAGAAAGGATTGAAAGGATTAAGAACAAATGGAGGAGGAAGAAGATGAAGGAGATGTCTGGACAATAATACCCCTATTAACTGCACCAAGGTTTGAAAAAACCATGGTTAAGTTAACTTTTTGACGGTCAATCTGACGGAAGGGCACAACTGATGACGGAGCAAGAAGTGAGGGGCACAACTGATATTACCAAAAATATAGGGGCATAACTGATATTGCGATATCTCGGAAGGGCACAAGTGATAAAATCCCTTATATGAAATCATATCCAGGTAGTGCTATTGGTGGATAGTATATCTCAATAAACATTAAAATCTCTTTTATAGTGCAATAAGCATGGATACTTGGACATTGATATGGATATAGTATAATCATATGTAGTGACTTAATGTCAAGTCGAATAGGATACTAGGGATAACAACCATCAAAATTATCCAACTGTGAATCGGATAATGACATGTTGACTTGTTTACCTTATAGGTCTTGGGGATTGCTCAATGTTTCCACATGAAAAAAGCAAGGAACTGGTATGTTTTTCCAACCGAGGGGATGCATTGTTCTTCGATCTTAATGGGGCGACACATAAGGATAGCTTTTAGCACGAGAGGCGTTGCTACGTGGCTTACATGTTCAACATAGAGGCAACAATGGATGCTAGTGACTGTAAGCAGTGTTGCAAAAGTAGGTCGTCGGTATTCAGTTGAATGGGTCATTGAGTAAAGAATAAATGGTATTCGTGTTACTAATTAGAAATATTTGGGTAGGTCTTTTTAATTATTTTAAATACAAAAGTGTGTTTAAAATATTGTATATTTATACATGTATGGTATTAATTAACAAGATACAAGTACTAATTAAATTACAGTCAAATTATTCACGCCTAACTTTCACTTTGCACTTAGGAAAATTATGTAAAAAATAGAAAAATATATAATATAAACATTATTTTCTCATTAGTTGGACGACTAGTTGGCTCGAGTTATTTTGTTTGGTCACTCTACCGAATAAATTAGTCAGATCGACTAATCAGTCAAATCAAGTGACTATTGCAAGACTGACTGTAAGGCTGTTGGCGATGGTGGCATCGACGTGGGGGGGGGTATGGAGGCATATAAGATACAGATAATTGATGTAGGATCGATGTTTTGATACCATACGAAATATAGTACTCAAGTGATTTTGAAGGAAGTCTTAAGCCTCCTTTTATAAAATAAGAGAGAGATTTATAGTTAGGGTTATAACAACAATAAAGCCTTTTCCCACAATTAAGTAGGGTCGGCTACATAGATTCTTTGCCTCCATTCAGATCTATCTTGGGTCAATCTAAGGCTTATATCAAAAAAGCCAAGATCCCTTTGTATAGTCTCCTTCCAATACTTCTTGGGCCGTCCTCGCCCTCTCTTAACCGGCTCAACATCCCAAAACTCGCATCTCCTAACGGGTGCATCAGCTGACCTTCTTTGCAAATGACCAAACCATCTTAAGCAGTTTTCTCGTATCTTACCCTCAATCAGAGCTACACCAACTTTCTTTCTGATTGCATCATTCCGAATCCGATTTTTACGTGTGTATCCACACATCCACCTTAGCATTTTTATTTCTGCTACAACCATTCTCTGCACATGTCTATGGTTCACAGGACAACATTCAAATCCATCGAGCATAACATGTCTCACAACTGCTTTGTAAGACTTCCCTTTGATTTTTAAAGGAATTTTCTTATCACAGAGAACAACAGAGGCTCCTTTCCACTTTAGCCAACATGTATTTATTATATTAGTAACATCTACACCAATTTCCCCATCATGTTGTAAAATAGATCCTAGGTATCTAAAAAAATCTCTCCTCCGAATGTTATCGTCACCAATCTTCACCTCGATTCCTTCACCATTGCTTCCATCAAATGTACACTCTATATATTCAGTCTTAGCCCTGCTTATACGAAATCTATTAGTCTCCAATGCATGTCTCCCGACCTCAAGCTTCTCATCTGCTCCATCTCTAGTCTCATCAATCAACACAATATCATCAGCAAATAACATACACCACGGTATCTCATCCTGAATGTGACTTGTCAACTCATCCATAATCAAAGTAAAAAGAAATGGACTCAAAGCTGAACTTTGATGCAAACCAATGTTGATGTCCAAATAGCCAGTATTCCTAGACTGGATCCTTACACAAGATAAAGCCCTATCATAAATATCCTTTATGAGGTTAATGTATATGGCATGTACCTGTCTCTTCTCCAAAACTCTTCACAATATCTCTCGTAGGATGGAATCATAATCCTTCTCCAAATCAATAAAAATCATGAAGAGGTTCTTCCTCTTAGCTCTATAAATCCCTATTATTCTCCTCAGCAAATGGATGGCTTCAATAGTTGAGCGACCTGATGTGAATCCGAATTGATTTTCTTTTACTTTGGAAACTTGCTTCAACCTTCTTTCGATCACACGTTCTCAAATTTTCATAGTGTGACTCATCATCTTGATACTATTGTAATTTGAACAAATTTGAATGTCTCTTTGTTCTTATAAAAGGCACCATGATACTCCTCCAATCTTTAGGCATTTTCTTGCTTCACCAAATAACATTGAATAGCTTCGTAAGCCAAGTCAAACTACGCTCACCTAAAACTCTCCATACTTCTACAGGGATGTCATCGAGTCCTACACCTTTCACAGGTCTCATAACCTTTAAAGCCTCCTCTACTTCCTTTCTTTGTATTCGTATATAGCTTGTACGATTCAAGTAACTTTTAGTACTAGCTAGTAGCTAGATCACCCAAAGTGATCTCTCTATTCCCCCCCCCAATGAGAAGTTTATGGAAACACCGCTCTCATCTAGTCTCTATATCCTTCTGAGTAACAAGCACGTGACCTTCCTCATCCTTAATGCATCTCACTTGAGATTTGAGAAAGGTCTTTGGTCTTTCTTTCTCTTTCTTTGGCCAACCTAAATATATCCTTTTGACCCTCCTTCGAGTTGAGATTTTTGTACAAAATTTATAAGCATTTGACTTAGCTTCGCTTACAGCCTTCTTTGCTTCCATCTTCGGTATTTTGTAGTTTGTGACAGTTTCCTCTGTTCTATTCTTAGACATAGCTTTAAAGCATGCTCTTTTGAATTTTAGCTTCTCTTGCGCCCCTTCACTCCACCACTAAGCCTCCTTTTGACCTGGAGCTCCTCCCTTTGACTCGCCTAGCATCTCTTTGGCCACCTTTCAGATACAAGATGCTACCACCTCTCACATCTCGTTTGCACTTCCGCAGCAATCCCAAGATAAGTCTTCTAAAACCTTCTCCCTGAAGCTCGATTGCTTCGGTTGGAGATTCCACCATCTAGTTCTAGTGATCTTGGAACCCTCCTTTTCTTTACCAACCCTTTTATTTGTACATTCACGACTAACAAGCGATGTCGGGTTATCAAACTCTCTCCTGGGATTACTTTGCAGTCTTTACAACACGATCAATCTCTTCTCCTCAACGCAAAGTAATCTATCTGTGTTCTAGTTGGGTCACTCTTATAAGTAATTAAATGCTCCTATCTCTTCTTGAAGAGAGTGTTTGCTATAACAGATCATACGCCGTTATAAAATCCAGAATGGCTTTTCCCTCTTCGTTTCTATCCCCGAAACCATGGCCTCCATGAACACTAGCATACCCTGAAGCATCCTTTCCGACATATCCATTAAGATCTCCACCTATGCAAATCATCTCTCTTTGTGGGATTCCTTATAAAATCTTATCCAGATCCTCCTGAAAAACTTGTTTAGTCCTTTCATCTAAACCAATTTGCGGTGCATTAACTGCGATGATATTCAGAATTTCTTTTTCAAGCACCAATTTTAGCAAAATAATCCGATCCACAAATCTTTGTACCTTAACCATGCAATCCATCAAATCCTTATGAACAACCACTCTAATACCGTTTATGCCCTTATCTTTACATGAATACCAAAATTTAAAGCATGTCTTCTCGATCTCCCTTGATTTCTCTCCAACACATTTAGTCTCTTGAAGACATAGTATATGAATCTTCCTTCTTTCCATCGCACCCACTATCTCCATCAATTTTCTAGTTCAAGTGCCAATACTAGAGACAACACTCCAGACAAACTTGGCTTAGACAAAACAAATGCCAACTGAATTTCTGCCACTCGTTTGCAAGTGATCAATGGAAGAGGAACCTTATCCACTCTGTTGAGGTACCTGGATCTTAGTGCGAGGAGGACATGCATGTTGGAAGGACAAGTGCCGATTATTTCAGATAGTTCAGTTAGCGCATCAAGGATGTTAGCTGGAGGTGGTCTAGGAGGGACACCAGTTGGCTAAGGTCTATTAGGCAGATGGCTTGTTTAGAAGTTTTTCTAAGCAGGAATTGTTGGAAGCAGTTGTGGAGCTAAATGCTTGTTTCGATAAACTAGATAATGTGTTGATCTTTTGCAGAATTGAAGATTTCTGGCCCCTCATCCTCATAATTTCTTTTTATCTAATCGTGGCAAAGCTCCTTACTAATAAATCATTTTTATTCCTATGCTTGAGTATGAGTTGATGGTGGTTTCTATCATGTTGATGCTTATGAGTAACTGGGCATGCATGTAGGGGATTAACCCACTCACACTGTGACACTGTACTTCTTCTAAATATGGAATGTAAAGGCATGGTTGAGGGTTGGGATTCATTCATCTTTTGAAGCGGAATAAGTTGGTGGTGATATTGTAGAATCATGCGACCATCAATTTGGAGGTCATGTGCACTCTTTATCAGGCTATGGACACGGATGTGGATTGCCTGTTCTTTGCTTGTGCTCTTGCCACTAGTATCTGTGAGGCAGTTATGATTTTGTAGGTGGCTATTTGATACTTTTGGGCTCGTATAAGAGCTTTAGAAAGGATTGACACTATCCAGGAAGCTTCACTTACAGGCTTACCTCTGATTGGATATGTCCTATGTGTTAGGATTAGAATCATATTAGGATTGAGAATCCTAATGGGATGGACTCCTAATCCTAATAGTAGCTGAGTTGTATTCTATTTATAGTCCTATTGGGAATAGGACTATGTGGTTGTATTTGGGCTATATATAGAGGGGGGTGGAGGCATTGCCTCACCACCACCACCACAACCATATAGCCCCTAGAGAAAAGGGAGAGAGGGAGAGAAGAGAGGAAGGGGGAACAGAGAGAGTTGTACTCGTTCTTCTTTTAGTGATCTTTCTTCTTCGGTGGTCGCGAGAGGTGACCGACCCCCATTATATATGGTTGTTCTTGTTTTTATGTGCTTCTGTGATTGTGGTCGATTGTGCATCTGCATCCGTATCTACATCCGAAGAGGTTCGTATCCCTAACATCCAGTATCCGAGAGGAGACGATACCGGTGGATCGTGTTCCCATCAATTGGTATCGGAGCAGTGTTGGTACCGATGGGTCGTGTTCCCAACAAGTGGTATCAGAGCCAGGTTCAACGTTTTTGAAGGGACACGATGCGACGGATCAGAGCGAGATTCGACGTCGACAGGATGATGCAATGCAACAGATGCGCAATCCTCAGTAGCCATGATATGGTGGTATCTTGGAGAAATCGACCTGAGGCGTCGAAGAATACTGTTAGCGGCGGCTGGCAGGAGATCGTGCAAGGTGACACGTTGCGAGCACCCAACGACAGGTGCGTCACTCAGAGCCGGTGAGTTCCTGCTAACGAGACTTGCAGATGACGAGGATGGTCTAGTGCAGAACCAAGATGATGAAGAGATCGTGATGGAATTCAACTCAAGGTGGAGATTGTTACGATTAGAGTCAAATTAGGATTAGGAATCCTAATGGGATTGGACTATTATTCCTAATAGTTGTTGAGTTATGTTCTGTTTATAGTTTTAAAGGGATTAGGACTATGAGGATGTAACTGGGCTATATAGGCATTGCCTTCACACCACCATAAGAACAATGTAACCTCTAGAGAAAGGGGAGAGATAGAGAGAAGAGAGCAAGGGAATGGAGAGAGTTGTACGCGTTCTTCTTTTAGTGATCTTTCTTCTCCGGTGGTCGCGAGAAGTGACCGATCACCGTTATATCTACTTATTTTTTTTACACGTGCTTCCTTGGTCGTGGTCGATTATGCATCCGCATCCGTATTTACATCCGCTTCCGTATCCAGGGGTCCGGTATCCGAGAGGAGACGATATCGGCGGGCCATGTTCCCATAAACTGGTATCAAAGCCAGGTTCAACATTGTTGAAGGGATACGATGCGATGGATCAGAGCGAAGGTCGATGTTGACGAGATGACGTGATGCAGCAGTTGCACAATCCTAAGAAGCCGTGATATGGTGATCTTTGGAGAAATCAACCAGATGCGTCGAAGAATTTTGCTAGCGGCGGATGGCAGGAGATCGTGCAAGGTGGCATGTTGAGGACACTCAGTGACGGATGCATCACCTAGAGGCGGTGAGTTCCTGCTAACGAGACTTGCAGATGACGAGGATGGTCCAGTGCAGATCCAAGACGATGAAGAGATCGTGATGGAATTCAACTCAATGGGGGAGATTGTTAGGATTAGAATCATATTAAGATTGAGAATCCTAATGGGATTGGAATCCTAATCCTAATAGTAGTTGAGTTGTATTCTATTTATAGTTCTATTGGAAATAGGACTATGGAGTTGTATTTGGGTTATATGTAGAGGGGGGTGGAGGCATTGCCTCACCACCACTACAACAACCATGCAGCCCCTAGAGAAAGGGGAGAGAGAGAGAAGAGAGGAAGAGAGCGAGGGAACGAAGAGATTTGTACTCATTCTTCTTTTAGTGCTCTTTCTTTTCCGGTGGTCGCGAGAGGTGACCGACCACCGTTATACCGGGTTGTTCTTGTTTTCATGTGCTTCTGTGATGGTGGTCGATTGTGCATCCACATCCGTATGTACATCCGAGGAGGTTCGTATCCCCAACATCTGGTATCCGAGAGGAGACGATACCGGTGGGTCGTGTTCCCATCACTATGGCGGTGCAGTAGGTGCTTTTAGCACCAGTGGCCTTTTGTTTAAAAGGGAGAGGTGTTATAAAAGAAATATTTTTTGCAGTTCATCTTAGTTGTGACAGGCTCCGTTCAACGTGATTATTATATTTTAAATTGATTTTGAATGATTGCTGAACTTGGGTAGTCATCATTTAGCTTCTTAAAAAAGATGCATGGTTTATTGTTTGACATATAATTGTGTTCTTCATGTACCACCGAGAAGGATTTTTTTTCCTGTAACTCCATCTTACAAAATGATCCGCTTCCAATAACCATTTGATTACTACATACAATCACAGGAAATAACATGGATCTATGGATGCCAAGTGCCCTCTCCCCCAGCCTTAAAAAACAAATAACTAAAAATTTTGATAAAAGAATGACAAATTTTAAATTAGGTCCTGTAGTTTTATTTAATTTACATAGAGGTCCCTATGATTCCTCAAAATTACACTACATATATGCCCCTGGAACTTCAAAAAATCACGAAAATAGAAAATAAAAAATAAAAAAATTCTCTAAAAAATCTTGAAAACGTTTAAATCTTTACCGTGCAGGTTTCATTGTGTTTTGATGCTCCAAACAAAAAACAATTTAGTGTCCTAAATCGAGTCTCGATAATGTCAAAAATGCCTCCGAAAATTCAATATAAAATCTGCGTAGTAGTCCCTTAGCCATGTGGATCAAACCTCTACTTGCCTTTCACATCATTTCAATTTTCAAATATGCTGTCTTGTAATTGTAATGAAATTATGTCAAAATTCCTGAGAATCATGTGCATTTACAACACATAAATACTAGAATATAAACAAATTTTGAAGAAAAACAAAAACAACAAAAACCAAGCCTTTTTCACTCTAGGTGGAATTGGCTACATGGATTCATTACCTCCGTACAATTCAATTCGGATCATGCCCAATCTTTAAAGGAAAAGAAAATGCAAAAACAAATTAAGTTTCTCATAGATCTATGCTTGTGCGTTGTAAGAACCCTTGCATTCACAATCCATGTCTCTCCATCTCGACGGTTCACCCCTGCAATACTTGTTTTGTGATGATATTTGAGAACTGACCGAAATTATGAACTCAGTAGGATATATGTACATTATACTGTCCCTTGTTATACAACGTGAATGACTGTCTAAGGGTGCAACTTATGTGCAGAGTGGCAAGTCTTGTTTAGGAGATATCATCTATCACTACATCACGGCGGATCAGTTTTCTCCCGAGTATCTCCTAGATTGTCTAGATCTGTCCTCTGAGCATCAGACTCTTGAAATAGCAAATAGCGTGGAAGCGGCATGCCATGTCTGGAGGAGGAAGGCTCGAAGAGTTCTTTCACCTGATGGGAAGGTAAAGAAATCATCTTGGAGTGGCAAGGTCAAGGCTTTTATCACCGATGCTTCTCATAAGAGCCAATTCTTGGCCCAACGTGCTGAATGCTTGCTTCAGAGCCTGAGGATTCGATACCCTGGTCTCCCTCAAACTCTGTTGGACATGAACAAAATCCAATACAACAAGGTTCTATTTCCACCCGCTTGATGTCACGTTTGCATGTGTATATTCTGTTATTTAACATGTTTTCATTTGCGAATATGCACTTGACTGCAAAATAGGCTTCTCCGCGTCATTTACTAAATCTTCTTGAACTGGACAGACTGGATTTTTAAGTTTGATTCTTTCTCCATGCTAGGCAGTGTCAGATTATTTTTGGGGTTACACATTCAGATTCTTGGAAGGCGAAAACAAAAGCAAGCTTTTTTAAAACCATTAGAAGAAAGACTTGAGCTATTTCTAAAGCCTTTAGCAGAAAGACTGTCTTTCGGAAGTGTGATTTGGAAAAAAAACAGGTTTGGACCACATTTTGCAAGAAATATGTGATTACACCCAAAATCTGATTTTGAAGTTTAGATCTGAAAGTGAAAGTATTTGCTCTACAACCTGAAAGCACCAAAAGCTCACAAATGCCCAAACCCTTGAACCTGCGGAAAGCACTTTCAGAGTATGCATTTTTTGATATCTCGTTTTAATGCCCCAGACGGTCTTTCGAAACAAGTATGCTGTTAGCCAATCTAAGACAATAGAATGCACAATAGTATTCTTAAAACCAATCATCAACAACAACAACAAAGCCTTTTCCCACATTAGTATTCTTAAAACCAATGCATGCACAAAAATGTTCTGTAGTGTTGATAACATGTGCTGAAATCTTACGGCAGGCCGATGCTATTTACACCTACCTATGTCCATGCTATGTCCATGCTCGCTGTGAAATGTAGCAAATCTCATTTCTTAGATCTGTTATTAAGTTATATATGACGGGATCTGCTCTGATTGATGTTTCATTTTTCTTTTGTTTGAAAAGCCATTACACCATTCCTTCTTGTTTCAGGATGTGGGGCAAGCAGTGCTTGAAAGCTACTCTAGAGTTATGGAGAGCTTGGCATTCAACATAATCGCTAGGATTGATGACTTGATCTATGCAGATGATGCGATGAAAAATTGTGCATCTTCAGAGGCTGTATCATTGTTCAACCGAGTAAGGTTGGGTGGCCTTCCTATTATAAAACGAATATCACCAAGCCCTTTCTCCATTCAAAACAGCCCCTTCTCATCTCCCTTTGCAACACCTCGACTTTGTTCTATTTCAACTGATAGTAGTCCTGGGAGGGGACAACCATCTCTACCCAGGCAAAGTTTCAGAGTACAGATGGACGCTAAATTGGCAGCAATTGTTCCGGCCGATGCAGAAAGGATGCGACCCTGCAATGGTGACCTGACTGTGGGGAAAGATTGAGTGGTTACCTTCGAATGATATTCATGCCTCACTGCTTCGTTCTTCTGCCTTTTGACTGGCACCTGAATGCTCGACAACCCACCTGGTCGAAATCGCTACGAAGAGGTGATCACGGGCATATTTATGAAGAGCAAATTACTCCATGAGGCAGAACTTCAATGCAACGAAAGTTTCACAGATTTCTCCCTCAGAAGGATACGCAGTAAGATGCAGATAGGCTCTTGTAAATTCTCTACTGAAAAGTCAAATATAGTATATATCTTGTCCAGTTTTTCATTCCAAGATTGCCTTTTCTTTCCAAATCATGGTTAATATGTTGTCAATAAAATATTCTAAAACTTAATATAAATATATGTGGCTACAGAAGTATACTACATAATCTCCATTGTCATCCATTGCACGTGATTTCTTCACCTTGCCATCAGGTGCGGATGTCAGGCGATGACATTGGGTTTTTGGGTTGTGCGGCAATGGTGCAGGTGAAGCACCCGTGAAATGAAAAGATGCAGTAGGGTGGTCGTGATTGTGAATCGGAGCAGGAGATATATAAGAATTGTGTTCATCACAAGAGGGAGGAAAAATGGTTGCTTGTGGCGGTGCTGTTTGGCAAAAAATGGTGGTGATGGGGGTTGAGAGCGGGGTTGTGTGGAGGGTGGTTCCCCCATCGGCGATGGAGGATTGGGGTGGCAGTTTCAGCTGTTTAGGTCCATGCACAGCAAAAGAGACGGAGATGCGTAGATGTCAGTCGTGGGTTGTGCTCAACCGCGTGAAGGTGGAGGATGTGGTGGTGGTTGTCGCATGCCCATGAGAGGGGCGGGGGGGGGGGTGTGCGTAGGAGGTTCATGTAGTAAGGTAGGAGGAAGATGCTGAAGGAGGGAGAAGAATGCAAATTGCACTTATACCCCTCTCTTTTCTTTCCAATCATGTTTGTGTCCATAAGTTAATGTCGGCTCAGGAGGGGAATGGACAACAACTAATCCAATGGGTATAATTGTTAATGGCCCAAGAAGGTAGGGATGTTAGTGTTATTGCAAAAAAGATAGGAGCATAAGTGTATTGAAAAGGATATGGTCTCATAGCTGATTCTAATGTTGATCTTTCTTATGTTGTCACCTACTTTGCTATGTAGAGATTGGATCTCTCTGTGGACATCAAATAAAGAGAAGATACTCTCAAGTTGTATGCCATAGTCACTTCCTCATCTGTATTGTTTCGTCAAGAGAGGGCATGGAAATCCTAAGGGAGAAACTGATGGTGCCATGGTGCACTACTCTCTACTTGATTCGCGTAGTTATCTACTAGCTGCTGGCTTTAGAGATCCATCATCCTTCTATCCCTTATCTATTGCTCTCCCCTTTTGCTTGTATGTCGAGCTGCAAGTTTTGAGTCTTGATTTTGGAGTTTTTGAAAAAGAGCACACTTGCAAGATGTGAACTAAGGTGTTTGGTATCCTACTAAACATTAGGATACCTCTTCTCTTCTGGTTCTTGGTCCGAGGATTTGTGAAACTTCTAGACTTCGAAAATCCTAAAATTAGAGGAAGTCGGTGATTCGTATGTGCATCTCTTGGTTGGACATATCGATATTAAAAAACTTTTAAATGACAAGTTTCATCTTTAAAAACCTTAAAATTTTAGTCACCTTGGTACATGATAATAAAAAAGTTCAAAGTTTTGCATCCTCACGCAACCTAAGTCAGTTCCTAGTGAAACATTCACGCAAACATTTTTTTTGGAAAAAAAACTTTGCGCTAAATAATTTTTACTTCTCATTTTCCTTGATATTTACTTTGTTTCTTAATTAACATATTTTACAAACTATATTTTTGATATCTAAATAGGGAACTCCCTCCTAAGTGTTTTTTTAGATTGATAAATAAACAGAAAACTTGTTGTTGCGATCTAAGAGATTAAATTCTCAATTGTTTTGACCTCCCTTGTACTTCATAGTTTTCAAGTGGATTTGATTACCTTTAGGATGCATTGATGCTGCATCCTCTCTACTCACATGCTACTCAGAATCGCATCGACTTCTCTTTTTCCAGTAATGGTAATCAGAACATTACTGTCTATAATGTTTAAATCTTACTTATGGTTCCATCGAATTAGAATACATTCACGATATTCGATTGATTAAACACTCAAAGAGTAATGTTATCTTCATTGGCGACTTTCATATAATCGCTTTTATGAAGATTGATATTCAGATATGCTTAAGTTCAATATTGGCAAATGTCAGGATCTGATCCTAAGATTTGATTAAACTTTGAAATATATTACAACGAAACCGTTGGGAGACGGGCAACAAGTTGCGCTGCCAATCCCTTTTGGATGGCAAATGTTTAAATGTTTGGTTGAAAAAATAACTAACATTGCGGTTGACCTCTCAAATCTCAAATGCATATGGACTAGCTGCAATCCCCTCTAGCGATGAAAATGAATATGAATGTATTCGTATCCGATCCGCTTTCGTATTCGTTTTATACATATTTTGGCATTCTTATTCATATTCGTTTTAAAATGGATGAGAATGTGGATATCACTTTGACATTAGCTAATATTCGCAGTCGCATTCGTATATCTGTTTTCGTACATACGCATAGTAATATATTTATTTATAACTATGTGTAATAACATTTTACGATTGCAATCACCATTGTTGATATAATTGTTATGAAATGAACATGTCTGGTAGATCTATTTTATATGTAAACCATCCTAAACATGTATGTTTTTATTAATCTATCAAAATATTTCTATTATTATTCGTATTCATTTTGCATTAGCATTCATTTTTAAGGATATAATAACACATTTTTCGTATCCGTCAATATTCGTATTCGCATTCGTATTCATATTTTAAAATGGATAAGAATACGATTGTACCTATATTCATCCATATCTGATTGTTTTCATCCCTATACAAGCATCAATTATGGGTAAAAAAACCCAAACCCACATGTACCCTTTCTATCCATTATATAACTTTCGCATCTCTCGCATCTCTTGATAACATTAGGAATCATATCAAGAAATGAACTCATATGTGCCTTATTCTTTAAGCCCATTACATAATAGTGGAAAATAATTGTACACTTTACTCTTTAGTTTGATTGAACTCAAAATCATGATCTTTTCCCTACCAAGAAATAAAGCTCCTGCATTGGATGACTTCTCTATAATTTTCTACGAGGATCGCATGCAAACTGTTGAAAGAAATCTTTGAATCTTATTCAAGGCAAGGCATCACCAATGAAAATTTGAATCCATGGTTGATGAGATAAAGTATATAGATGGCTCTTATTATTAAGGAATGAAATATTTGTGTTAGAAAATAAACATGCGGAAGCAAAACATGAAAAAGAATAAAGATTGAAGAACAACGGGATTTAATGTGGAACCCTACTCCGTAAGGAGCAGGATTAAACTACGGGAGAACGCCTCAGAGGCCTGATAGTCTATTGGTTTTCTCTTCCGAATACAAGGGGTGTGGGGGTCTATATATATCACCCACTGAGTCTCCACATCTCCAAACTGGTAGATGTTGGACTAAACTATGGATGGGTAAATGGATCCTGGAGAGATCCATTTACCCATTTCTCATATAAGAGACGCATAATCAAATACTTCAACTGTGATGCCCCGCCCCTTAGGCTACCGAAATCGACAGAACGAGAGCGTCGGACCTACGGTCCAAATACGCCCACAATATATGATGCTCAGCAATCCATCTTATGCATATTAGATCAACATTTGAAATATAAATAACAACAGGAGAATAATATAAAATAGAAAGTAAAATGCAACATCCATTCTCATTGATAATAATAAATTCCATGTCCATGGAATGAGATACATCATATAAATATAAATTTTGTAGAAGAAGCTCTCCAAATATCTCACTACAACGTCTCTCAAATAGAACATAAAATAATGCGGAAATAAATAAGTAAGTTACTCTAAGTAGATCTCACTCTATTTGGTGTAAGTATGACATAGAAAGTCTGATCTCCTCAAAAGCCACTACTGTTGCGGCTGCTGCTCAGCTATACATGTTGGGTTCACACGAGGGTAACGTTATGAGCAATTCCCAGTAATGAGACACCCACTATAATAACTAATGTATGGGTAAGCAAAGAATGTACACTCAACTCTATCTAATGACATATGTATATATTGTAGAAGCTGAGAAAAGACCAAGTCATTCTGATTCACATTGGATCACATAATAATTGATTTTATTTATTAATATAATAACCATTTGAGTACTACCACAATGATCTTGATATTTCTATAAGTTGGTTAGAGTCCAAACGGTATACAACTACCGACATCCAATCATTAATCATTAATCGTTTCTCGTATTATTTTAGCACATGCAAGTACGCCTCGTAGGCCTCCGCTACATGGGAACTTGATATTCATCTTGAGTAACTCTCAAGGACCTCTTTTTTGACCGGACATGAAAAGATCATAACCCCAAATCTCCAACTTCAAACCACATCCCGGAACACCTCTCACAATAATAATACTCGAAGTACAGTTAGATATGGCCACATCTAATTTTAAACCGAGTCTTAAAATCGTGTATAAGTGAGAAATCAAGAACGCCAACCACGCCACCTACCAACTCTGTCAAGCGACTCCAAATGCAACCGAGCTGCTAGGTAAAACGCGTCACCCAACTGATGAATCCCTGATTCTCATTCTTTATTCTTTTATTTTAGCTATTTATCTTGGCAAAGCATCATGTAAATAGATGTAAATACAAAAGGTTAACATTAGACATGTATTTGTTTATATTGCATAAGTAGCATGTAATTGTGTAAAAATAAAAGAATAAAGGAAAAAAAGAAGAAGGAGGTATTTAGAATAAATAGAGAGTGACCCAAACCCCAAGAGAAGGTCAAGCATTGACCTGATCACCAAATAAAACAACTAGAGAGAGATATGGCTTACTCTATATTGTATATTATTATTTATACATGTAATAATTATTTTTGACAAAATAAAAACAAAAGATTCTTTTTACCTCCTTGTATATAGTCCTAAAAATAAAACAAAAATCAATAAAACAAAATAAAAATAAAAATAAAATCCTCTTTCCCTTGTACAAAATACATGTATATATGTCTTACTCTCTATTTATTATACATCTATAAATAAATAATAAAAATAAAATAAAATTATTTTATACTCCAAAAATTATGTAATAAATAAAAAAAATATAAAAACTAGGGTATTTATGTAAAAAAAAATATAAAAATAATTGTACAAAATACATAGGTATATTATACACGTATATAATACACTATATTGTATAAAGATTAATTTATTTTTCAAAAAATAAATAAAAATATAGAACAACAGTTTGAAAAATAATAAATATTTTTCATTTTATATACTTTTTGATTTAAAAACATTTATTATTTTTTATTAAATTTGTACATATTTTGTACATTCGAATTATCTGATTGGTCCACGTCATTTTATTGATCCGGGTCAACACCCTCTTCCAGGCTTGATCCGACCCGATCCTCATCGCCGGACCGATTTCTCCTCATTTCTCCAGTCGGGTCACGCATCCCCTCACCCCAATTCTTCGTGCGTGGCCTCTCCTTGGATCCAAGACCCTCACAGATCCCTAGGAAGGCATGGATCTTCCTAGGGTTGCGTGCCTTCACCCGATTCCTCCAGCCTCCTGGGAACCCTTTAAAAACTCTTCTCCGCCTCCCAGGAGTAGTAGCTCATGCCTCACGCCTCCCTTCATCCCTGGCCACCTCCGCTTGAATGACAGATTCCTGAGGGTCCCTTTGGATTGAAGCTTGGAAGAGAAGCCATGCTGCTCAGCCTCGTGGCTGATGTGCACCATCGCGATCAGCCTCCCGGCCTTTCACAGCTTGGTCGAGGCCATTACCTCGTCGATCGCCTTCGCCTGAAGCTCTAGAGCTCGGCTAGGACCTCAGGTACCCCCCATTTCCTTTGCATTTTCCGATTTGCTCCAATCATTTCATCCACCGCCGCCACACGTTAATCTGTTCGGACCAGCTAGTTGGAGCCCCGATATCCGCATCCATCTGCTCCGATCGAACACCCGACGCACGCTCCACCTTGCACCGCAGCCTGACCACCCTTAATCTCGTCCCTTAGGTCGAGATTAAGGACCAGATCTCCTCTATCATCTTCGCCGGAGATCGAACCTTGCCACACGTCGCTTCTTTGCATTTCAGCTCAAATAATTTTGACCGGAGCTTCACCCGAGTCAAGCTTTCCTCTGCAGGTGTTTTGCGCGCGTGGACTCCGTTCACATCCTTCAGAGGGTTCGCCGGAGTAGCTCCAGGACACCTTTACTATCACACACATCCAGCCGTCAACTCCTCCATCGGACCCATCCATTAGACGTGGGTGGATTCCACGTGAAGGATATTGAGAATCCTCAAGCGCATCACGGAAGCGTGATGATCGTATCGTATACGATCGGGGCGACTAGTCGTACTAGTCGCAAGGTGCAGCGGAATTTAAAAATTTTAAATCTAACGATGAAACCTCATGATCACGAGAACATTTCTCGGATCGTTTCATGAAACCACAAAGTATAAGGAATACCTTTGAAGCGTGGTTGTGATCGCGAGATCCCAAACAAGAGATCCTCCTGTCTCAAGTCCGATCCACGAAGAACGCACTTGCGGGCACGATGATGAGTCGCGTCCCTCCCGCAATCCTTGATGAAGATCCAAGCAATAGATCCCCTGATTTCGTCAAGCGAAATCCGTCGTCTTCCTCTATAGCAAGTAGCCACGAAGAAGAAGGAGATCTTCGAGTCGTCGAAGGCGAAGGCGAGAACTTTTCTCCTTTCTCAACAATGGTGGTCGGTCACCCTATGGAGAGAGAGAGAGAGCACGAGAATGAGAGGGAGAGAGAGAAAAGTAGAGTAGGCGTCTACTTGGTGTATCTTTCAAGAGCTAAGGCTACCCTCTTTATATATTAGTTTGGGATCCAATGGATCTCAATCCATGGCTCTCATGGATCCAACGGTCATTGTAATCCAAGAGCCATCCAACGGCTATGATTGTTGTTGGTTAAAAACCAACAACATTAATTTATATTAAATTAAATATGTGTTGAATTATTATCAACAAAATTTAATTAACATAAATTAATTTATCAAGAGATAATAAGTCAACAAATAAGAGGAGACAACAACCCCTCCTAAAATCAAGGAGGCGTCACCTATGACTAAGTCATAGGTGACGCCACCTATGATTAGTGGTGGTTTTTGTCTCCTTTTATTTATATTATTATTTCTTAATTATTTGCAATAAATATCCACCAAATTAATTCCAAATTAATTTGTGAATATTTCAATCATGCCATTGAAAATTATGTGAATCATATTCACATCCCAAACTAATTTGTAAATTACATTTCCAATTAATTAACTAATGTGGATCCAATCCACATTAATAATTAACAAATGCTATTTACAATATTTCTCTCTCTCTCTGATATATTATAAATCTCATTTATAATATACACAGATATTCTGGATATCACTATCCATGATCTGCTTATCCTTGATAATTAAATCCTATTTAATTATCTTGGATAATCATTCTCACAATATGAATCTTATTCATATTATACTTGACAATTAAATCTCATTTAATTATCTTGGACACATTCTCACAATATGAATCTTATTCATATTATACTTGATAATTAAATCTCATTTAATCATCAAAACCTTCTTGCTTGGATACTAAATTCATCATAGGAATTATTCTTGAACTCCTTCAAGAATAATGTGCCTTCTCCGCAGATACTTGGAGATAAGGACATGGTGATTGTATTGTTCCACGTATAGTGACTTGGATGTTGAGATCTCATCTCAAATCCAGATCTAACGGACCTCTCATAGATGCTTGATTAAATCAAGTCCGTATACTTAATCTTCTCATTGCATCTGAATCACATTCAGATCAATGTCCAACATTAGGACTAAGATCAAGTTACTTCTCTACTGAGAGGAGTCACTAAAATCCAGACCTGTCTCATCACTCCCTCGGACTGGAAGCGTCATGGTTATACAATCGTTTATGAAGACATCACCCTCAGGTATTCCCAATACCTGCACATCCTGCATACTGGAAGACCAATGATCAACCTGAAGATGAAGATCTATTTTATACTGTCTTCTTCAGGGTTTGATCACCAAGTTTCTCAATCTTGATCACTGGGATTTGGTATCGATCATATGCTTTCCCAAAGCATATATCATACCTTCAAATTCTCGTCATGCTTCAAAAGCACGACGACCATGCATGGAATTTGATCGGTCCCAATACCTCATGAGTGAGCTCATGTCTTCCGGTTCATAAGTGAACCTGTATGATCCCTTTGAGAGATCGTATTACTCATATACCCTTATATGCACACCAGCTCGCCGGTGTATAGAACTTGATTAGGTCATCAACCTAATGGTCTGCCAAATGTACATACTCAGACATATAGTAACACATCTGTCTCTAGTCAGAGGATGTGTGCCTATGCTGTGACAGTATTCAACATAGGACTTAGGTTATCTCGATCTCGTTAAGTCAACCCTTTGACCTAACTAATCTGACACCTCCGAATCACTATTCCCATGCAGAGGACCTGCATAAAGAGGTCGGTCAGATATCAGCCTATGTGAGAAAGGATTGCCATCTCCTACTCAGGCTGGAGATCATCTCTTAATAATCATTTGACGGTGCTTGATGAGTCCTCTATCTAACTCATTAGATATTCATCCAAGCACCAGCCTCTATGATTCAATTATTGAATCAACAGCTATATGATCATTAAGATGGCCATGGTACATAACCCTAATTGTACAGAGGGACCTATTATGCAAATTATTTATTCTTCATTTCAGATCAGGAATGATACGTGCAATAACATTTATTGCATAATGGCTCGCCGTGGGCTCGCATGTCCAACAATCTCCCACTTGCCCAAAGAGCCATTAATGGGCTAATCATTTAAACCCACACTCATGTGACAATCATAGGCTATTTAGAATATAGCTAGGCAAGCTAATCAGTCACTCTGTTCCCGCGAGACTACGCCAAGTCCTTTTACGGCACTTGCATATCCCCAGTAACAGTGCTCGCATCTAATGCGAATGTTGCATCTAATGCAACCAATACTCAATCTTATCAGTCATAGTATCCTTGATACTACAACTCAAAAGAAATATTATTATAACCAGCATGTAATTTCTATTATCCTTATCAGAATACCCTTATCCCTAGAGATCTCTATCTCCTAAGGTATTCATAGTTAAGACCTTTTAGATCTCCATCTAAAAGTCTTAATTTCTTGAAGATAAGACTTAGAGATCACTATATCTAAAGCCTTATTATCTTTGAAGATATTGTTATTACTGCAATTAAGTGTTCTATCTCCATAGTAGGATTAGTATCAGTTTACTGCTCCCACTGCATGGCAGATATCTGGCTTTTGTACACATCTAGCATAGTTTCAACTTTTCGTAACTGATGCACAAAAAGGCAACCAGTTTTAGCATTCACTTCCTCAACTCTTTGAGGTGCTATCCATTTAGATAGGTCAGTACCAAATCTTAAAGGTAAGAAAGCATTTCTTGGAATTTCCAGAAAATGGAACATGTCCAAGGTGTACTACAAATGTGACAGTCCCAATACCCTCTTTTCTTTGCTTCTAAACACCTTCAGAGCTAAGATCTAAGAGGCATCTTTGAGATCATATCTCAAGGTATGGAATAGCCAAATCATAAAACACTTATTATCATCCTTATATCATTCCAAATGATTAGGATATTATCTATATTTAGCACGATGAACACAATGGCACTCCCACTAAGCTTCACATGGTTCATCAAGATTCTATTTGAAATCATAACAATTATAATTTCATCAAATCTTATGTTCCAACTACAAGAAGCTTATTTGAGTCCAAAGATGGAGTTCTTTAGCTAGCACATCTTACATTTCTCAACCATGAAGCCCTGGGGCTACTTCATGTGAATATCCTCAAAGAGGTATTCATAGAGGAATACAATCTTGACTCACATCTTGAAGATGCCATAGTTAAATTGTGTAGCTAGGATTAGCAATATTCTGATGGGTTTAAGCATGATCACTAAAAAGCAAGCCTCATCGCAATCGATGTCTTCTCTTCGGTGTGTAGCTCATGGCTACGAATCGTGCTTTGAAGGTCTCTACCTTCTCATCAGGTTCCCTCTTTCTATTGAAGATCCATTTACACCTTAATGGGTCTAACCCTTATAGGTGGATCCTCGAGGGTCCATATACAACACTTGTATATGAAGTCTACCTTAGAACTTTATTGCTAATATCCATCTTTCCATGTTATGATCCTCAGGAGCTTCATCACATGAAGTCCGATCATTGTCAGACTTAATTGACACAAGGAATACATCCTCAAACTCATTTGAAGAGGTATTAGTGTTTCATCTTTAATTGTCCCTTTTAGTTTCCGATTTCTAGAGCCTCATTATTTTCTCAAGATTAAATGAGTTCCCTTATTTCATTTTCATCTTGATTCTCAAGAGAGTCATCCTATAAGAATCATATTCTCAAAGATGAGATATTTTAAGAATCTCAAGGTCATAAAGTAGGTATCCAATACCATCCTTTATTTTCCTAATGAAGTAGCATTCTCAAGTGCTAGATTCCAGCTTACATGCATGGAACCTTATTAAGGATATATATATATATTGTAGTCTCTACTACACATATATACCTAGAAACTAAGGGATAATTATGCTAAAATTCATCATTGATCAAATCATGTCACACATGATCTAATTGTATCTTCCTACAACTCCATTGAGTTTAGGTGTGTCAGGAGGATTGAGATAGAAATGATATTCATATCTCCATAAGATATTATTTGAATTCATCTAATAGGTACTTGCTACCTTGGTTAGATCAAATTCATTTAATCTTCCTTCAAACTTTGGTTCTAAACCAAAATTACGAAATCTTTGAACATTTCAAAGGTTTCCCAGGTGAAGAGAAGAAATCTCATATCATACATGATCATCAATAGATATCACATATCCACAATGTTCACTATGATATAGATGATTCACATACATCAATATGTATGAGATCTCGAATACCTTGACATCTTACACCTTTCCCAAAAAAAAGGGTGTATGGGATATTTTACTTTGAATACAGTATTCACAAGTATGTAAGATTTGAATTTTTAGACATTCTAAAGTTTCATATCTTACTAGTCTATTGATCTCATCAGCAGACATATGTCCAAAACTTGATGCTAAATCATTGTCAAATGATCTTTATCCTCCTATTTATCTTATAAGGTTTAACTTTCAGTATTAGAAATCTTAATGAACCATTCATTAAATTTCTAATTTTAGTAGAGTCCACCAGATGCTAGAATATTATCTGAAATATATCCATCATAACTCTTTATGATAGGTTTATTCCAGAATTCATGTTTATTTCCAACATTTAGAAACAAACAATGAGTGTATTCTAATATCTAGGTCATAGAGACATTCTCTAAGACTAAGGCTCTCCCATTGAAATTAAGAAGTATATCAATCAAACAGAGATTGTTGCAACAATTGCATCAATGTCTATTTGGATAACTATAAACCTTAAGATCAAATTTTTCCAGTCTTCTAAAACATGTGCAACACATTGCAAGTGTTGTTAGAAGATTGAGATACAATTATCAGACTTTATCTTATCAAATAAGCAAGTAAATTTCAATGATCAAATGTAGATATAGATTATTATGATGCACTATCTGAGTCCTTCTCTAAGGATTCTAGACAGACTTGATAGTCATACTATCAGCACATCAAGTTATTGCAGTATAGTCATTCATCCAACTCTTTGGATGTCATATGGAAGTCACAGAAGTACAATCAACTCTTTGACTTTCCTTCTCACATGGGTCCGACCCACGCTTCCACTGTGCTCGTTTCATCTATAAACAACCATTGTTCAATACTAAGGATCTCTCATGTTAAATTCAAAAGAATTCAATGTAAGAGCATTTCAACATTTATACATGCTTCATTAAATTAATACAATATGAATATTATGAAGCTTCATGAATGACTAGAGTATAGACAGTAGAATGATGACACTCATCATGTCTACATCCATCTAGACTCCTAAAACATTAGTTCAGGTAGTTATTCAAATATTTTGAATACAACATTTCTTTCGAGCCACCATTCTGCATAATGCAGAGAACTATGTCATTCATGATTAAATGTTTAGAGAACATATGTATGCCAGAACATCTTCTTAGATTTTATAAGGATTATTTGACAATTACGATCATCATCGACATGTCACTTCCAAAGTACACTCGATGAAAGATCAAGACTATAGAGACATACAAACCCTAAGGTGATGTCTCATTGTCTTATTTAATCGTCATTCCTCATTATGTTGAGGAAACTTGCACATTGCAACCACATACATTATGTGTCCAATTGCAAGTATAAAATCTGGATCATGAGTCCAATCCATGATATTTTACTGGTTATTATTGAGTATAACATTGAGTGGGTTTAATGAAGGATTATCTGAAATAAGAAATTTGCATAAGGGTATATATATATTATATATACATATTTTACATTGATTTAGGAATTTTAAATCAAATTTGTCTTGCTATGTCTACTATGAAAGATTATTCCCTAATCATCTTTCAAAGTAAGAGATATACTTACCCTATATCTCAAGCAAGATCTGGGATTTCCTCTCTATCTTTATCACATCCCAATAATATGAGAAACTGTGACTCGAATAAAGAGAAGCGGGAACACATTCCGCCTTGCAAGTCCAACTTGCATTTCCCAATTCGGTCTTTAACACCCGGGCCCACCACCCCTAAGATGATGTTGACCCGTTGCTAATTGAACCAACCATCAACATGCTTAAAACTCGCTATACACAATCCAATATCGCCCCAATAATATGAGGACCCGATATTGGGATCACTACGTATACGACCTTACTCTTTCGAGAAGCAAAGAACCCGATCCAAATAATTATATATAGGATCTGTCACTTCGGACAGGCGTCTCCTATATACAACTTTTGACGATGAAATCCTTTGCCTTGACGGGAGACCATGGATGTGACTTATGTGATCCTCCACCTCTTATTCAAATTGAAATAATTAATTATCGTGAATCATATTCACATAATTAATTCTTCCAAGGGAAATACACATCTATTCATAATAGAGTGTTTCATAGGATATAATTAATTTAATCACATTAAATCAATCATTAATCCTATTATCAATCAACAAACTTTGAATTCTTTACTTGAATAGTAGGTATAATATCAAAGTACGTATTATTTCGAATTTTAATAATTAGAAACACACTTTGATTTCTTCGGCATTATCCAATCCCTACCCGCTGTCATGGCCAGTACCGGCGAGAGTGGGACGGACCACATACGTTGCAACCCGCTACCCCAGCGATCTCGGACTAGACACCATATCCACCTCAGGAAAGGATAATGCCAGATAGATCATCATGTACTTTGAGATGCTCATCGGTCTTTCAATAGAAATTATTCCATATAATATACATCAAAACCTTTTTGATTATATTATAAGGAGATTTGCTAAACAAATCCCCAATCCTATTCAAGCAAGAGGTTTTGCATGTAAAAGTTGTCCTACAACTATTGTAGGATGACCTAGGGTTTTGCATGAAAACAATGTTTGTTGATGATTTCAAATTAACCAATGATCAAGATCAACTATCTTATCATTTTGGTTTAGTGGGATGTCATTCAAGGAATTGATTATCATCTTTAAATATTTCACAAATATTTATCAACAATCAATTTCAGAAAATTAACAATTAATTTTCATCAACATTTATTTGAATGACTATCACAAGGTTCATGATCAAAAAATTGTCAATTTCCAGCAGTGACCCCTTATCACTAAAATTAACTTATCCTGATCAATTTAAATCCAAAATTCGTAAAATTAGTGCCCTAAGATTGCCAACTTGATTTATAACAGAACCTAAGTGGTATTTCACGTATTTCGAGGCGTAACAAAACCGTAATTAACAAATTAATCACGTTCTATTCTGCAGTTCCCGCAACTGTGAATACATGCATATTCAAAAGGCCATATCTTGAGCAAAGTAAACCAAATTTAGTAAACTCAAGTCCTATGGTTTCCTTGTTTAATGGGGAACAAAATCCAATTGAATATTTCGTGTTTAAACAATTTAAACAGTGCTGAAAAAAATCAATTAGACAGAGTTGCGAAAATCAAATGCGCCAAAAGTTTTCGCGACCATTTCAAACCCAAGTCGTCCATGGTTCATGGATCATATCCAAAACCTTTTTCGACCTAAGGCTCTGATACCACTTGAAGGATATTGAGAATCCTCAAGCGCATCACGGAAGCGTGATGATCGTATCGTATACGATCGGGGCGACTAGTCGTACTAGTCGCAAGGTGCAACGGAATTTAAAAAATTTAAATCTAACGATGAAACCACATGATCACGAGAACACTTCTCGGATCGTTTCATCAAACCATAAAGTATAAGGAATACCTTTGAAGCGTGATTGTGATCGCGAGATCCCAAACAAGAGATCCTCCTGTCTCAAGTCCGATCCACGAAGAACGCACTTGCGGGCACGATGATGAGTCGCGTCCCTCCCGCAATCCTTGATGAAGATCCAAGCAATAGATCCCCTGATTTTGTCAAGCGAAATCCGTCGTCTTCCTCTATAGCAAGTAGCCACGAAGAAGAAGGAGATCTTCGAGTCGTCGAAGGCGAAGGCGAGAACTTCTCTCCTTTCTCAACAATGGTGGTCGGCCACCCTATGGAGAGAGAGAGCACGAGAATGAGAGGGAGAGAGAGAAAAGTAGAGTAGGCATCTACTTGGTGTATCTTTCAAGGGCTAAGGCTACCCTCTTTATATATTAGTTTGGGATCCAATGGATCTCAATCTATGGCTCTCATGGATCCAACGGTCATTGTAATCCAAGAGCCATCCAACGGCTATGATTGTTGTTGGTTAAAAACCAACAACATTAATTTATATTAAATTAAATATGTGTTGAATTATTATCAACAAAATTTAATTAACATAAATTAATTTATCAAGAGATAATAAGTCAACAAATAAGAGGAGACAACAACCCCTCCTAAAATCAAGGAGGCGTCACCTATGACTAAGTCATAGGTGACGCTACCTATGATTATTGCTGGTTTTTGTCTCCTTTTATTTATATTATTATTTCTTAATTATTTGCAATAAATATCCACCAAATTAATTCCAAATTAATTTGTGAATATTTCAATCATGCCATTGAAAATTATGTGAATCATATTCACATCCCAAACTAATTTGTAAATTACATTTCCAATTAATTAAATAATGTGGATCCAATCCACATTAATAATTAACAAATGCTATTTACAATATTTCTCTCTCTCTGATATATTATAAATCTCATTTATAATATACACAGATATTCTGGATATCACTATCCATGATCTGCTTATCCTTGATAATTAAATCCTATTTAATTATCTTGGATAATCATTCTCACAATATGAATCTTAATCATATTATACTTGATAATTAAATCTCATTTAATTATCTTGGACACATTCTCACAATATGAATCTTATTCATATTATACTTGATAATTAAATCTCATTTAATCATCAAAACCTTCTTGCTTGGATACTAAATTCATCATAGGAATTATTCTTGAACTCCTTCAAGAATAATGTGCCTTCTCCGCAGATACTTGGAGATAAGGACATGGTGATTGTATTGTTCAACGTATAGTGACTTGGATGTTGAGATCTCATCTCAAATCCAGATCTAACGGACCTCTCATAGATGCTTGATTAAATCAAGTCCGTATACTTAATCTTCTCATTGCATCTGAATCACATTCAGATCAATGTCCAACATTAGGACTAAGATCAAGTTACTTCTCTACCGAGAGGAGTCACTAAAATCCAGACCTGTTTCATCACTCCCTCGGACTGGAAGCGGCATGGTTATACAATCGTTTATGATCACATCACCCTCAGGTATTCTCAATACCTGCACATCCTGCATACTGGAAGACCAATGATCAACCTGAAGATGAAGATCTATTTTATACGGTCTTCTTCAGGGTTTGATCACCAAGTTTCTCAATGTTGGTCATTGGGATTTGGTATCGATCATATGCTTTCCCAAAGCATATATCATACCTTCAAATTCTTGTCATGCTTCCAAAGCACGACGACCATGCATGGAATTTGATCGGTCCCAATACCTCATGAGTGAGCTCATGTCTTCCGGTTCATAAGTGAACCTGTATGATCCCTTGGAGAGATCGTATTACTCATATACCCTTATATGCACACCAACTCGCCGGTGTATAGACCTTGATTAGGTCATCAACCTAATGGTCTGCCAAATGTACATACTCAGACATATAGTAACACATCTGTCTCTAGTTAGAGGATGTGTGCCTATGCTGTGACAGTATTCAACATAGGACTTAGGTTATCTCGATCTCGTTAAGTCAACCCTTTGACCTAACTAATCTGACACCTCCGAATCACTATTCCCATGCAGAGGACCTGCATCAAGAGGTCGGTCAGATATCAGCCTATGTGAGAAAGGATTGCCATCTCCTACTCAGGCTGGAGATCATCTATTAATAATCATTTGACGATGCTTGATGAGTCCTCTATCTAACTCATTAGATATTCATCCAAGCACCAGCCTCTATGATTCAATTATTGAATCAACAGCTATATGATCATTAAGATGGCCATGGTACATAACCCTAATTGTACAGAGGGACCTATTATGCAAATTATTTATTCTTCATTTCAGATCAGGGAATGATACGTGCAATAACATTTATTGCATAATGGCTCGCCGTGGGCTCGCATGTCCAACACCACGATCATTCCTGACCCTCCCGATCGATCATCAGAGCCGAGGATATCCTCCTAGGCTCTGGTAAAGCTCGCCTCGACCCTATTCTTCCAGACGCCTTTTGCACCGTCGGATTGGCCTTCATCCACCAGATCCGATCCAAGCCCCCGACTGTCACAGCTTTCTGGGTCGTTAGATCTGACACCTGACACATCAGAGCCCCACGTCCCCGACAACACCTGAGGTCGTCAGATTTGACATCGCAGAGGATCAGAGTCGCACGTCCACGCACCTCCAGCGTTCGCCACGTGTCCCCCCAAGGTGTTCATACTTGTAGAAGCCTCCCTAGAGGTGGCAAGAATGTCAATGTGTAAAGTCTTTGAAGGAGGATTATCTCAGTAGATGTCGTATTAGCTGAATGAGAAGGATGCTGATACTGTAATCGAGACACCTGAGATGGAGGGACCAATTAGGAACATGTATAGGATCATTCCCCATAATAGCTGAAGGCGGATATACGGGTATAGATACTAGCAAATAACGGAATGGACTCAAGGAATGTGACGTCTGCGCTAATGTAGTGCTTTCTTGACCTTTGATGATAGCATCGATATCATTTCTAGTCTATGGCAATATCCCAAAAACACACATTTGAATGCTCTACTTACGAGCTTACCCCTCCCTAGGTCAATAAGATGGACAAACACAAACAAATACCTTTGGAAACACAGGAAATACAACTTTCCTGAATAGAGAACCTTAATTATTACTTGTTCAGTAATAGAAGTTGAAGAATAGTTAGTATTGCATCTCCTTAGTATGAGCTGGGAACGTGATAGTGCCTGTGAAATATCAATAATGTGTCCGTGCTTATGTTTGGCAAATCCATTCTATTATGCAGTATGTAGACATGTTGTATGATGAGGAAAACCGTGGGAAAAGAAGAAGGTCAACAGTTTATGAGATAGAAATTCTCTAGCGTTATAGGAGCATATAGTCTTCACAGTGGCCCCAAAATGATTAATAATCTCTCCGATGAAGGCAATGATGATGAAGTAGACATATGGCTCGTTTTTCGTTAGAAATACCCATGACACATGAGAGAAATCATTAACAAGGAAAAGATAGTAATGATTCATTAACCCCGGATGTCTGCTTGGTTCTCGAACATCACAATGCATCAACTCAAATAAAGCAGTAGACTGGGTATTACCAGAAATGAACTTCGATGACATTTCCCTAGTAGTTAGGCCTCACTACTATTCGAGTAATGAGAGGAAGTCGGCGAAGAATACATCGAAGTTCTATAGGGAAGGATAACCTAGGCGTTGATGCCATAGAGTTCATGATGATTATGCAAACTAAACCCTGGAACAAGCCTTAGCAGTCGAGGACTGAACCAAATGGTAAACGCCTCCTGCTTCATGGCATGTATCAATTGTCAGTCATGATTTCTCGAAAATGCAAGGGGCTGCATAAAAAAATAGCTCAATAGAGGAGCTCCTTGCAGATTTGATTAGCTGGTATCAATATGATAGCATGTTTAGGTATGAAAATGACACTATTAAGTCTAATACTTGAGGTAATATGAACTCACCCATCCCTTCTACTGGGGTTGATCTTGTATCGATGACTTGTACTGTACCTGAGGTAATATGAAGTGACCCATCCCTTCCACTGGGGTTGATCTTTTATCGATGACTTGTGCTGTTCTGCCTGGACGAATTGATTGTAGTTTTGTGATGAGGCTCTTATCTCCACATAAATGAGTAGAGGTACCTATATCTACCAACCAGTTGGCACCATGTCTAACAGAGTGAGTAAGACTCCCAAGATATGTAGTTTGAACTCTGTATTATGAAGTGAGAGCAAATGGTGGGCCCAAATTCAGAATTGTATCAATTCTTTGGGCCATGTTTCTTGCTCCCCAAGTGTGATGAGTCAGATGCCCTCAACAAGAAAATGGTGCCTACTTACAGGATGCAAATACATGACAAATAGACATAATTTAGATCATACCATACAAGAGCGGTATGTGAGGTTGAATAAAATATGATGAAGTCTAAGATACAACTAAAGAAACCTGTGGGGGTCTCAGAATTTTTTTAGATGATGTGCATGAGGGCTGAATCTAAAATAAGAGCCGTGGAGGCTAAATAGATGCTTTAATATGCTCTGACTGAGACAATGGAGGCTTCTATATAATAGATGATAATTGCTCATATCATATCACATAGTGTAATCATAGTCTGTGGAAGAATAATCGACTAGAACCCTTCGGGGTTCAGAACAAAAAGCACATGTGTTAGCCCATGGGGAGCTGTATTGTCAAAAATCCTAAGGTGGCGTTCGGTTGGTGGGGTAACCCACCCTCCCTCTCTCTCATGTGGGCCCCACTTTATTCCTTTTTTAAAAAATTAAATAAATCAATTTTACATCATCAATCCTATCAAAAAATAATATATTATACCATCATATCATATAAAAATTATAAACTACTCCACTTCTACTCACTTTTTCAAACTTCAATAAAATCACATCACAATAACTACTCACTTTTTCAAACTCCAATACAATCATATCACAACAAACCCACTTCTATCCCAACCCCAGTTTAACCCTCTATCCAAACACTAAAACTCAAAAACGAGTTACCCTCTACCAGTTTAACATGCCTTAACCCGCGTACCAAACACACCCTAAGGGATTGGATATCCAAGAGAGACTAGTTGGTGGAGGTAGTATCACATTTGGTGGATAAGGTCATGGGGTTTGGGTTGGGGGGGGGGGTTGGTATGAAGGAGGGAGGGGATGACAACGTGGAAGGGGGGGGGGGGCAGGAAGACGGGGAGGATAACCACTATGATACTAAGTTGGAAATCATAGTGAGAATCTTATGATTATAATGAGAACCATAGGGATCCTTATAGATAGAGTCCTAGGGTTAGGATTAAAAATAAGAGACGCCTCTCTAAAGAGAGTACATGAATACCTCTACGGTTAGGATTTGCATAAATATCTCCCAACGGACTTCTTTGAATCAAGTTCTCAAAATCTTCCCATGAGTTCGCAATATGTGGATATTCATATTTATCCTCATTTTGATTTTTGGATGATACTATCCATGATTCTCATGAATCCAATGCACGTAACTGATTCACTTAGATGATATTTAGATAAAATAATCCTCTTATCCCAGCTTATGACTTTTAGTTAGTGGTATCATGAACAATGTTATCTATGGATAAGGCTATCCCTATCATATCTGATATCCAAAATGTGCAACAAACACATAATCAGAGACAGTAACAAGGAAATATATCGATGTATAGCAGTTTAATACTTAACAAAATTTGATCTTAGAGATAATAACCTCTAAAGAGATGACATTAGTATGTTGAACACTACACTGCATTTCTAATCATTCCGAGCGCTTTCTTATTAATCTTCAAAGTATTTAAATTATGACTATTTGTTGAATTGAGAATTAATCGAACCAATTCTCATTCAAATTATCTTTAATTAAAACCATCATGATTCATTAGTTCCTCAGAATGTGAGCATCATGAAATACAATCTATACGATTGCACTGACATCGCTTTTTGTTTGCTAAAAAAGAAGAAGTTCAAACATATAATACTTTGGATTTGTTGTACTTTAGACTGACCATTTTAATATCTATGACATGAAATTAAATTTGGATAACATACCATCAAAATTTGCACTATAGTATTAGTATATCTTCTACTATCAATTGAACCATAATCCTCCTCCTCCCTCCCCTCTTCTCTAACTTATGTATGTATGTACATATGTAGGTGTTTATACACACACATTAATTGATGATTGTGAGATTGGGAAAAATAATATCTTTTACATATGCATATTTGTACTTGCAACGTTATGTGACCATCTCTAAAAGAATATCAAGAACTCTCTATAAAAAATTATATAAAATCCCTGCTTAATTACATATATTAATAAATATTTAGCATTATATTTTCCATAAAATATTTGATGGTCAGAACATGGACAACATTCTTCACTCTTTACTTCATAGACTTAACTAATCATAAATATATCTTGCCTCCTTAGAATGAAACTTAATACAAGATGTTCCCAAGCTTTTGCCTCCGAACCAAGTGCTTTCTTAGCTTCTTCTTATTTTAAACTTTTTTTTATTATATTTAGATATGTTTTGCTTTCTTAGCTTCTTCTTATTTTAAACTTTTTTTATTATATTTAGATATGTTTTGTTTGTAAACACCTTGAAAATCACCACTTTACTAAATTTCTTTTACTTCTTCATGACATCATCAAGCTTCCTTATATATAGTTGCAACCATTCTTCAATACTCCTCGTATACCTTTAACAACTTTTTAATACAAATTTTGATTTTCAAATCTTTTCGATATTTATAGAAGACAAAATTTGAAGCATCTCCTCCTTGTAACTTCCCTCTTTTAAGATTCCATATTAAGTTCTTGGCTCCATGTACATTATTCATTTCAATTTTAGTTTTCTTATTTGTGCATCCAAACCTAATAAATGTATTGAGTTATTAAACACTAGCTTGAAACATTACGACTGATCTATTTTATTTCGGGCAAAATAAAATTATTTGTCATGAAAAAGGTGATATGCTACAATGAAACCAAACGTTCTTTAATTTTTTTGTCACCATAGAGTTGGCAATCTCAAGCATCTTTATATTGCACGCATTAGAATTTCTAAGGCTAGTCCGGCTCTGCATGTAAGACCCTCGGCTTAAGACAATCAATAAGGGAGAATCAATCCGACGTTAACAACCTCCACCAAAGAGAGGCGACCTATCCTTCAATCCCACTGACCGGTGGGACTCATGAGATTAGCTTTGCAAAATTATCACTCCTTTTTGCGACATTCTTTTTAAAGACCTAGACAAGCTCATTTAATATTTGTTATTTATTATTTCTTCAAGATCAAGTAGAGATAAATATCCACAAAAGTCATTTATGATCAATTTTCTAAAACCAATATAGTTATGATAATTCAATGTCTAAATCTCTTTAACTCAACTACATTTTCTTTAAGTCTTGGGATTTTATCACTTGTGCCCCTCCGAGATATCGCAATATCAGTTATACCCCTATCTTTTTGGTAATATCAGTTGTGCCCCTAAATTCTTGCTCCGTCACCAGTTGTGCCCTTCCGTCAGATTGACCGTCAAAAAATTAAAATAACCATGGTTTATTCAAACCATGGTGTGGTTAAGAAGGGTATTATGGTCCATACCTCTTCTTTCTCTGCCTCCCTCTTCTTTCTCTGCCTCCCGTCCCTCAGTTCTGCACATCCAAGTCAACGCCGACAAACTCCAAGGAATGCCCATCTTGGCGGTGGACATCGACGTCAGCAACATCAAATACGTCATTGCCATCTCCCGCAATGGTGTCATGGACACTGTCCTCAATGAGACCCCCTTAGTCCGATTCTGCAAGAACCACCGCCTCTTCGGCTCTACCTCCACCATCTGCGACCCCACGTCAACCATCAACCAGCTGAAGCGTGTCGTCATCAACGACAATCGACTCCTCCTATACGAGACCTCCGCCGACCCCGATGGCTGGATAGTGGTCAAGGGCCAATACCTCAACAAGCAGCAGGAGTTCACGGCCACGCAGATGCTCGGGATGCTCCTGTCCCACCTCAAGCGGACGACCGAGCAAAAGCTGGGCTTCTCCATTTCCGCCTGTGTTATCGGGACCCCCCCGTACCTCGACGACGCGCAAAGGGATGCGTATCGATATGTCGCAGAGATCGCGGGGCTGAAGCAATTGGAATTGCTGCACGACGGGCTTGTCACTGCGAGGGACTACGGAAACAACCAGTCGATCACCAAGGTCGTCGTGTTCCTCGATGTTGGCCACAGAGAAAGTATATCGTCCCAGCAGCGGGGGCGGGGCTGGGAGGGGGCGGGTGGCAGGCTGGAAGGGGGCGGCGGGCTGGGAGGGGGCGGGGCTGGGAGGAGGTGGCGCGGGGCTGGGAGGAGGCAGGGGCAGGGGCAGCGGCGGGGGCGGGGCTGGGAGGGGGCGGGCGGCAGGCTGGAAGGGGGCGGCGGGCTGTGAGGGGGCGGGGCTGGGAGGAGGTGGCGCGGGGCTGGGAGGAGGCGGGGGCAGGGGCAGCGGCGGGGGCGGGGCTGGAAGAGGGCGGGGCCATGAGGAGGTGGCGCGGGGCAGGGGCGAGGAGGGGTAGGAGCTGGAGGAGGAGGAAGAGGAAGAAGAAGAGGATGAAGAAGAGGAGGAGGAAGAGGAAGAAGAAGAGGATGAGGAAGAAAATGACCTCTTAACCTTTTTTTTAATTAATTCCGCCCATGTCCTCAAAGTTAACGTCCGTTTGCACTGTAGATGGACGATAACTAACCCGAGGGGCACAAGTGACAAAATAACAAGAATTTAGGGGCACAACTGATTACCAAAAAGATAGGGGTATAATTGATATTGCGATATCTCGGAGGGGCACAAGTGATAAAATCCCGTAAGTCTTTTACATGAGAAATGCCATTCTTATTTTGACCTTTCTCATTTTTTGGGCATTACGCTTCATGTAAAATCATGTCAATCTTCTGGGCTCTTTGGTCATTTTACTTAGGGTTTTTATCAGTTGTGCCCCTCTGAGATATTGCAATTTCAGTTATGGCCCTCCCTTTTTTGAAATATCAGTTGTGCCCCTGCCTTCTTACAAAATTCACAGTTCTGCCCTTCTGTTAAAGTATAGTAAGGGCATAACTGATATTACAAAAGGGCGAAACTGTGAATTTTGCAAGAAGGTAGGGGCACAACTGATATTTCAAAAAAGGAAGGGGCATAACTGAAATTTCAATATCTCAGAAGGGCACAACTGATAAAAACCCTTTTACTTAACCCCCGTGTAAAAATGAAACCCGGTCTTAAGCCTACAATCCGAATGCCCTGCCTCTCTCCGATATCCTTCAGCGATCACGTGACGTACGCGTGAGGAGCGACTCCCCCAAAATCACCCCCCTCGGATTTGGTTGCTCGTCTCCTCCGCCCCTTCTCTCGCCTCGACAACTCGCAATTCCAAAGGGGAAAACCGGATCCCTTTTATTACTCCGCCAATCCGTTCCCCATCGATCGTTCGCTCTCCCTTCGCCCATCCCAATTCCATCCCCGGACCCCCTTCTCCCCATCGCGATCGCAAGCGCAATCGAATATGTTAGGGCACGGCAGATCGGTAAGCAAATCCCTAGATTTGATCGTCGATTCGATCGCTAGTTTTTTCGTTTTCCGATTTGATCGCCGGTTCCTTTTGTTGCTTTCTGATTCGATCGTGATTTGGTTGTTGCAGGAGAGGCGGTGGCAGGAAGAGAATCTGGATGAGTACGAGGAGGAGGTGGAGGAGGATGAGGAGGAGAGGTACGCGGAAGAAGGGGAGGAAGATGAAGAAGAAGAGGAGGAAGAGGAAGCAGAGGAGGAACTGAAGCCGACGGCAGAGGAGTTGGAGTATCTGACCATGAGGGAGAGGATGAAGGCTAAGCTTAGGTTGAAGCTACAGAAGGAGAATGCGGCGTTGCTCGGGCGGTCGGGGGCTTCAGGGGACCACCGGCGCACGCTGCAGAATGCAGAGTGAGTGATTTCAATTACTTGTCTTGCTCTTTTATACCAGTAGCTTTTATGTGTTTGCGTCTTTCCATGAGAAAAAGATGAAATTCGTGTTATCATTTAATTTTGCGGCTATAGGTTAGGATCAGTATTTGCATTGGTTTTGTGCTGTCTCTGTTGGCAATTAGGCTGAGTTAGAATTTGCAGCCAAGAGAAATGTTGAGGAAGTTGGTGCAGTTCTGTTACTTGTTTTTTTGCAATGGAAGGGGATTCTCCTCGGGGGGATTGGTGATTGGCTTGCCATGATACTTGAAAGGGTTCGAACTTGTATTCGGTGATTATGTGTTTGATGGATAAGAAAAGGGAGGAGGTGAACATTAGTAAGAGTTTATTGAGTTTAATTAGTTGTTTCTGAGTATCCTTTGCTATGATTAGTTTGGGGTAGAGCTTTGCATTTCTTGCTTGCGGATAGAAAGGGGAGAGGGTGTTGGAGGAAGTAGATTCGAGTAATATGTGAAGATGAATATGAGAAATAAGCCTCAGATTTATCTCTCTCTCTCTTCTTGCTAGCATAGTGGATTGGCTGCTGTAAATGTTCTTTTATGTGGATCGTGTATAATTGTAAATGGCGACATTACTTAGAAGATGTTTTTTTTATAATTTTTTTAGTTCCCATTTGTTGCTAGATTTTGGGAGTGGAAATAATTTTGTTTGTATTTATCAATATCTAAGCAGATTTTCCCATACATTTTTTAAAGGTTTGGCTCTTTCTTTGGCCCGTCAAAACCTGCCATTGCTCGACGGGTGATTGAAGAACGTCATTCCTTGCAAGAAACACAGCACATGAGAGCTAAGGAGATGAGCTCCAGTAATATTGTGAGTTTGCAACTTCTAAGATATTTTTTCCTTTGATATCTTCAATGGGCTGGTGGTAGGGCATTGTGCCTACCACTTAAAAGACCGAGGGTCAAATCCCCTTTTGCGGGGGTTGCGCTAGGTAGCTGACAACCATCGTAAAAAACAATCGTATCTTTCAACATAAATTTGAGCAAGAATCCATGTAGCTGATCCTTTTTAATGTAGGAGAAGGCTTTGCCATTTTTTTATCTTATCGTAAATGTACATATGTACACACTAATATTATCATCTAAACTTTTTGTGTTTCAGGAGAAGCGAGGTCATGCTGCAATGAATGTAGAGAAGAGGGAACACATCTCTTCGAATGGACATGCTAAGAATGATGTGCGTGCTGACCATTTAAAGGCTGTGAAAGAGGTCTGTCCTGAATCCTGATGGCTGATACATAATTTGATGACATGGTTATCATCTTTGGTAGAACGTTTCTTTAAAGGGGCTTACGCATGCCGAATTTCTTGTATATCTTCCTGTAGATTAGAAGTAAGGCACAAGCACTGAAAGACATGAGGGACTACTCTTTCTTACTTTCTGATGATGCTGACGTTCCTGCACCAGCAAGGGAGCCTCCACCCAGAAAACCATCTGTTCCTCTTACTGGTGTGTTGGTTTCTATTGTATACACTTGAAAAGTTAATATAATTAGCATGTTCATTGAGGAAACTTATACAGGTTTCTGTTGATGTCGAAGATGCTCGGCCTGCTCAAACACCACAAAGAACGAAGGCAGAAGTGAACAGGCATGCAGCTGCAGCTTCAGAGTCTCGTGTATTGAAAAAACCTGCCTCTGTCAGTCAGAAGATCCCCCCACCTAAAGTTCCTCAGAAGCCTCCTCTGATAAGTAGACCGAATCCAATGTTGTCAGTACCAAAAAACATTTCTAATGGTACTGTTGCGAATGGGCCTTCTCGGCTTCCAAATGGAAAAGCTGAACCTGCTAGTTCTCATCAAAATATGCTGGTGAGGAAGTCATCTGCAACATCTATGAACAAGCCTGCTAGCCTGGATAGAAAGCCAGTGGTATCTGGTTCACCTGCTAGTCTGGATAGAAAGCCGATTGTGTCTGGTTCATCTTCTCAAGCACAGAACCTGGAACGGAGAAAGGAAATTCAAGTATTATCTAGGGAAAGACTAGTGGCAAAGCAGCCTATGCCTTCTTCGAGACTACAACAACAGATTTCCTCCACCAAGCCCAAGCCCAAGCCCCTGCCACAGTCCCAGCTCCAGCCCCAGTCACAGCCCCGGTGCCTGCCGCAGCAATCGATGTCGTCTTCCAAGACTAAACTGCCAGCTCCTGAAAAGAAGTCTCAGGTCGTAAACATTGTTTTTCAATTTCTACTTGTTCGTTGTGTTAAACTGTTAATACTTACTGTAGCTTGATGGTTGTTTTTGTACTTGGTGACAACGTCACCGCACTATCCATACCTTGTGTAGATAGATTGGAAATTAGTATTGTGAACTTCTCAGATCATCTGGGAAAATATTTGGTTTGTTCTACACCATAATTGCCACTCTGGATCTTCACAACACAAGTCATATAATTTTTTAATGTATATGAAGTCATAATGCAAATTAAATGCTTGACTCATAATTTATTTCTTGTTTTTGCTTCAGTTGCCAGTTTCAAAAACCAAACCTTCAAAGCCAATTGCTCAGCAACGTCCACCTCAGAAGCCTTTGAAAAGAAAACATATAAGCAGATACTCTGATGATGATGACGAAGGTGGAGCAGCAATCAGTATGATCAGACGGATGTTCGGGTTTGTTCCCATTTCCATCATTTGTTTGTTATTTCTGGATGCAGTTGCAAAACCTATAATTTAGCTGGTAACTTTTGGATAGTGATTTAATTGTAATTTTTTCGAGTCAGATCGCCATCCTTTAGATGATTTTCGATCTCTATCCAATTTTCATTTTTCTGTTCTGTCATGATTTAGGCAATGTTGCAAAAGTTGGTATTTGGTATTCAGTTGGAGGTGTCATTGAGTAAAGAATAAACAGTATTCAGACGTCTATTTGGAGTTATTTGGTTATATATTTTTAATTATTTAAAATATGAAAATTATATCAAGTACATATATTCTTATATGCGGGCAACGAGTATGTGCTCCATGTGCATACACAACATTGTGTGCCCATTACGTTTTACATATCCAAGGCCTAGTGCGAACACGATCATGCATAAATAAACAATTAATGGATCTGGTGAAATGAATTTAGCATTATTTGATGGATATGTTATAGAACTCCAAATGACTTGAATTTTAATACAATCTTAATTTTATAGTATAAATCATGATCAATGGATTTGATTTATATTTATATTTAAAAATTATGCATTTTTTACTCACGGAAACACGCAACTGTGTATGGTCATGAGCATATTTTCCTTTTTCTCTTATATATATATATATATATATATATGATCATCAGTTAACAAGACAAAAGTTCCAATGGAATTTAAGACGAAATCAAGATGCAGATGGTTTTAGTACCAAAAAGAAGAGGCAATGCATAACTTGTATTTAATCATGGTTGTTGAAGACAGTTTTTCAAAAAAAAGGCCACGAGGAAAATAAGATGGATCTTTGATATTTTATGATATTAGGATGAATTTGAATCCATGAAAAATAAAAAATAAAAAAATCTCAACAGTCAACCAATAGTCCAAATAGTCATACTGTATTCGATTGGACTGAATATTGATTGAATACTGCAGTTGGTCACTCCGTTGCACCTCATAGTTGGACTGACTATTTGTTCCAGTCGGCCAACTATTGCAACAGTGGATTTAGGCATTTGGAGAGTAACCGTTGGTTCTCTTGGATCTCTTACCAATAGCGACAATGGAGAAGGTTAAAATCTGGTGCTTAGCTTGCTAGAAAGAAAAATCTGCATATTATGTGTTCGATCATTTTAGCAGTAGCAAATGAATATCGTGTGACTGAATTAAATTTAGGATGAATTTCTTTTAGATTGAATTAAGAATATACACGCAATGGAGAAACTGTTTTTTAATTCAGATCAGCTAGTTCTGTTTAGTGTGAATTTCATTTTTGTGTATGTGCTGAGCAATATTTTTTTCATCAATCCTGCAGGTATGATCCAAAAAAATATGCTGGAGATGATGAGGACGACAGTGACATGGAAGCCAATTTTGATGATATACAAATGGAAGAACGGAGAAGGTAATGAATGCCAAAAATAAATATTTTTCTGATGTTATCTGCAAGAAAATGTTTGACAAAGTTAAAACAAAACTTGTATCTAAGAATTTATCTAAAACATATTTCTAGACGTTGGTATCTAAACTGTTCTTTAAATATCGTTATAGGCATTCACATTATATATGGTCCGTTAACACGGTGTGCTATTGTGTATATAATATAATATCAATATAATATCCGTATTTGGATGGTACTATATGTTATATTGATATTTTTGCAATTAGAATTTGTTATGTTGCTGACTTTTTTGTTTGAAGTTGCTCAGAAATGTTACAGTAAAGAAAAAATGGGACACACCCACTAGTAATTCCAATCCAAAAATGTACCGATAGAGATGGAGGTAACCTAGACCCAAAAATGGGTGGATCATAGGCTCTGGAAACCATAAGACCCCGTTTGGGTAGAGGGTGGGGAGTTTACCCCCCTTACCCCACTCCTCACTCCTACGTGGGCCCTACTTTTTATCTTTTTAAAAAATTAAATAAATCAATACTCCATTATCAATTTCATCAAAAAATAATATATTATACCATCATATCATATAAAAATTATAAACTACTCCACTTCTACTCACTTTTTCAAACTTCAATACAATCACATCACATTAACTACTCACTTTTCAAATTTCAATACAATCATATCACAACAAACCCACTTCTAACCCACCCCCAGTTTAACCCTCTATCCAAACACCAAAACTCAAAAACGGGTTACCCTCTACCAGTTTAACCCGCCTTAACACTCGTACCAAACGCACCCTAAATGTTTACAGTTTTTTGTCTTTCTGAGAACTTTACCTGAAAATATGCATATTTTGCCACACTTATCTTTTATATAGTTAAATAAAAGTTCATCAAAACTTGGTTAGGCACGTTCATTCAGATGAGTTAATTTTGTTTGTTCAAATCTTTAGCAGCTACAACAACAACATCAAAGCCTTTTCCCACATTAAGTAGGGTCGGATATATGGATTCTTTTCCTCCATTCAGATCTATCTTGGGTCATTCTCGGGCTTAGATCCAAAAAACTAAGATCCCTTCGTATAGTCTCATTCCAATACTTCTTGGGTCCTCATCGTCCTCTTTTAGTCAGGTCAACATTCTAAAACTCACATCTCCTCACCGGTACATCAACTGACCTCCTTTGCAAATGTCCAAATCACCTTAAGCGATTTTCTCGCATCTTATCCTCGATCGGAGCTACACCAACTTTCCTTCTGATGACATCATTCCGAATACAATCTTTACGTGTGTGTCCACACATCCACCTTAGGATTTTTATTTTTTCTACTGTAATTCTCTGCACGTCTATGGTTCACATGCCAACATTCAGATCCATAGAGTATAGCAGGTCTCACAGCTGCTTTGTAAAGCTTTCCTTTGATTTTCAAAGGAATTTTCTTATCACAGAGAACAATAGAGACTTCTTTCCACTTTAGCCAACCTGCATTTATTCTATTAGTAACATCCCCATCAATTTTCCCATCATGTTGCAAAATAGATCCCAAGTATCTAAAATATTCTTTATTCTGAATGTTATCATCATCAATCTTCACCTCGATTCCTTCACCATTGCTTCCATCAAAAGTGCCATCCATATATTCAGTCTTAGTCCTACTTATACGAAATCCTTTAGTCTCCAATGCATGTCTCCAGACCCCAAGCTTCTCATTTACTCCATCTCTAGTCTCATAAATTAACACAATATCATCATCGAATAACATACACCAAGACATCTTATCTTGAATATGACTTGTCAACTCGTCCATAATCAAAGTAAAATGGAATGGACTTAAAGTTGAACTTTGATGCAGACCAATGTTGATGTCAAAATAGTCAGTCTTCCCATACTGTATCCTTAACACGATAAAGCCTTATCATGCATATCTTTTATGATGTTAATATATAGGATATGCACTTCTCTTCTCCAAAACTCTCCACAATATCTCTCGTGGGACCGAATCATAAGCCTTCTCTAAATCAATAAAAATCATGCGGAGGTTCTTCCTTTTAGCTCTGTAAATCTCCATTGTTCTCCTTAGCAAGTGGGTGACTTCAATAGTTGAGCGACCTTGCATGAATCTCAATTGGTTTTCTTTTACTTTGGAAACTTGCTTCAACTTTCTTTCGATCACACATTCCCAAATTTTCATAGTGTGACTCCATCGGCTTGATACCTCTGTAATTTGAACAATTTTGAATGCCTCATTTGTTCTTATAAAGAGACACCACGTTGCTTCTCCTCCATTCTTCAGGTATTTTTTTGCTTCGCCAAATAACATTGAACAATTTTGTAAACTAAGTCAAACTATGCTCACCTATAAATCTTTAGCTGCTAGCTAGTCAAATTAAGTTTCTTAAGTTGACCGAACATCATTCAGCTTTATAATGGAGTTCTTGCAGGACCTGAACATTGCCAACTAGGTTTAGTAAACAAACCTTTACACTTTACACGTTTCTTGGAATTTGTGCACGAAATATTTTTTTAAAAGAAAAAAGGGCTACACATCTTAAAAATGGGCACCCAAAACTTTACATTCACAAGTTATTTTTCAAAATTACAAAGATCATGATTCACATAGGATCTTAGCATGTTCCATAACATTCTCCACATAAAATATCCCCCTCCCCGAAATATTACACCATTTCTAGCAAGCCATATAATGGCAACTGCTTGGACCTTCACCTGCACCACAATGTCCCCAGTTGACTCAACAGTCCAAGAAACCTTGAGATCTCTCGAAAGCAACATTAGCCAGCTCGGCCTGCACTAGGTGTCCCTTGACAGGGTCATGAAGAAAAGGTGTTCCAGATCTTTCTTCCCCCGTTGGCATGAGTCATCGGAACCCTGACATAACATCAGCAACCGGCGAGGTTGTAAGCAGCTAGTTGCCGGATCAGTATTTATTCCCTGGGCAAATGTTATCTTACTGCACAGTTTCATGCTTAGTTAGGGGAATGTATATTGCCTTTTCAATCCGGTGGATGTCAACTTCGAACTGATGTTTATTTTGCAAGTTGTCTCGTTCTGGGCAAATGTTATCTTACTGCACAGTTTCATGCTTAGTTAGGGGAATGTATATTGCCTTTTCAATCCGGTGGATGTCAACTTCGAACTGATGTTTATTTTGCAAGTTGTCTCGTTTAGCTGTCAATGGTTTGCACTTACTCTGTTTTTTCCGCAGTTTACGAATTGCCCAGCAGGAAGACGAGGAACAACTCCGCCTCATTGAAGAAGAAGAAAGGCGAGAAAGAATGCGAAAAATGGCAAAGAAGCGGAAGCTTGGCTAATAGTGTAGTTGACAAGACTCTGTAACACTTCCATGCTGACAAGATCGCCGACTGTTCAATCGTGGCAATACAGCAATAAAAATCGACAACAATCACCTCATTGTATGATATTTTTGTCCACGGGATGAGAGGAATTGGTCCTTGCTCGGAGAGGGATTAAAGCTGCAATATTGTACGCTCTCCAGATTCCTGCTGCGGCAACTTGAACAGGCCCATCGCAGTACAACCGAGTGGAGGGAAGTTTGCGTAGCTTTGTAGTATAGGAAAAATTTTCTTTGGATATTTTTTTGGGTCTTCCGTGTCTATTCTAAGCATTGCTGCTCTTTGGGACAAGAATTAACAGCTAAGTTAGGGTTGTTATGGTTCATTCGGTGAAAGGATGATCTGTGGGCGCGTCGTGATGTTTCATCTGCCTCAGGATCGTCTTTGTTGTTCAGATGTTTCTTTTGATTGACGGTCTTGTATGAACTGCTTCTGACTGTTCGATCACATCCGTATCCCACCTATTGCTTGAAGAGAGGCATTCAAGAGGTCTCCTTCTGTATGCGATCCGATGAAGGTCGACATGATACATCGAGAAGGCTAGCGGCGGTATGAACTGCTTCAGTGCGGTCTTCTCTTTGTATATGTAACTATGCCAAACGTAAAAAAGAAATCAGTATATCAGGTTACGCACCCCAAGTGTAATCATAGCTACCTGTAGATAATGGCTAGGGTGCGACACTATTCGTTTGATTTTGGAGATGTTAGTATATTTTGTCGTCACCTTTTGGAGATGATAATTGCTTCATTTTTGCATTTTAAAATCGTCAACAATGAAAGCCCTGTTTTTATTTTATCTAAACATGAACCGGGGGAACATATCTGCCCTGTTTGGATGCGGGGTTACATCCATATATCTCGGGAGAAAGAGACGTTATCCTAAGATAAATTTGATAAACTATATTACGACAAAATAGCTACATCATGATTACTCTATTTATTATATCTTTTTCTAAATTATTTGTCGCTTTCTATTTCCTGATTGGATAAGGAGTAATGGATAAGATGAGAAATGATAAGTTTGTCTCCCAATTTTTTCAATGGGTTCGAGGGATGAAGATGGTATAAATACTGTAGATAGAAACATAATAGATAATGTAATTATTGATATGATCACTTATATTGTGATCGTTGATCACGAGATAAAGTCATTTTATCTAAAGATAACGAAACGATATCCACATCAAAACATTAATAAAGCTGATCATAACCGCTTGTTATATAGATGATAAAGGATGGTGTATACGGTTGTGTGCATCGTCACAGACACACACATGTACATGTGCGCCACACGCTCAGACACACATGCACATGCATATGCACACGTGCACAGGTGCACACGTGTACGCATGCCCACATGCAAGCACACACAAGCATAAACGCTCACATGCACGCACACACAACCATACGCACGCACATACACATGCACTCGCATGCACGCACACAAAGAGGGCAAGAAGTATATGCCCATGATCACACAGCTTTTTGTGCCCACTGAGTAATAAACATCTAATCCTCAATGTGAACACCATCATGCATTAATGAACAATCAACGGTACATGTGAAGCGAATCATGCATCACTTGATGAATGCGTTACACAACTCCAAATGACTCGATGAAATTTTAAGTCTTTATTCTATAGTATAAATTAAGTTCAATGATTTTAATTTCTATTTTAATTGACAAAATGTGCCATTTTAACCATGACCGATGGAGATCGGACAATCATCATAGGGGATCCACTATCCCTGGCCCCTTATGAGGACCGTACGATCTCCATCGAACAGTCCGCTGTAATACAACACCTGCTGGATTACAACAGAAGATCCATCCTCGGCCACGGACACAATTTCTTTTCTCTCTCTCACACCCACGCAAACGCACATGCGTACATACACACTAATCCAATTCCTATTGTATCCAATACTTGAGCTCCATCAAGAGAAAATATACAATGAAGTCGGGAAATCAGCTAAAACTGTGAAAGGGGCTCGAAAATCCCAGATCAATCGGATCAGATCCATGCGTTTCTGCCTTATCCCTTGAACACAGTAATTACTTGTACAGTCCGTTGAATCAACTTATGTCATCTCCCCACTGTGACATACTATTGTAAGTACATCGTAAACGGATGGCATAACAATTCATGCGAATGTATATATACCAAAAATGTTGTGACATTGTTGTATGCACAATATAGACAGATGCCAAAAAAAATCATGATTAAAACCTCGCAAAACATTTAGGGCCTGTTTGGTTGCAGGGTTGGGCAGGGTTGGGTTGGGCTGTGTTGGGCTGGGTGAATAGTAATATGTGAGGAGGAGGTACCCTTGTGAATAGTAACCAGTGTTGGGCCAACCCTGCCCAACCCTGCAACGAAACATGCCCTTAATATCTGACCATGAACTTGCTCGCCGACTATCTTCTTCATGATCAAGCCCTGCGACATGAGCATGTCGAGCAACACGGATCACGGGATAACCCTCTTCTCGACGTTCATCAGCTCAAAGGTCTTCCAATCTTCCTTCACAGCTACCACCGAAGGAAAAAGCCATTATCAATTCGAATCTCTTCTATTTGACGATCCATTGTTTATCGCAGGTGTCTGCATTTCTCGTTGGTGCATGAAAAGATTGGAATAGTAAACAAATGCTTCCTTGAAGCTTGCAGAGAACAAAGTCTGCATATATTTTTAATCATCAGATTTCCGATCCGTTCAACTGATGAGGATCATGAATTATCGTTTCTTTTATCCTTGATAGTAATTAATGTGGTGTTGACGAATACCTGTGTATTTCTCATTGTAGATGAATGCTTTCCTTTTAATTCTTGGATTCCGCTCCTTTCAGATGATGGAGATCTCCGATTTCTCATTGTTATGCAAACATATATATGAATATAAGAAATACAATTATATTTGCATCTTAAAACGGTAAAAATAATATACGTAAAATAAAATAAAAACTCCTATACTTATCCGTATTTGTGTTCGACAAAATAAAAATACATATCAATATATGCTTAAAAACACATAACTAGGGGGCGGATATAAACGTATCCGTATCGTAGTACGGTAGCGGACAAATACCAATAGCTTTCTAAGTTATTAATGTATAACAAGTTAGGGTAAGAAGTATCTGATGTCATTATATCTCTTATTTGGGGAATAACCTCATGAATAAGGATGCTATTCCCCTCTTCTTCATCGTACGACTATCCTTACATATACATCTCTTTGTACCCTTATTCTACGTTTATTCCTATCTTCATTTCACCTTATTCTTATCTTTCCCGCTGAACAAACTTAATGCCTTATTCCATCTTATTCCTCACATTTATTCCTACTTATTCTCGAACCAAACGCACAGTTTAGATTACTTGGGTTTGTGTGGGAAGTGCTGTTACTAATTTGATATATTCTTATCATGTGATTGTTTTGTTCCACTGTAATAAATTGATATTTTCTTTTGATAAGAGTATTTTCTTTTGATGAGAGTTTAGTGCTTGCATCATATGGGTTGCTTTTTGTATAGCTTTTGATCAATAGTTAAAGCTAGTAGTTGAACACATTTAACTATTAATCAGTCTGACTTGGATTCTAAAAGAAATAATTAGGATCTCTTCAACATTTTTCGAATATGTTTTTAAATTGACAGACAATAGAACCGAAATATATAGCATTTCCTTGGGATGGCTTGACAACTTTAATTTGTGGACTGTGCAAAATTTTTAGGGTTTTTGTCACTTGTGCTCTTCTTAATTTCTGCAATATCCGTTATGTCCTTCTCTTTTTTGAAATATCAGTTGTACCCCTACCTTCTTACAAAATTCACAGTAAAGTAGCAGTAAAGTAGGAGCCAAACTGATATTAAAAAAGGATAAAATTGTAAATTTTACAATAATTACTAGGTACAACTGATATTTAAAAAAGAGAAGGACATAGCTGATCAGTAGAAGTTCAGAAGGGCACATGTGATAAAAATCATTATTTTTATCCTAAATTTGCATGTGGTAATAAGCATGTCTATGACAAACTCTACAACAACAATAACAACTAAAATCCTTGTATCGCTCGCTACATTTTCCTTCGATGTTTGCTATAAATGAAATTCCTTCTTCCGTGTCGTACCATGCAACAAATTCAAAAATTTATGATTCAAGACATGTACATTTTATTGCTGCTGAGTTTCAAAAGTACTATCACTGAATCTTATCCGACATCATGACTAAGTCCTCTCGAATATAACATCACATGTAAGTACCATCCAAGCGTAAATACCGCATGTAAATACTAGTAGGGACTTATACTTTCAAGAACAAAAGTTGACAAATTGAATTCAAGGTGTATCCATCAAACTCACAACATTCTTATCGAATATGTGAAAGCTAAAAAGATTAAAACAATCCATTATTTTCCACGGAATTGTAGTTCTTTAGTTGATACATAACTAGAAAAACTATAATAAAATCATATGACGGTTTTTGTTTCAACCTATGACATCGTAACAAAATTTTATAACAAAATCTATGCTTGTCTTTTGCGCATTCATGTTGTTCAACTCCAATATCTTCAGTTGAATGGGTATAATTATTCAAAAATATCAATCATGTCAAAGTAGAAAATAGACCAGCATAGCAAACCATAAGCATAAAAATTCAAAAGAAAAAAATATAGATTATAAAGGCAAAGGGAGCTCCTCTTCCTCTTAAAAAAACGTTTTCTAACTTCTGAACCTTTATGAGTATTTTTCACCTTTAAAATCATATTAAATAACGTTAGAAATTGAAAAAAAAATGATCGAATGTATGTTTGTTATAAGTTAAGAATTATATTTATTTACAAGTATCTTGATAATGATCTTTCTCTTTACAATATTGACAAGTCTTTTTTTCGCATTAAGTTGAGAGGAAGACACTTCAATTCTTGATTTTATAGGCTTTGACTTTCTTTATTGTCCCTTTGCTTTTACATCATGTGGATCTTGAGTATCGATTAAATCATGTGATGTTATGCAAGGAAAATAAGTTGTGGCTACAGAACTATGGTCACAGATATGGGGTTTGTGGCCACAGAATTGGGCTCTGGCCACGACACATCGTGGCCAGTAGCCGTAGCTACAAGTCTCATCGCGAGAGTTCTCTAGCCACGAATATGCTGTGGCCACTACAAGTGGCCACATAATTTATCATGGCCACAACCCTTATATGAAGACTTTGGCCACGGATTGTGGCTACGAGAAACTAGTGGTCACGGAATTATCGTCGCCACAAGTTTCCGTAGCCACATTCCGTGGCCACATCTCATTTTTCTTGTAGTGTTATTTCATTGGTGGCTAATATGGACTCACTTGATGCATGAAGTGAGGTAGGAACTTGTCTTTGACGAAGTTCTATAATCTTCTTTTTATTAGCTTATGTCATTTACTTTACCACAAGAAAATTTCATTTTACTTAAACATCCTTTCTCATAAATTTCATTGAATTTTGAGCGAAGGCCCCATAACATGGCAATTGTAGGCTTCTCTTCACTAGAATATGTAATGACTGTCCAGAAAATTTTGCATCTACTGATCATCACTGCAATAAATACATATCATGGAATTTACAAACACCCTTCTTCTGAAAATATAAAGCAACTGACAACATGCCCTTCCTTCCGAATAGAATTTTTAACATGGGCAAGATCCAGTAAGTAATGGTTGTTGAAGGAAAGTTAGTTGTATTTACACGACTTCTATTAATAAGCAAATAAATCCCATAAATCGCTCGGTCATCCTGTTTTGAAATCCCGTTGCAATGACAATCCATAACCATCGTGTGAAATATTTTGAAATTGAAAGGTGTGTAAAATTTGGAAGCTTGTAATTCAATTGAATGCTTAGAACTCAAAATGGGCTTCAAGGATGATACTTTAGTCTTCACTTCCTTTAACATCTCGACTAGAAGTCAAAGCTCTTTCATATTACTGGACAAAGTCAAGTAGTGATGTTTGAGAATGAACATATTCATCAAAGAAAGAATTCATACTTTCCGATCTTTGGCTAGATGTCTTTCCGGTAAAGAGTACATGTTTCAAATATACACGGATCCACTGTTTATGCACATCACACGTCGTCTTCTCGAGCTAACTTCGATTTGGTATAGTTTATTTTCATGTTCAAGGGTACCAAATCTGAAAATCTACTTATAATAGTCTTGTTCGAAAGTATTGATGCAAGTGAATAAAAGCATTTTTAGTATGCCAACTACAAGACCTATTTGTAGCATAAAGAAATACCAATATGACTGCCTCTCGCATATAAACATCTTGATCAAGGATAATTGTAGTTGGCATCTTGTCGTGCATACATGTTCACCAAGTCTGAAATAGCCATGTAAACGTTTTAGTTGTTTTATTTCCCCATAACGCACTACCAAATAGGATCGGTTGTCTTTGATAGTTAATGCCATTGAAGGGTGCAAATGGCATCGAATATTTGTTAGTTCGATATGTTGTATCAAAAACCAAGATATTTCCAGATTTCATATTTGATCGACCATATGCCCAAAAGATACTTCTAATAATGTGATTTGCATCGACTTTCAATCTAAGAAGTTAGAACCTGTGACCATCTCATCCTCAAAATACCTGACAACAAACCTGCATTCCTGATCAGTATCATTCTTACAATTGTGTTTGATTGGATCCTTGCAAATTTGATCATCATACAAAGCGAGTTATGTGATCGCAACACCATTAGAAGGGGTTGAATAGTTGTTCAAGATAGTTTTAAAAATCTTCGTGAAATAATCATTAAGCACACAAACAATCGACCAAGAAAACCAATCAGCACACTTGCATAATATTTTAACGTGGAAGCCCATCTGGGTAAAAATCACAACCCATGTCTTCTCGACTCGGGATTTCCTGATTAGACAAGCAAATGCTTCACTAAAGCTCAAGATATTTACACAGATATCTCAATCGTTTACAAAGTTAACACTTCACAATCTTGGATCAAACACCAAGAACAACACTATAGACCAGACATTGAGCACACATAGAAGAACATGCGAGCTTCCGACTTTCTTCGTGCTCCCTTGGAGGTCTTACGTCCAAGAGCTTCTCTACACACTTAGTATCAGACATCTAAAGTCCTGCAGAAAGATGTCAACTGGACGCAAGAGATATAACAACAATATATTCCAGATATCAAGAAAGTAATTCTACAATAAGAAATAAATGATATCTTGAGATAAATCTGCAGTATAATTACACTAGGAAATTCTCACAGATAATATTACATCAATTATAACACATATATCATAGGTGGATAATCAATATCAAATACATAATAATATCACCTCCATGAGTAGAGGTCGCCAAAAGAACTCTGCCCGCTATCAAAAGAACTTGAAGGACGACTAGCAATCAAACTCTGCTAAACTGAACAACTTGCTGCACAACTTTTCAACTAAAAATATTTTTCTTAAAAGATCGAACGAATCGATGAACAATAAAAAGAAAATCGAAAAAATCACTCAGAGAGAGCTTCTTATTTTATAGAAAAATTAAGAGTGATTGCTCGAATGGTGCGTGCTCCAAAAATGAGTATGGGGTCCCTTATATAAGGGCTCGAGAAAAATGGCCGTTGGAAACAAAAATGGTATGAAATTAAAGATGATTTCTTGATATGATCGATCGGGTTCTCAAGCATGATCAATCAACTATAAATGATCGATGGACTGAAGAGTTTTCATCGGTCAGTTGATGGTCACTTTTATCAATAAGGTATGTTTGATTAGCTAAGTACACATGACTGGCAAGCGATGATCGATCGATGTCAAGATATGATCGATAAGTTCACAATTTCTTGATCTCCTAAAAAGGAATCTTTTGGTTGAAACTTGCTGAGGTTATAACTTTTGCAAAACAGATACATATAAACTGTTACAACACTTTTGAATAAGAACAAATAACAAAGCTGATCTTCGCTTTACTTGTGAGCGACGACTCTTGTCGGGCAAAGATCCACACTTGTAGTCATACAATCACAAAATATGCAAGAGAGTATGATATAATGTTATGTACGTGCCATCTTTAAAATTATGGAGAAATAAAATACTACCAGCCTCCCCCTTTTTTATGATGACAAAATCTTTTCAAAAGCTTAAAAGTTGTACCCACTTAAGCATAATAAATTTTCAAATCAAACTTGATATATGCAGAGAATGTCAATAAATCAAAATAGGTTGAATTATAAGTTCAAACTTCATTTTAATTGCTTTCCTTACTAAAAGAATCATAACACTTTTCTTTTAAGGGGTATTTACACTCACAACCCTGATAATTTCGTAATTACTCTAGAAACCCTTCATAATCATGAATTACACCCATAACCCTGAGTAAATACTTCATTTTACACATATAACCTTCCGTTAGTTTTGTTCATTAACTCAACCATATGAGTGAGTTAATCTAACTGATATGTGATTTAACGACTACGATTAATTCAAAGAAAAAAACAAAAAGACATGTAGACTTCCAGGCAGGGGGCTTGCAAGTGGAGGGGTTGGGTGGCAACGGTCGGAAGGGACGGGCGAGATGACCAGCGGGGGTTGCAGGTGGAGGTGGGGTTGCAGGTGCAGGCACGTGCGGGGCAGGGGGGGACCAGTGGTTCTTGCTAGATGGGGTTGCATGTGCAGGCGCACACGCGTGGAGTGGGGGCAGGGGCGCGGGGGGTGGGGGGGGGGGGGGTGGAGGTGGGGTTGCAGGTGCAGGCAACGCGGGGGTAGGGGGTGTCGCAGGTGCAGGCATGCACGTGCGGGGGGTGGGGGGGTGACGATGGAGGTGGAGTTGCAGGCGGTGTGGGGGGAGGGGGTGTTGCAGGTGCAGGAGGCACAGGGGGGACGGGGTGGAGGTGTCGTAAGTACATGCACGTGCAGGGACGATGCAAGTGGCGTGGGGGTGTGTGGGAGGGGGGTATTGTGGGAGCTTGCAGCCGGAGAGGAGTGGATGGCAATGACCGGGGCTTGCAGGAGGCCGGAGGGAGTGGGGCTTGCAGCAGGCACGGAAGACGATGGCTTCAACAGGCACGGAAGGCAGGGGATTTTGCAGGCATGGAAGGTAAAGGATTTTGCAGGCGGAGGGGGGCCGGAGGGAGGCGAAGGTTGGGTGGATGGCGACGAGCGAAGCTTGCAAGAGGTCGGAGGGAGAGGGGCTTGCATCAGGCGCAGAAGACGGTGGCTTGTAGCAGGCACGGAAGGCATGGGATTTTGCAGGTGCAGAAGGCGAGGGATTTTGCTGTGGAGGGGGCGGAGGGAGGCAAAGGGGGGTGGGTGGCGACGAGCGGAGCTTGCAGGAGGTCAGAGAGAGGGGGTCGGAGAGAGGGAGTGGGTGGCTTGCGGGAGGCCGGAGGGAGGGGGCTTGCAGCAGGCATGGAAGGTTGTGGCTTGCAGCATGTGCGGAAGGCGGGGGATTTCACAGGCGGAAGGGGGGAGGAGGAGGTGACAGGCGAGGGGAGGAGGAGGTGGTCAGGATGAAGGGGGGGGGGGTCGGCAGAGGACGTCAACTGGGCGAGGTAGGGGGGCGTTGCCTGGTCGAAGGAGTAGGAGGTGGTCGTGGGATTGCTGGTTAGAGGAGGAAGGGACCCATTCATAAATAATAGAAATTTAAAGGGTTTAAAATCTAAAATACTTGACAGATACCGTTATATTTAATGGAAAATTAGATGAAAGTTAACACAGGGTTACGAGCATAAGCGTTAATCAGTATTCAAGATTCTGGATGTAATTCGTGATTATGGAGGGTTTCTGGGGTATATACGAAATTACTCAGGGTTATGGGTGTAAATACCCCTTCTTTTAATTCTTGTAAGGCGAGTGATGATTTTAAAACTTGATTTTATATTTTTACTTAATTCTCCCTCTTAATCAGAAAATCCATTAATCTTTTAAACCATTTAAGTTTTAATTCCATTCTTACCTTTTTTATGATCAATTAATAAAATAATAAAAGAGTGAAAGTAAACATGCATAATTCATTAATAATTAATGAAAAATTACACAAATATTTTAAATTGGTTCCATGATATGTAAAGAATCTTTAAACTAAAGGACAAGATATCTAGGGAAAGAGAAATAAAAGACTACGAAAACATGACTAGTCAGACGGGGCGTAATCAGAAACCTTTTATGCTCTAGGTGAGCACCTGGCCTTCTTTCCATGCTCAATGGCATCCTGAGTACCAAAGTTGTACTCATACTATGGGACAATGGATTCTTCTTCTTCCTCTTCTGATTCCGTCTCTTCTTCTTTGTAGCTTCAGCCTCTAGTACATGCACATGCATCCAAATGTCTTTTCCTCATCGAGAGGAAGAGGCATTGTGTATAGAAGGTCAAGGAGAAGGCTAAGGATGAGTCATGGCTCACTGAGGTGCTGAGCGATGCGTTTGAGCACGAGGTGCACGGGTCCTCGGTTCTACGGGTGATGGAGGAGGAGGGAACTGCGAGATGTGCATACGATGCATCTCGTCAGACAAATAATACAACAACTCAGATCAATCATCGGTGAACCGAGCATATCTATTGGAGAGTGAGGTAATCTCTCGCTGAAAACTCATCATTGCGTCGACTATCTCTCAGATCTGACAGATCTTGAGAAAGTGAGCGTTGATCATGTCTTGTTGGTTGATGTGCTCCTCGGGGGAGGTGTGGCAGTCCAAATATGCCCAAGTGGAGTTAAAGGCATAGGGGTAGGGGCAGACTAACATGAGAATGGAACGAGAGAAGTGAGGGGATGTGGTAGGAAGGATAGGGGTCGGTCCCCGGTGGTGACAGATGGCTCAACTTCTAGTTCTCCTTCCTTAGTAGTGAAGAGCATCGACTCCACATCATAAGTTGAACTCGGAGAGTATGGGCAAGGTCATGAGGGATGTGAACACTAAAGTTATGGAGTATATGGGTGACCAAGAATCCTAAGGAAATGATCCGACCTAGGGACTAAGATAGAAGATAACATAAATAGTGACAAAAGTGATAAAACATAATTTAGGCAGCATAAAACATGATGAATCAGATAACCAAGAAATGATATATCAAATGATTTGATTTTGAAATTATCTCTACTTGTGGATCTCGAGATCAGAACCCTTGTTAGGCATACTATTACAACTTTCTATAAATCCAACTTAAAGAGTTTCATTGGCGAAGGACATTCGGAATGTTTTTCTGAGGATGCGGCAAGGCTACCACCAAGGCACTGGATCAAGTTGAAGATCTCATTGAAATCGAGACCCATCGTATCTCTGTTGCTCTATACTTGACGGAAACAATAAAATCGTGTGAGCTGAAGATAAAACTTCAAAAGCATCTTGAGAACGACTACATTTGCCTCAATTCGTCACTATGGTAATCCATTTATAGTTATTAGGAAGAAGAACAGATAGATGAGGATATGCATTTACTACGATTTCAATATTAATTTAACATATGAAATTTGAAATTAAATCAATCGAATTCAAATACTTGACGATAGAAAGATCAAACTTGGCAAATCCATTTGGATTTTAAAACCGAAATGAATATAAAAGAATTCCAATTTGTCACTGTAAAGAACTTACCCGAGTAAGCATGACATCAACAAAAATTCGTAATCATCGGTTCAACAAGTAGCATTCAATGCTCGAAAAAATAAAAAATCTATCAGCCCTTCATTCCTCTCCCCAATATGAAGTCTGAAGACCCTCAATACAATCTGTTCCTTCTTCTTTTTATGAAAAGCAACATAGTCCTCTTCATCCTTTCTATTATCCATTCTATTGATAACCTTCCTCTCTTTTTTTTCATGTGCGAAATCACAACTAAGGATGAAGCGGATACGAATGTATGTGTTACCATATCCTTATCCTTTTTAAATACAGATACGGATACAAATATCACATGAATGTGTAAAATGTAAAATCATAACCTCAAAACACGAATATGGATGTAAAACGAATATAGATAATTCGGATACGAATATTTGACAAATGAATACGAATTAATATACAAATATTACACATGTCCAAATTTACTTAAAAGTTATAAGTATTTTCGGTTCATAACAATTTCTAATATATAAAAAGTATATTAAATATTTTAATAATGAATATGTGCATAAAAAATGACTAAATAATGAAAGGAAACGTAAAGATATAACTAAATAATAAAAGAAAGTTTACCGAACTTACTTCTTTGTGTACCATGTAAGTATTAGGATCATCCAGAATTTGAACATTCGTACTCATATTCATATTCGTATTTGTATCCATGTTCGTATCCTTCAAAAAAATAAATATTCTTTTTATATCCTCAAAATTTTGAACATTCATATTCACATTCGTATTCGTCAAACTTGAGGATATTATATTTGTATTCATATTCATATTCATATCGACGAATATTGAACATTTGTATTTGCATTCGTATTTGTATTCACCAGATACGAGGAAAATACATTCACATTCTCTATCTGACGAATACAGATACGAATGGATACGAATATATTTGTATTCATTTTCATGCCAAATCACAACCCTCGCCATTCGTTTTACATATGCCTCCCTTTCCACGGTTTGTGGTGCACATGGCATCTCCTAGTTTAGTTTCTATGATACTACATGTTTCCTTCTTGACCTTTGGGGTATGTTTGGTTATTGGGATGTGGTGGATTGGGGTGACCTCCTATGAATATAGTTGTTTGGATGGTTACAGGGGTTGAAGAGAGTTGGAATAAGGAATGTGATGTGATGTCACATTGATTTTGGTGGAATTCCAACTCTGGGGTCTGTTTGGTTATTGAGATGGGATGGGTTAGTAGTGGCGGACCTAGGATTAGCGACTAGGTAGGGCACATCAATAAGAGTAATAAGTCCACTATGTATTGATGTCTGTATCCGATCGTTTTCATCCCTACTTTATGGTAATCAAATAAAACCAACAATAAGACCCGTCATAGTCCACACTGCTATAAAAAACATATAATGTTATAAAATAATAGAAATTATTATCACTTCCAATTAAATATTTATTGATAACAAAACTCTTACAAATTGGAGAAGATAATTCACAACGGTTCTCCCATTGGTTTTTGGAAGGAATTGCTAGAAATATATTGGATTTCCATAGTTCACGGCTAGGGAGATAGTAATGTATAACTATCATTGATCCAATGAGTAAAACATGGAAAGTTCTCGTGTTTGTGCGAGTAGTTTTGAACCAATAAAAAGATATAAGCAAGACTACCACTGAGAGATGTATGACCATGGTTTGTCCTATAAAAATATGGATCCTGAAGATATATCAGGAATGTTACATGACACTTGGTGCCCATAACCGAGACATGTGACGGTAGGGAACTGAAACGCAAGGGAGACGAGTAGAGGATACTCGTGAGAGGTGGGGGTGTGTTGGACCAGCCCGTGAGCGACATTGGGGATCATCGACATGACAGGATGAGGGCTAGAGCTAGTATGCGAGGGAGATTAGTGGTCGGTCTACGAGGGAAGCATGGACACAATGGATTTACAAACGAGGCGAAATACAGAAGGTCAACTACAGAACCAGACTAACCATTGAGTGAGGAGAGAGGTGGTTCGGAGAGACGGAGAGCACATGCTCACGAACGGTGGTTTCAACAGAAAGGATAGGACACAAATGGACATGGCGAGGGATGTGAGGGGCGCAGTTGGGTGTAGATCAAGGGTATTAAACAAATGAGGGGGGGGGGGGGGCGTGCCCCCTTGCCCATAGCTTAGGTCCACCCATGTGGGTTAGGGTAACCTCTTGTGAATAGTAGTTGTTTGGATGGTTACGAGGGTTGGAATGAGGAATGTGACATGATATCACATTGATTTGTGATGGAATTCTAACCCAGGAATGTGGGAGGTTAACTGGGTTACAAGGGATAACTCAGTAAGAAAATGAAAAACTCGTAAATCCCTAGTCTAATTTCTTCTTCAGATTCCTACAAAAGAGAAGGAGAAGAGTCCGTGGTCGTTGTATCGACCAGATGAGTTTTACCAGAAAATATTAAATTTTAGTTAATCCTCTTTTTATTTTATTTACTCCTATACTAAAGTGTAGCGATTAAGAACTGGAGTGTATTTTTATTTTATTTTTAGGGATTTTTCTGGTTTTTTATTTAATTTTTACGAATTTTATATTTTTTTGTGAATTTTTAAGTATTTTGTGATTTTTTATTATTTTAGAAAATATTTTGTAATTTTTATTTGGTTTTTATTTTATGATTTTTATGATTTTATTTTTATTTTACGAATTTTAAGCGATTTTTAAGATTTTTAGGAATTTTGTATTATTTTTGAGGTTGAAAACTTATTTTTATGGAAAATTGTGTGGTATTTTTAATTTTTAAAAGTGCAAACAGTGCGAAAATATTCTGATTTTATTTTTATTAGAATTTTGATGAAATTATCTTTAAAATGATATATTGTGCATTTTTAGGGGATTTTTATTTATTTAGTTGTGATTTTTACAAGTTTTAATGACCTTTGTATTTTTATTGGTTTTAATATTTGATTTTTATTTTGTTTTTAGTTTATTATGTAAAATACAGTAAAATATACTGTGTATAAATTTTATTAAATTTTAAAAACGTTTTTTTCTTATTTTTTATAACTTGTTTTAAGTTTGTTATATTTTTATAGTGGTTTAATTATTTATTTAGTGCTAAAAAGTATTTTTTTTATTTTCAAAACTTATTTAATACTGTATATAGTAGAGTATACTGTATGTTTATGTATTTTTATAATATTATTTATATTTTGTATTTTTATTTTGTTATGTATTAATACGTATAGTGTTATGAACAATATAAGGATACAATTGTAATTATCCGAAAACTATAGGGGGTGTGAGAAATGTCGGTAACTATGGGACTCACAGTCAAATACTCCAGTGGACACGTGCTTCTCACGTGTTAGCTCCTGCAACGGGACCGCTCATGATTCAAAAGAAATCCGAGGATGAAAGTGCAATTCACCCAAAATATGTTGCCCCTTTATTTGTGTCGTGTGTGACGTACTTAAACGGTGGGGCGGTGGGATCCAAGCCGTTGATCGACACTTAATCATGCGACAGCTGTAGACGATATGAACCGCTGCATATCAAAGCTCTAGTTGTTCGACCGCTTTTGAGCGAACGACCTGAATTAGAAACCCCAAAATGTAAGGGGAGCAGTGGTCGTGTAATTTCTCACAGAGTTTCTCCCCAAATGATTGACATTGCAGTAGGGTCTTCGTACAGAGTCGGTGACGGATCTCTAGACTCTAGATAAGAATCTCGATGCAGCTTCAGGCGTGGCTCGTTAAGGTTGTAAACGGAGATCTCTAGTTTTGATTCTATGGTGGTGATGACAAGCCTTTCGCTACTCGGGTTAAGGAATAAATACGGTCGTTGCGACCCGAATCGCAAGACGAAATCAATCCAGAAAAATAAGACCACCAAAACAAAAATCAAGCAATCAAACAAAGACAGCGGTCTCGCTAATTTATTTTACCGGGTATAGCTACCAGGGTTGAACACAAGGAGCACGTGGTGCGAAAGCTACGAAGTAGTCAAGAATCCAAAAAGAGAAAAGAAATGGTGGTATTTAATTTTTCATTTTTTTTATGATTTTTAGTATAAGAAAAAGAGTAAAAGAAAGTCAAAAATCAACTCTCACACAATTATTCAATGCACCAAAAAGACTCAAAAATTCAAAATAAAAATATTTTTGTATTTTTAAAATATCAAAGTGTTTTTGTCGATTTTATGGGTTTTCTGATTTTTTAATTAATTCCCTAAGAATGAAATAAAATCAAAAACAGTGACCAATGTCCATCTATGATCTAAAGGCAAGTTAAAACTACTTAAAATGTCTATAAAATCCCAACAATATTTTTATGATAAAATATAAAAGAAAAACTAACTACAGCAATTGAAAACACATTTTTTGATTTTTATGTTTTTTTTCTGATATTTCTAAAATGTTTACTTTTTTTTAATTTTTATGGTTTTTATAAATGGAAACAAGATGAAAATTGGATAGAAATTAAAATAACACACATGAAGCAATCAAGATTTTTTTTCAGAATTTTTCAAGGCTTTTTAATATTTTTAGTTGATTTTCTAAAGCAAACAAGGATAATTTTTAAGGTTTTCGAATTTTTAAAAATAGCAAACAAAAACAAAACAAAAAAAAAAAATTCATTAAAATTCCTACACAATGGCAAGAGCCACGTGTCAAAATTTCATGAATTTTGGAGCTAAAATGCTATTTATTTAATCAAAAATAAAGCACACAGCACATAGGGACCAAAATACAAAGAAAACATGTCTATGGACCAATTATAACACGCACACAAACTATAAAGTCCAATCTATAAATTTTCCACTAATATCCGCACATGTCTCAAATCTGTACGCACAGGGGTATATTTACAAATACTGAAAGTAAAAATTCAATTCATAACATCAGATAAGTCCAAGGAAAATAATACAAATATCCCAAAATCCCACGTGATGACGCACGTGAGTCCACACAAACATGACTAAAGAGCAAATATGGAAACTACAGGGGAAATAGTGCAAAATGTCCTAACTGTATACTTTATTTTACAGACTAAAGGATAAACTAAAATAAAAGCAGGGTAAAGCGAGCAAATTACCCATGCAGCATGTGAGCTGCGCGTGGCTGGACAAGTGGCGGCTGCTGATTAGGCGTATACGAACGGCTATGGAAGCGTTAGGCGACAGATCTGACGGCTGTCAGATGTCAGCTACGTGGGTGGTACGGGACCGTTAGATTTGACATCTAACGGTCTAACACCTCCAGGTGAACGGGCGACTGTGATGACGTCTAGAAGATACGGGAGATCCGACGGCGGAAAGAGGGTCTAGAAGAATTGCGTCGAGGCGAGCTTCGTCAGAGCTGCGGTGACGATCCGAAGCTCCGATGAATGATCGGTCGGCGCCAAAAGAAGTGTGAGGCCCTTTCGCGTCGAATGGTCGGGGCTGATGGAGTCGTCGACAGTCAGATCTACGTGACGATGGCTGGGTCCTGGGCGAACTCAGGCGAAGAGGGTCGAAGATGAACTAGCGTCTCTCCACGTGAGCTAAGACCTGCAAGATAAGACTCAGACTCGGAGCAAGGCTCCGGTCAGGGTTATTAGTCCTAAGATAAAGAGAAGCGGCGGTGAATGGAAGGGGGGTCTCCGGCGAAGCGATAGATAAGACCGATGGCCTAATCTTGGCAATCTGAGCCAAGATTAGGATGATGAGATGGCGAGGGAAGATGGAGGATGAGCGGAGGTAGCGATCGAAACAGGTGGATGTAGCTGACGAGGCTCCGACCAGATGGTCGGACATGGCAGAGTGGCGGTGAAGCAAAAATGAAAGATTCTAGAAAATAAAGGAGCCAGGATCGATATGAGAGCTACCTGAGGGTCCTAACGTGATCCTGAGCTCCAGGGGATGCGGATGGCAGAGGTCGTTGCCTCGACTTCGCTGTGGTTGGCGGAGGAGGCATGCCGCAACGGTGCTCCAGCCACGAGAGGCGAGCTATGGCTACACAGCACCTTTCCGACGACCAAAGGTGGTCTCCGGTTGCTGTCACCGAGGCGGAGCTTTCTAGCGCATCCGAAGGGTGTGCGGCGTGAGCTCAGAGGCTGGGAGAACAAATGAGGAGCGTTATAGCATGTCCAAGGAAGCTTAGAAGAATCAGATCACGTGCGCGAATCGAGGTCGATCCACGACTCCCTAGGGATCCGTAACGATCACCGATCCACTAGGGAGATGCAGGAGCCAAAATCGGAGCAATAGGGTGCATGATCTAGTCGGGATAATTGGGAGAAACGAGAACAAAACTCGGATCCGCACAAGGGGAGGTCTGGGAGGGGTAGTTGACCGGGGTCAACATTCCTGCTGGACCAATCAGGAAATAGATGGTCAAAAATAATTATGAAATCAATTAAAAATAGCAAATGATTTTGAATCGAAAGTGTACAAAATAAAAATATTTGTTATTTTCTAAACTATTTTTTGTGATTTTTATTTATTTTTATAAAAAATAATTTATGGTTTATACAATATATTGTATTATATACAGGTATAAAATACCTATGAATTTTGTACAATTGTTTTTATTTGTTTATTTTTGCAAAAATTCACCAATTTTATATTTTATTTATTTACAACATAATGTTTGGAGTATAAAACTATTTTTGTTTTATTTTTATTATTTATTTACAAGTAAAAAATAAATAAGGAGTGATACATATTTACATGTATTATAAACAAGGTGTGAGAGAGTTTTATTATATTTTATTTTTCTAACTTTTGTTTTATTTTTAGAAATATATACAAGGGAAAATAAAACATCTTTTTTTTTTTATTTTTGTAAAAATAAATTATATACATAAGGGTGTATATGTACAAGGTAGAGTGACCCTATCTCTATCTACTTATTTTATTTGGTGATCAGGCCCATACTGGATCCTCTCTTGGGTTCAGGTCACTCAATTTCATTCTAAATATTTCCTTCTTTTTCTTTTATTCTTTATTCTTTTATTTTTGTACAAATAAATGCTAATTATTAGATATTAACAAATGCATGCTTATTGCTAATTTATTGTAATTACAACTATATACATGATTCTTTACCAAGATAAATAGCTAAAATAAAAGAATAAGGGTTTTTATCAGTTGTGCCCCTCTGAGATATTGCAATATTAGTTATGCCCCTCTCTTTTTTGAAATATCAGTTGTGCCCCTACCTTCTTGCAAAATTTACAGTTCTGCCCTTTTATAATATCAGTTATGGCCCTACATTGCCTTAATAGAAAGGCAGAACTATGAATTTTGCAAGAAGGTAGGGACACAACTGATATTCCAAAAAAGAGAGGGGCATAACTGATATTGCAATATCTCAGAGGGGCACAATTGATAAAAACCCAAAGAATAAAGAGTGATGAATGAGGATTCATCACCCCCCCTATACATTACTTTTGCTAATCCCTTAGCAAACACTTATTTGAAAAAGAAGTGAAAAGAGAAAGAAAAATAAAAAGAAGGTGAACCAAGGTTGAGTGTTAAACTTGTCTTCATTAAATTAAAGTGTGGAGCTCAGTCAGATCTTTGGATTATTAGTTTGTCGGAACCTTATTTGAACTTAGGTTTAAAACTCAACAGCCTCTAAGTTCCACCAATCTATGGTCAAGACTCCTCAACAATCCAGAACAGAATAAGCCTACATACACAAACTCTAATGACCATAAATCTTTTCTTGTACAGTGTAAGTGATATGTAGCTCCCCACCTCAGAAATGGTGAAGTGACAACCCCCCTCAGCAAGGTAACTCTAATGCCCTAGTCTGACAACTCTTGAAGGATATGGTATAATCCTCAAGTGCAATACGGAAGCATGAGCGTCGTATCGAATACGACGAAGAACGACTAGTCGCACTAGTTGTTCTATGCAGCGGAATTTAACAAATTTTTATACGACGAAACCACATGATCCAAGAACACTTCTCGGATCGTTTCGTCTAAACCACAAACAAGTAATAGGATTACCTCTTGAAGCGTGGTTGCGATCGAGTCTCTAAACGAAGAGACCTCCTGTCTCAAGTCTGATCTGACGGAGGAGACGCTTGCGAGCGTGGGGATGAATCGTGTTCTTCTCGCAATCCATGTTGATGATCCAAGCGGCGAATCTCCTGATCTCGACACATAAGATCCGACGTCTTCTTCACGAGCGAGGCGTACCGAAGGAGACGGAGATCCACGAGCAGACGATCGGACAGCATAACGATGACACAACGGCGATGGAGACTCCCTCTAGGGCATCCATGATGGACGACCATATGAGAGGGAGAGAGAGTAGGTGTGTAGAGAGAAAGAGAGAGAGAGAGAGACTTATGTTCTCTTGTTGTGTAAAGAAGAGCAAAGGGTGCCCTTCCATTTATAATATTTTGGGATCCATGGATCTCATTCCATAGGCAACACAAATCCAATGGCTCCATTGATTTGTGTTTCTTTTAATGGCTAAGATTTGTGTTGGTAAAAACCAACAACAATTAATTTAATTTAGATTAAATCTATATTGATAAATCAATATAAATCAATCCCAAATTAAATCAAGCAATCATGGAGATTATTGGAATGAAGATTGCCTCCTTCCATAATATGAGATTTGGTGGCAATCTCATGTAATCTCATGATATCTCATAAGATTACATTATTCCATGGAAATCTCCAAGATTTACAACAACACTTGTTGTAAATTATTCAACAAAAATAATTCATAATTATTTTGTGAATATTGCAATCTTGCCATTGGATAATTATGAATCACATTCACAACCCAAAATAAAATATAAATTACATTTTCAATTTAATGTCCAATGTGAATCCAATTCACATCAACATTTAATTAACAAATGTAAATTACAAATAGCTCTCTCTTTTATATTATAAATCACATTTATAATATATATGATTAATATGGATATTTCTATCAATATTATTCATATCCATGATAATTAAATCACATTTAATCATCTTGGATCTCTTTTCTCTTGTGCCCAAATAATATGAATCGCATTCACATTATTTACATCTTTGATAATCAAATCACATTTAATTATCTAAGATAACTCTCTTTATAGTATGAATCGAATTTATATTAATCATGATAATTAAATTACATTTAATTATCCATTTTCTCAATGCTCGGATACATATATCAACAATGAAATTATCCTGAACTCTTTCAAGGATAATGCGCTTTCTCCGCGAATACTTGGAGATAAGGACAGGGCGATTGTATTGTTCCACGTATAGTGACTTGGATATTGACATCACATCTAAAATACCGATCTCGGACCTCCCATAAATTCTTGATTAAATCAAGACCACAAATCTAATCTTCTCATTACATCTGAATCACATTCAGATCAATGTCCAACATTAGGACCACAATCAGATTACTTCTCGACTGAGAGGAGTCACTAAAATCTAGACCCGTTTCATCACTCCCTAGGATTGGAAGAGTCATGGTTATACAATCGTTTATGATCACATCATCCTCAGGTATTCCCAATACCTGTACATCCTGCTTACTGGAAGACCCAGAATAAACCCGAAGTATAAGATCAATTTTCCACTGTCTACTTCAGGGTTTTATCATTATGTTTCTCATTCAATCATTGGGAGTTGGTATCGATCATATACTTTCCAAAAGCATATATCATACCCAGGTGTTGATCATATACTTTCCAAAAGTATATATCAAACCTACAAATTCAGTCAAGCTTCCAAAGCGATACGACCGTGCACGAAATTTGATTCTTCCCAATATCTCATGAGTGAGCTCATGTCTTCCAGTTCCGAACCTATATGATCCCTTTGAGAGATCGTATTACTCATATGCCCTTGCATGCACACCAGCACGCTGGTGTATAGACCTTGATTAGGTCATCAACCTATTAGTTTGCCAAATGTACATACTCATACATATAGTAACACATATGTCTCTGGTCAGAGGATGCGTGCCTATATCATGATAGTATACGATATAGGACTTTGGTTATCTCGATCTCGTTAAGTCAACTCTTTGACCTAACTAATCTGATACCTCCGAATCTCTATTCCTATGCAGAGGACCTGCATCAAGAGGTCGGTCAGATATCAGCCTAACTGAGGAAGGATTGCCATCTCCGACTCAGGCTGGAGATCATCTCTTAACAATCATTTGACGATGCTTGATGAGTCCTCAATCTAACTCATTATACATTCATCCAAGCACCAGCCTCTATGATTCAATAATTGAATCAACAGCTGTATGATCATTATGATGGCCATGGTACATAACCATAATTGTACTAAGGGACCTATTATGCAAATTATATATTCTTCATTTCATATTCGGGAATGATATTCACAATAACATTTATTGCATAATGGCTCACCGTGGGCTCGCATGTCCAACAATCTCCCACTAGCCCAAAGAGCCATTAATGGGCTAATCATTTAAACCCACACTCATGTGATAATCATAAGGCTATTTAGAAAATAGCTAGGTAAGCTGATCAGTCACTCTGGTCCCAAGAGACTACGTCAAGTCCTTTTACGACACTTGCATATTCCCTAGTAACAGTTCTCGCATCCAATGCGAATGTTGCATTTTATGCAACCAATACTCAATTTTGTTATAGTGTCCTTGACACTATAGCTCGATAATTATTATAACAAGTATGCCCATAATCCTTATTAGAATACCCTTAATCTTGGAGATCTCTATCTCCTAAGGTATCCGTAGTCAAGACCTATTAGATCACTATCTATAAAGTTTTAATTTCTTGAAGATAAGACTTTAAGATCACTATCTCAAAAGTTTTGCCTTCTATGAAGATATCGTTATTACTGCTATCAAGTGTTTTATCACCATAGTAGGATTAGCAACAATTTACTATTCCCACTGCATGGTAGACATCTAGCTTTTGTACACATCTAGCATACACCCGGCTTCTTGGAACTGATGCGCAAGGGCAAGCCGTTTGCATTCACATCCTTAACTCTTTGAGGTGCTATCCCTTTAGATAGGTCAGTACATATCTTTGAGGAAAAGAAGCCTTTCTTGGAATTTTCCAGAAAATGGAAATGTCCAAGGTGTACTATTAGTGTGACTGTCCCAATACCCTCTTCTCTTTGCTTCTGAACAACTTCAGAACTAAGATCTAAGAGGTATCCTTGAGATCATATCTCGAGGTATTGAACTACCGGATTATAAAACACTTATTATTATCATCCTTATATCATTCTAAATGATTAGAATATTATCTACATTCAGCATGATGAACACAATGGCACTCCCACTAAGCTTCACATGGTTCATCAAGATTTTATCTGAAATCATAACATTTATAATTTCATCAAATCTTATGTTCCAACTACAAGAAGCTTATTTGAGTCCAAAGATGGAGTTCTTTAGCTTGCACACCTTGCTTTCCTCAACCATGAAGCCTTGAGGCTACTTCATATGAATATCCTCAGAGATGTATTCATAGAGGAATGCAATCTTGACTCGCATCATGAAGATGTCATAGTCAAGTTGTGTAGCTATATTTAGCAATATTCTGATGGGTTTAAGCATGGTCACTGAAGAGCAAGTCTCATCGCAAGCAATGTCTTCTCTTCGGTGTGTAGCTCATGGCTACGAACCATGCTTTGAAGGTCTCTACCTTCTCATCAGGTTCCCTCTTTCTCTTGAAGATCCATTTACACCTTAATGGGTCTTACCCATATAGGTGGATCCTCGAGGGTCCATATACAATACTTGTATATGAAGTCTACATTAGACTTTTATTGCTAACATCCATATTTCCATGTCATGATCCTCAGGAGTTTCATCACATGAAGTATGATCATTTTCAGACTTAACTGACACATGGAATACATCCTCAAACTTATTTGAAGAAGTATTAGTGTTTCATCTTCAATTATTCTTTTAATTTTCGATTTCAAGAGCCTCATTATCTTCTCAAGATTAAATGAGTTACTTTACTTCATTTCCATCTTGATTCTTGAGAGTCTCATCATCTAAGAATCACATTCTCAGAGATGAGATCTTTTTAAGAATCTCAAGGTCATAAAGTAGGTATCCAATACCATCCTTTATTTTTCTAATGAAGTAGCACTCTCCAGTGCCAGATTCCAGTTTAATCACATGGAACCTTATTAAGGATATATATAATTTAGTCTCTACCGTATATATATATATATATACACCTGGAAACTAAGAGATAATTATGCTAAGATTAATCATTGATCAAATCATGTCACATATGATCAATTGTATCTCCCTAAAACTCTATTGAGTTAAGGTTCATTAGGAGGATTGAGATAGGAATGATATTCACATCTCCATAAGGTATTCCTTTAATTCATCTAATAGGTACAATCTACCTTGGTTAAATCAAATTCATTTCATCTTCCTTCAAACTTTGGTTATAAACCAGAATTGTGAAATCTTTGAACATTTCAAAGTTTTCTAAGTGAAGAGAAGAAATCTCATATCACAAATAATCATTAATAGATATCTCATATCCATAATGTTTATTCTGATATAGATGATTTACATACATCAATATGTATGAGATCTTGAATACCTTAACATCTTACACCATTCCAAAAGAAAGGTGTATTGGATATTTTTACTTTGAATACAATATTTATAAGTATGCAAGTTTTGAAATTTTAGACATTCTAAAGTTTCATCTCTTACTTGTCCATTGATCTCATCAACAGACATATGTCCAAAACATGATGCCAGATCATTGTCAAATGATCTTTATCCTCCTATGATCTTTAAAGATTTAACTTTCAGTATTAGAAATCTTAATGAACCATTCATTAAATTTTCTAATTTAGAGGAGTCCACTAGATGTTAGATTATTATCTAAATATATCCATCATATCTCCCTATGATAGGTTTATTCCATAATTCATGTTTATTTCCAACATTTAGAAATAAACTATGAGTGTATTCTAATATCCAGATCATAGAAACATTCTCTAAGACTAAGGGTTCCCACTGAAAATATGAAGTCTATTGATCCAATGAAAATTGTTGCAACAATTGCATCACTTCCAACATGGATGACCATACCTTAAGATCAAATTTCTAATAATCTAATACAGATGCAACCAATTGCAAGTGTCATTAGAAGATTGAGATACAATTATTAGACTTTATCTTATCAAATAAGTAGGTCAATTTCAATGATTATATGTAGATTATTCTGAAGTGATTCCTCTTCTAAGGATTCTAGATAGATTTGATAGTCATACTATCAACATCAATTTATTGAAGTATTGGTATTCATCCAACTCTTTGGATGTCATAGGGAAGTCGCAGAAGTACATCCAACTCTTTGACTATACTTCTTACTTGGGTCCAACCAATGCTTCCACTGCGCTCCCTTTATCTATAAGCAACCATTGCTCGAGACAAAGGATCTCTTATGTTAAAATCAAAAATTTCAATATAAGAGTATTTCAACATTTATACATGCTTCATTAAATTCATACAAGATGAATATTATGAAGCTTCGTAAATGACTAGAGTATAGATAGTAGAATCATGACACTCATCGTATCTACATCCATTTAAACTCTTAAAACTTACGTTCAAGTAGGTACTCAAATAATTTGAATACATCATCTCCTGTAGAGCCACCATTCTGCATAATGCAGAGAACCATGTCATTCATGATTATATGTCGAGAGCACATATGTATGCAAGAACATCTTCTTAGATTTTATAAGGATTATTTGATAATTACGATCATTATCGACATGTCACTTCAAAAGTACATTCGATGAGATCAAGACTTATAGAGACATACAAATCCTAGGGTTTTAGTCCTATTGTCTATTTAATTATCATTCCTCATTATTATGAGGAAATTTGCACATTGCAACCACATACATTATGTGTCCAATTGCAAGTACAATATCTAGATCATAGGTCCAATCCATGATATTCTACTGGTTATTATTGAGTATAACATTGAGTGGGATTAAAGAAGGATTATTTGAAATAAGAAATTTGCATAAACATATATAAATATATAATTTACTTTGATTTAGAATTTTTATATCAAAGTTGTCTTGCCATGTCAACAATGAAAGTTCATTCCCTTAATCACTTCCAATGTAAGAGATATACTTACCATTATATCTCAAGCAAGATCTGGGATCTCCTTCCTTATCTTTGTTACATCCCAATAATATGAGAACCTGTAGCTCGGATAAAAAGAAGCGGGAACACATTCCACCTTGCAAGTCCAACTTGTATCTCCCAATTCGGTCTTTAACACTCGGGCCCACCACCCCTAAGGTGATGTTGACCCGTCGTTAATTGAACCAACCGTCAATAGAAATAGAACTCGCTATGCGCAATACAATATCGCCCCAATAATATGAGGATCCGATATTGGGGTCACTACGCATACGGCCTTACTCTTTCGAAAAGCAAAGAGCCCGATCCAGATGCGCTTGCATATAGAAGCTGTCACTTCGAACAGGCGTCTCCTACATACAATCCCTGGCGACAGAACCCTTCGCCTTGACTGGAGATCATGGATGTCACTTATGTGATCCTCCATATCATATTCAAATTCTAATTAATTATCATGAATCATATTCACATAATTAATTTTTCCAAGGTAAATAACACATCTATTATAATAGAGTGTTTTTAATTGGATATAATTAACTTAATCATATTAAATTAATTATCAATCCAATTCAATCAACAAACTTGATTTTTACTTGAATATATGGTATTATCTCAAAATACGCATTAATTTGAATTTTAATAATTAGAAATACATCATGATCTCGCAGGCATCATTCGTTCCCTACCTGTTGTCATGGCCAGTACCAACGAGAATGGGACGGACCGCATCCTGTGCAACCCGCTACCCCAGCGATCCCCGACTAGACACCATATCCGCCTCAGGAAAAATAATGCCGAGTCAATCACTTTATACTTGATATGATCATCGGTTCTTCAACCGAAATTATACCATATAATAATAATCAAAACATTTTTTATTATAAGGAAATTTGCTCGACAAATTCCCAATCTTATTCAAGCAAGGAGTTTGGTGATTGTATTTCCAATTATGATCTAGATCAAATCTAATCAATTTATTGGTTGAGGCCGAGTCAATTAAGTAAATAATCATCATTCAATATTTCTCAAATATTTTCCATAATTATTTCATGAAATTAACAATTAATTTCACTAATTGACAATCACATGGTTCTTGATTAGGACTGTAATTTCAGCAGTGACCCCTACTTACTTAAATTAACATATCTCAATCAATTTAAATCCAAATTAGACTAAATCAATTTTCAAAGATTGCTAATTTGATTTAGGACAGAACCTAAGTGATATTTCACGCATTTCTAGGTGTATCAAAACATTAATTAACTCATTAATCATGTTAAGATTCGCAGTTCCCGCAACAGTGAATACATGTTCATTAAAACGACCATATATCGAGAAAACGGAATCCAAATTACGTAAACTCAGATCCCATGGTTTCCTTATTTAATGGGAAACAAAATTCAAGTTTTATTTTCGTATTTAAATAACTTAAACAGGGTCGAAAATAATCACTAAATAGAGATGCGAAAATGAAATGTGATAAAACTTTCGCAACCCTAACCAACCCAAGTCGCCTTCGGTTTTATGGATCGTATCTAACAACTTCGGCCTAAGGCTCTGATACCACTTGAAGGATTATGGGAAAAATCTTCAAGTGCATCACGGAAGCGTGAGCATCGTATCGAATACGACGAATAACGACTAGTCACACTAGTTGTTCTATGCAACAGAATTTAAAAAAATTTTATACGATGAAACCACATGATCCAAGAACACTTCTCGGATCGTTTCGTCTAAACCACAAACAAGTAATAGGATTACCTCTTGAAGCGTGGTTGCGATCGAGTCTCTAAATGAAGAGACCTCCTGTCTCAAGTCCGATCCGACGGAGGAGACGCTTGCGAGCGCGGGGATGAATCGTGTGCTTCTCGCAATCCATGTTGATGATCCAAGCGACGGATATCCTGATCTCGGCACACGAGATCCGACGTCTTCTTCACGAGCGATGCGGACCGAAGGAGACGGAGATCCACAAGCAAACGATCGGGCAGCAAAACGATGGCGCTGCGGCGATGGAGACTCCCTCTAGGGCATCCATGATGGACGGTCATATGAGAGGGAGAGAGAGTAGGCGTGTAGAGAGAGAGAGAGAAAGAGACTTATGTTCTCTTGTTGTGTAAAGAAGAGCAAAGGGGTGCCCTTCTATTTATAATATTTTGGGATCCATGGATCTCAATCCATGGGAAACACAAATCCAATGGCTCTCATTGATTTGTGTTTCTTTTAATGGCTAAGATTTGTGTTGGTAAAAACCAACAACAATTAATTTAATTTAGATTAAATCTATATTGATAAATCAATATAAATCAAACCCAAATTAAATCAAGCAATCATGGAGATTATTGGAATGAAGATTGCCTCCTTCCATAATATGGGATTTGGTGGTAATCTCATGTAATATCATGATATCTCATAAGTTTACATTATTCCATGGAAATCTCCAAGATTTACAACAACACTTGTTGTAAATTATTCAACAAAAATAATTCATAATTATTTTGTGAATATTGCAATCTTACCATTGGAAAATTATGAATCACATTCACAACCGAAAATAAAATGTAAATTACATTTTCAATTTAATGTCCAATGTGAATCCAATTCACATCAACATTTAATTAACAAATGTAAATTACAAATAGCTCTCTCTTATATATTATAAATCACATTTATAATATATATGATTAATATGGATATTTCTATCCACATTATTCATATCCATGATAATTAAATCATATTTAGTCATCTTGGATCTCTTTTTTCTTGTGCCCAAATAATATGAATCACATTCCCATTATTTACATCTTTGATAATCAAATCACATTTAATTATCTAAGATAACTCTCTTTATAGTATGAATCAAATTCATATTAATCATGATAATTAAATTACATTTAGTTATCCATTTTCTCAATGCTCGGATACATATATCAACAATGAAATTATCCTAAACTCTTTCAATGATAATGCGCTTTCTCCGTGAATACTTGGAGATAAGGACAGGGCGATTGTATTGTTCCACGTATAGTGACTTGGATATTGACATCACATCTCAAATCCAGATCTCGGACCTCCCATAAATGCTTGATTAAATCAAGACCGCAAATCTAATCTTCTCGTTGCATCTGAATCACATTCAGATCAATGTCCAACATTAGGACCAAGATCAGATTACTTCTCTACTGAGAGGAGTCACTAAAATCCAGACCCGTTTCATCACTCCCTAGGAATGGAAGAGTCATGGTTATACAATCGTTTATGACCACATCATCCTCAGGTATTCTCAATACCTGTACATCCTGCATACTGGAAGACCCAGAATAAACCCGAAGTATAAGATCAATTTTACACTATCTACTTCAGGGTTTTATCATTATGTTTCTCATTCAATTATTGGGAGTTGGTATCGATCATATACTTTTCAAAAGTATATATCATACCCAGGTGTTGATCATATACTTTCCAAAAGTATATATCAAACCTACAAATTCAGTCAAGCTTCCAAAGCGAGACGACAGTGCACGGAATTTGATTCTTCCCAATATCTCATGAGTGAGCTCATGTCTTCCGGTTCTGAACCTGTATGATCCCTTTGAGAGATCGTTTTACTCATATGCCCTTGCATGCACACCAGCGCGCCGGTGTATAGACCTTGTTTTGGTCATCAACCTATTGGTCTGCCAAATGTACATACTTAGACATATAGTAACACATCTATCTCCGGTCAGAGGATGCGTGCCTATATCATGACAGTATACGATATAGGACTTTGGTTATCTCGATCTCGTTAAGTCAACTCTTTGACCTAACTAATCTGACACCTCCGAATCTCTATTCCTATGCAGAGGACATGCATCAAGAGGTCGATCAGATATCAGCCTAACTGAGAAAGGATTGCCATCTCCTACTCAGGCTGGAGATCATCTCTTAACAATCATTTGATGGTGCTTGATGAGTCCTCAATCTAACTCATTAGACATTCATCCAAGCACCAACCTCTATGATTCAATAATTGAATCAACAGTTGCATGATCATTAAGATGGCTATGGTACATAACCATAATTGTACTAAGGGACTTATTATGCAAATTATATATTCTTCATTTCAGATTAGGGAATGATATTCTTAATAACATTTTTTGCATAGTGGCTCGTCGTGGGCTCACATGTCCAACAATCTCCCACCAGCCCAAAGAGCCATTAATGGGATAATCATTTAAACCCACACTCATATGATAATCATAAGGCTATTTAGAAAATAACTAGGTAAGCTGATCAGTCACTCTGGTCCCAAGAGACTACACCAAGTCCTTTTACGACACTTGCATATCCCCTAGTAACAGTTCTCGCATCCAATGCGAATGTTGCATCTTATGCAACCAATACTCAATTTTGTTATAGTGTCCTTGACACTATAGCTCGATAATTATTATAACAAGCATGCTCATAATCCTTACTAGAATACCCTTAATCTTGGAGATCTCTATCTCCTAAGGTATCCGTAGTTAAGACATATTAGATCACTATGTATAAAGTCTTAATTTCTTGAAGATAAGACTTTGAGATCACTATCTCAAAAGTTTTGCCTTCTACGAAGATATCGTTATTACTGCAATCAAGTGTTTTATCACCATAGTAGGATTAGCAACAGTTTACTACTCCCACAGCATGGTAGACATCTGGCTTTTGTACACATCTAGCATACACCCGGCTTCTTGGAACTGATGCACAAGGACAAGCAGTTTGCATTCACATCCTCAACTCTTTGAGGTGCTATCCCTTTAGAAAGGTCAGTACATATCTTTGAAGAAAAGAAGCCTTTCTTGGAATTTTTCAGAAAATGGAAATGTCCAAGGTGTACTATTAGTGTGATTGTCCCAATACCCTCTTCTATTTACTTCTGAACAACTTCAGAACTAAGATCTAAGAGGTATCCTTGAGATCATATCTTGAGGTATTGAACAACCAGATTATAAAACACTTATTATCATCATCCTTATATCATTCTAAATGATTAGAATATTATCTACATTCAGCATGATGAACACAATGGCACTCCCACTAAGCTTCACATGGTTCATCAAGATTTTATCTGAAATCACAACATTTATAATTTCATCAAATCTTATGCTTAGTATAGGGAAGTGAAAAGGAATGCTATACTACAACGATGAATCAAAGAATATAAATGAAAGGATCTCGGTGTTTCCCCCTATACTTAGGATCAAGTAATGTTAAGTAAGCAGACTGTACATAAAGGGGAATCCGAGTGGAAGAATGTACAGGATCTACCTCCCCTATACTTAGGGTAAATATCCCTAAGTATAGGCAGCAAAATAGAGGTAGAAAGAGATGAAGATAAATATACAAGATAAGAGGAATGACATCACTCCCCCTATACTTAAGGCGAAGGATCCTTAAGTATAGGCAACGACAGGAGTAATGAAACAGAACGAAGTAGAACAATTCGGTGTTTACACCCCCTATACTTAGGATAAGGTACATCCTAAGTATAGCAAAAATAATCGTAAATGAGACCTGGGGTGTAAAACAAAAATAGAAGAAGCAAGGAACATGACAAAACACGTATATACAAAGTGGACAATGTTGAGGTGCCTCTCAACAAGCGCTAGGGTTTACACCCCTAGCTAGGTGCAAAGGCTAGGACAATGAAGTATTAAGGTTCAAGACGTCATCTGTAAGCCCAATGTCGTACTATCGTCGTAGTCGTGCTAGATGAACAACGATGAAGTCAATAATGTAAACGATGACACCCATATAAGAAATCAGGCAAGTGCCTGCCACCAGGTAAAGAGATACGAAGATCAAATCAGGATCCGGTAGCACAAATGAAATCATCGGCTCAAGATCAGATTGGAGTGGAAGGGTAGTGCCGAAGAAATCGAACGTGGAGAAAGAAGGATCAGTCATGGAATTTTCCATGTTAATCACCGTCTTAGAAAGATATGAGAAATCTAGATCAAGAGACTCACTAAAAAAACCAATATCTGATGCATATAATGGAGGAATATCAGCAACATCATCGAATATCTCAAAGAGCGGCTCATCCTCGCGAGGGTCGTCGAGGTGAGACAACTCAGACTCAGAAAGATCAGAAATATCAGAAGGCTTGGTTTCGTGATCTGACAGATCAGATGCACACTCAGAAAGTGAAACCGAGTATGCAGCATATGGGGCATCCTCCCGCAGATAACCCTCGGGGAGTAATTCTAGATCATTAGTGAGAAAGGGAGGATCGGAGTCTACATGGAACTCTGCGCTACTGGCAAGCACCCACTCCTCGCACCAAAATATGTCATCAACTGAAATCTGCCTCTGAACAATATGAAAACAGGAAGTGGTACTGGTCAACAACGTGGAAGTTGTCGGTGTGTCTGAAACTAATCCTTGCTCTGTGGCAATGCTGGGAAACATCTGGTCCTCATGAAATGTATATATCTCATTAAATTGGAGGATAAAATACTGAAAGATGGGACTATCTCTATATGGCATCTCAAAGTGGTGTCTCTCCTCAAGCTCTGGCTGCTGGGCTGAGTCATGATGTCCATCTGAATCAGAGAAGTACCTCTGTAGTGTAGAAGCTGCGTCAGCTAGAAATGGAAACTGAAATGGTTGGATTGACGAGTGTAACAACATGGGCTCCTCCATCTCCTGGAATATCAGAAGATCTGATATCCATGACTCCTCAACTGAAAAATACGGGACTGACTCGAACTCTGGCTGGAAGACCAATGAGAACTCGATCAATCTCTGGTTCTGAGCATCTACGGTGGCAGTCATCTCCTCCGTCGTCTGTACTGCAGCAGAATCCATGTCCTCGATCTGGTGTGTAATAGTTGTGTCCTCATAAAGTGTGGCACACCCAAATGGTACTGCATCACCCTCGTGTGCTATCCCAACTAATGCATCTCGTGAATATGGAATATATAAAAGTGCTCTTGAGATGGTCGTAAGTAAATCCATGTCAGGGTTGTGGTGTGAACTACCACATGAGGTAACTACGAGTGCAATCTTCTCAACAGTCATTCCCCTCTTGGAGATTTCAACAAGGTCGGTCGATGAAAGTCCATGATCTGGAAATCTCCTCAAGAGGTCAAGAAACCTCAGCCACGAATCATGCAATGGCTCTTGGGGGTCTACTGAAAAATTCGTGATGAAAGACCGCATCATATCTGCTCTACGCAGGGGATAAAATCTCTGTAGAAATTCTGAGCGTAACCCTCCCCACGTAGCGAGCTTCCTTCCCAAACGTCTGTGCCATCTCCTGTCTCTGCCCTGAAGTGAAAATGGGAAAGTCTTCAACATCATCTCCTCAGAAGTGATATCTGAATATACAAGAGTCACACAAAACTCCTCAAACTCAGACAGATGAAGATATGGCTCCTCGTGCACTTCCCCTGCAAATTTCGGCAGTCTCTGAATGAAATACAAATCGAGAATGAAGGGACTGAATGTAGAAGCTGACTGAGCTTCATGATCTGTATACTCATCCATCATCCTGGCATAGGAGGTATCTGAAACTCGCATATGCTCTCCGTGATCGCTTATGGAGTGCACTCTCATTCCAACAATGAAATCGCCCGAGTCTCGCATCTGGTCAGTCTGATCTCTACAGGCGTCCAACACAGCATGCCCAGAAGAATGATGGGATAGGGAAGGAGAGAATGGAAGGTCGGTCAGAGTTCTGACCTCCCTCAAGAGTGGACTGGAATGATGGGAATAAGATGGGGAAGCCGCAAGAGTCGGCAAGAAAGGAGAGCGACCCATCAACCATGAAGGATATTGAGAATCCTCAAGCGCATCACGGAAGCGTGACGATCGCATCGAATATGATCGGGGTGACTAGTCGTACTAGTCGCAAGGTGCAGCGGAATTTAAAAAAATTTTAAATCAAATGATGAAACCACATGATTACGAGAACACTTCTCGGATCGTTTCATCAAACCACAAAGTATAAGGAATACCTTTGAAGCGTGGTTGTGATCGTGAGATCCCAAACAAGAGATCCTCCTATCTCAAGTCCGATCCACGAAGAACGCACTTGCGGGCACGATGATGAGTCGCGTTCCTCCCGCAATCCTCGATGAAGATCCAAGCAATAGATCCCCTGATTTCGTCAAGCGAAATCCGTCGTCCTCCTCTATAGCAAGTAGCCACGAAGAAGAAGGAGATCCTCAAGTCATCGAAGGCGAAGGCGAGAACTTCTCTCCTTTCTCAACAATGGTGGCCGGCCACCCTATGGAGAGGGAGAGAGAGATAGCACGAGAATGAGAGGGAGAGAGAGAAGTAGAGTAGGCATCTACTTGGTGTATCTTTCAAGGGCTAAGGCTACCCTTTTTATATATTAGTTTGGGATCCAATGGATTTCAATCCATGGCTCTCATGGATCCAACAGTCATTGTAATCCAAGAGCCATCCAACGGCTATGATTGTTGTTGGTTTAAAACCAACAACATTAATTTATATTAAATTAAAGATATGTTGAATTATTATCAACACTATTTAATTAACATAAATTAATTTATCAAGAGATAATAAGACAACAAATAAGAGGAGACAACAACCCCTCCTAAAATCAAGGAGGCATCACCTATGACTAAGTCATAGGTGACACCACCTATGATTGTTGGTGGTTTTGTCTCCTTTTATTTATATTATTATTTCTTAATTATTTGCAATAACTATTATTGCAATAATATCCACCAAATTAATTCCAAATTAATTTGTGAATATTTCAATCATGCCATTGAAAAAATATGTGAATCATATTCACATCCCAAACTAATTTGTAAATTACATTTCCAGTTAATTAACTAATGTGGATCCAATCCACATTAATAATTAACAAATGCTATTTACAATATTTCTCTCTCTCTCTGATATATTATAAATCCCATTTATAATATACACAGATATTCTGGATAGCACTATCCATGATCTGCTTATCCTTGATAATTAAATCCTATTTAATTATCTTGGATAATCATTCTCACAATATGAATCTTATTCATATTATATTTGATAATTAAATCTCATTTAATTATCTTGGACACATTCTCACAATATGAATCTTATTCATATTATACTTTGATAAATAAATCTCATTTAATTATCAAAAACTTCTTGCTTGGATACTAAATTTATCATAGGAATTATTCTTGAACTCCTTCAAGAATAATGTGCCTTCTCCGTAGATACTTGGAGATAAGGACATGGTGATTGTACTGTTCCATGTATAGTGACTTGGATGTTGAGATCTCATCTCAAATCCAGATCTAACGGACCTCTCATAGATGCTTGATTAAATCAAGTCCGTATACTTAATCTTCTCATTGCATCTGAATCACATTCAGATCAATGTCCAACACTTGGACTAAGATCAAGTTACTTCTCTCTTGAGAGGAGTCACTAAAATACTGACCTGTTTCATCACTCCCTCGGACTGGAAGCGTCATGGTTATACAATCGTTTATGATCACATCACCCTCAGGTATTCCCAATACCTGCACATCCTGCATACTGGAAGACCAATGATCAACCTGAAGATGAAGATCTATTTTATACTGTCTTCTTCAGGGTTTGATCACCAAGTTTCTCAATCTTGGTCATTGGGTTTTGGTATCGATCATATGCTTTCCCAAAGCATATATCATACCTTCAAATTCTTGTCATGCTTCCAAAGCACGACGACCATGCATGGAATTTGATCGGTCCCAATACCTCATGAGTGAGCTCATGTCTTCCGGTTCACAAGTGAACCTGTATGATCCCTTTGAGAGATCGTATTACTCATATGCCCTTATATGCACACCAGCTCGCCGGTATATAGACCTTGGTTAAGTCATCAACCTACTGGTTTGCCAAATGTACACACTCAGACATATAGTAACACATCTGTCTCCGGTCAGAGGATGTGTGCCTATGTTGTGACAGCATTCAACATAGGACTTAAGTTATCTCGATCTCGCTAAGTCAACCCATTGACCTAACTAATCTGACACCTCCGAATCACTATTCCCATGCAGAGGACCTGCATCAAGAGGTCGGTCAGATATCAACCTATGTGAGAAAGGATTGCCATCTCCTACTCAGGATGGAGATCATCTCTTAATAATCATTTGACGGTGCTTGATGAGTCCTCTATCTAACCCATTAGATATTCATCCAAGCACCGGCCTCTATGATTCATTTAATGAATCAACAGCTGTATGATCATTAAGATGGCCATGGTACATAACCCTAATTGTACAGAGGGACCTATTATGCAAATTGATTATTCTTCATTTCAGATCAGGGAATGATACGTGCAATAACATTTATTGCATAATGGTTCGTCGTGGGCTCGCATGTCCAACAATCCAGGGATAGACAGGGAGAAGAAGAATGAAGGGAGCATGGGGGGGGAAAGATAGATAGATGGCGGGGGAACATGGAAGAAGATAGATGGAGGAGAGGAAGGCGGATGGGATCTAGAAAACACACAAGATCGATTAAGCAAACCCCCAATTCACCTATTCACATAGAGCTGATGACCGTAAAGGTTTGGTCTTTTGTCTTGTCGATTTTATTTAGGTGATCAAGCAGTCTTTCAGAGCGATTAAGCGAGCTGTTGGAAATCCAACATTCTCAGGAGACTGTCTCGATCCCAAGGCTAGATCTTTCTCAGCCAGTACAAGTCGCGAACCGTTTACCGGCTACCCGATCGACTCGCTCTGTTAAGGATATTGCGACCCGCTTTACCGGAAACCGAAGCGATCCTCACTGGAGAACAACTAACCCGAAATCAGTAGTCTGAGGAGAGATCAGATGTGGCTCTAGCCTAGTGTGCGGGTCACTCTCTCGCTCATCCAAACCAGACAATGAGGGGATTGCTCTCCCAAGACAAATTTTTAAATGTGGTGTCTTTTCTGGGTCAAGTGTATCTTAACAATCCCAATTTTATTATTTTTATTTTTTAGGTATTTTTCAAGGCAATCAACGCCTAACAAATTTTCTGATTCTCCTGATTATTTTAAATCCAAAAATAGGGGGAGAAGTCGAAAAATCCGATGCACGGTCAAACACTATGATGCATGCAGAGTAAGAAGTGTGTACCTGACTCCAGCTCTCTACATACTAAATGATCCGCGCATAAAATAAAAGACTGAAATAAACCTATATATGATGCAAGAAGAAATCAACCTTAGACAAATAATTTCTACTTGCAAAGAACTGTATCTAACGGGTCAACAAGAGGGGTCGGGGTCCGGTCTCTGATGCCGATCGGTGTCCGCCACAACGGATCCTGCCAGCATTGTATACATCCTCTAACGGCATGTGACCCCTCAGGTGACTGAGTTAACTTTATATTTGTGATTCAATTAATAAGGTCCAATTAACGATCTATAGGAACAGATATGCAATTAGGGTTGGGCCTTAAGTAATTACATCACAATCAAGCAAAAATCCTAAGTCTAAGGGCCAAAAACTTCGAGAATGAAAAATGAAAGAAAATACGATCAAAAACAAAACCGACGAAGATCTGCGATGAGGTCCCCCGAGCACACCGGTGCTCGGCGAAACAGACCCCGAGATAACACCAAGTCTAAGTACAGGGTCTATCCTGTATTATTACAACAGAAATAGTAGAAAATAAACTAAGTCTAAGCTAAACTACATTATAGCTCCCAAGGTTCTGCTCCTCCTCTCCCGCACTCTCCTGCGGCTCGATGCAGAAACGAGCCACCTCCAAGTCACACGGGTGCCTTGGCTCTCCGAAGATCGCCGCCCTCGCTCGTAGGGCCCTTGCAAGAAAGGCAGAACAGAAAAATGTCAGTCCACAGTTATTAAAGATAAAAATGGAAAATAAGATAAAATAAAATAAAGGAAAATAAATGCAAAATAAAAACAAAGGAAATAAAATAAAAAGAAATAAAACAAAAACAAAAAAATAAAAATACAAAAGAACTCAAACCAAAAAAAATAAAAAAGAAGAAAAATAAAGCCGAAAAAGGGAAAACCGACTACTAGTTGTGCTCCCCGACAACGACGTCATTTTGATGACAAGCCTTTCGCTACTCGGGTTAAGGAATAAATATGATCGTTATGACCTGAATCGCAAGACAGAATCAATTCAGAAAAATAAGACCACCAAAACAAAAATCAAGCAATAAAACAAAGACAACGGTCTCGCTAATTTATTTTACCTGGTATAGCTACAAGGGTCGAACACAAGGAGCACGTGATGCAAAATCTACGAAGTATCGAGAATCCAAAAAGAGAAAAGATATGGTGGTTTTTAATTTTTCAATTTTTTTATGATTTTTAATATAAGAAAAAGAGTAAAAGAAAGCCAAAAATCAACACTTACACAATTATTTAATGCACCAAAAACACTTAAAAATTCAAAATAAAAATATTTTTTTGTTTTTTAAATATTAAAGTGTTTTTATTGATTTTATGAGGTTTTTCTGATTTTTTAATTAATTTTCTAAGAATGAAATAAAATCAAAAAGAGTGACCAATGTCAAGCTGGTATCTAAAGGAAAGTTAAAACTACTTAAAATGCCTTTAAAATTTCAACAGTATTTTTATGATAAAATATAAAATAAAAACTAACTACAGCAACTGAAAACACATTTTTTTGATTTTTTTTATGAATTTTACTAATTATTCTAAGAATTTTACTCTTTTTTAATTTTTATGATTTTTATAAATGGAAACAAGATGAAAATTGGATAGAAATTAAAATAACACACAAGAAAGCAATCAAGACTTTTTCAGAATTTTTCAAGGCTTTTTAATATTTTTAGTTGATTTTTTAAAGCAAATAGGGATAATTTTTAAGATTTTTTAATTTTTAAAAATAGCAAACAAAAATAAAACAAAACTAAAAATTCATTAAAATTTCTACACAGTGGCAGGAGCCACGTGTCAAAATTTCATGAATTTTAGAGCTAAAACACTATTTATTTAATCAAAAATAAAACACACAGCACACATGGACCAAAATGCAAAGAAAACATGTCTCTGGACCAAATAATAACACGCACAAAAACTATAGGGTCCAATCTGTAAATTTTCCACTAATATCCACACATGTCTCAAATCAGTACGCACATGGGTATATTTACAAATACTGAAAGTAAAAATTCAATTCATAACATCAGATAAATCCAAGAAAAATATTGCAAATATCCCAGAATCCCACGTGACGACACACATGAGTCCCCACAAACAGGACTAAAGAGAAAATATGGAGAACTACAGGGGCAATAGTACAAAATGTCCTAATTGTATACTTTATTTTACAGACTAAAGGATAAACTAAAATAAAAGCAGGGTAAAGCGAGCAAATTACCCATGCAGCACACGCGCGTGGTTGGACAAGTGGAGGCTGCTGATTGGGCGTGGACGAACGGCTCTGGAAGCGTCAGTCGACAGATCTGACGGCTGTCAGATGTCAGCTACGTGGGTGGTACGGGACCATTAGATCTGACATCTAACGGTCCGACACCTCCATGTGAACGGGCAGCTCTGATGACGTCTGGAAGATACGAGATATCCAACGGTGGAAAGAGGGTCTGGAAGAACTACGTCGAGGCGAGCTTCGTTAGAGCTCTGGCGACGATCTGAAGCTTCGATGAATGATCGTCCAGCACCAAAAGAAGTGTGAGGCCCTTCCGCGTCGAATGGCCGGGGCTGATGGAGTCGTCGACGGTCAGATCTACGTGACGATGGCTGGGTCCTGGGCGAACTCCGGCGCAGAGGGTCGAAGGTGAACTGGGATGTCTCCACGTACGCTAAGACCTGCAAGATAAAGCTCAGACTCGGAGCAAGGCTCCAGTCAGGGTTATTGGTCCTAAGATAAAGAGAAGCAACGGTGAATAGAAGGAGGGTCTCCGACGAAGCAATAGATGAGACCGATGGCCTAATCTTGGCAATCCGAGCCAAGATTAGGATGATCAGATGGCAAGGGAAGATGGAGGATGAGCAGAGGTAGCGATCGAAATGGGTGGATGTAGCTGACGAGGCTCCGACCGGCTGGTCGGAGCTGGCGGAGCGGTGGTGAAGCACAAATTAAAGATTCTGGAAAATAAAGGAAACATGATCGATATGAGAGCTACCTAAGGGTCCTAACGTGATCCTGAGCTCCAGGGGATGCGAACGGCGGAGGTCGTTGCCTCGACTTCACTGCGGCTGGTAGAGGAGGCTTGTCGCAGTGGTGCTCCGGCCACGAGAGGCGAGCTACGGCTACACAGCACCTTTCCAATGACCAAAGGTGGTCTCCGGTTGCTGTCACCAAGGCGGGGCTTTCTAGGGTATCATAAGGGTGTGCGGCGCGAGCTTAGAGGTTGGGAGAGCAAATGAGGAGCTTTATAGCACGTCCAAGGAAGTTTAGAAGAATTGGATCACGCGCGCGAACTGAGGTCGATCCGCGACTCCCAAGGGATCCGCGAGGATCACCGATCCACTGGGAAGATGCGGGCGCCAAAATCGGAGCAAGAGGGTGCGGGATCCGATCGGGATAATTGGGATAAACGAGAACAAAACCCGGATCCGCACGAGGGGAGGTCGGGGAGGGGTAGTTGACCGGGGTCAACAGTCCTCCTGGACCAATCAGAAAATAGATTGTCAAAAATAATTATGAAATCAATTAAAAATAGCAAATGATTTTGAATAGAAAAGTGTACAAAATAAAAATATTTTTTATTTTCTAAACTATTTTTCTGTGTTTTTATTTATTTTTATAAAAATAATTTATGGTTTATACAATATATTGTATTATATACAAGTATATAATACCTATGAATTTTGTACAATTGTTTTTATTTATTTATTTTTACACAAAGTCCCCAAATATATATTTTATTTATTTACAACATAATGTTTGGAGTATAAAAATATTTTTTATTTTTAATATTTATTTACAAGTAGAAAATAAATAAAGAGTGATATATATTTACATGTATTATAAACAAGGTGAGAGAGAGTTTTATTATATTTTATTTTTCTAATTTTATTTTATTTTTAGAAATATATACAAGGGAAAATAAAATACCTTTTTTATTTTTTAAAAATAAATTATATACATAAAGGGTGTATATGTACATGGTAGAGTGGCCCTATCTCTCTCTACTTATTTTATTTAGCGATCAGGCCCATACTGGACACTCTCTTGGGTTCAGGTCACTCAATATTCATTCTAAATGTTTCATTCTTTTTCTTTTGTGCTTTATTCTTTTATTTTTGCACAAATACATGCTAATTATTAGATATTAACAAATGCTTGCTTATTGCTAATTTATTGTATTTACAACTATATACATGATGCTTTGCCAAGATAAATAGCTAAAATAAAATAATAAAGAGTGATGAATGAGGATTCATCAGGTGGTTCGACCTCCAGTGAAATTTTTCCCACAATTCAACTCCGGGTGACAGAGCTTTCAAATCTCTCAGCTACAGATGTCGAATCCGATGTTCTAGTTATTTATCTCGCTCAACTTGATTTCCATCATTTCATTCAACGAAGACATTTGGTGGTAATGCTAATGAAGGATATTGTAAGATCCTTCAGCGCATCACGGAAGCGTGAGAATCGCATCGTATGCAATCAGGAGCGACTAGGCGCACTAGTTGCTCGATGCAGCGGAAATTGAAAAATTCTCATGCGATGAAACCATGTGATCCAAGAACACTTCTCGGATCACTTCATCTAAACCACAAACAAGTATTAGGGTTACCTCTTGAAGCGTGGTTGCGATCGAGTCTCTAAACGAAGAGACCTCCTGTCTCAAGTCCGACCCGATGGAGGAGACGCTTGCGAGCGTGTTGATGAGACACGTGCTCCTCATAATCCATGTTGATGATCCAAGCGGCAGATCTCCTGATCTCGACACACGATATCCGATGTCTTCTTCACGAATGAGGTGCATCGAAGGAGACGGAGATCCACGAGCAAATGATCGGGCAGCATAACGATGACGCTGCAGCGATGGAGACTCTCTCTAGGGAATCCATGGTGGGCGATCATATGAGAGAGAGAGAGAGAGTGGGCGTGTAGAGAGAGAGACTTGTGTTTCTCATTGTGTATATGAAAAGCAAGGAGTGCCCTTCTATTTATAATATTTTGGGATCCATGTATCTCAATCCATGGACAACGCAAATCCAATGGCTCTCATTGATTTGTGTTCCTTTTAATGGCTAAGATTTTATTGTTAAAAAAACCAACAACAATTAATTTAAATTAGATTAAATATATATTGATAAATCAATGTGATTTAATCCTAAATTAAATCAATCAAGTATGGAGATTATGGAATGAAGATTGCCTCCTTCCATAATATGGGATTTGGTGGCAATCTCATGTAATCTCATGAGATCTCATGAGATTACATTATTCTATGGAATTTTTCAAGATTTACAACAACAATTGTTATAAATTATTCTACAAAAATAATCCATAATTATTTTATGAATATTGCAATCTTGCCATTGGAAATTTGTGAATCACATTCACAACCCAAAATAAAATGCAAATTACATTTTCAATTAATTATCTAATGTGAATCCAATTCACATTAACATTTAATTAACAAATATAAATTACAAATATTTCTCTCTCTTATATACTATAAATCACATTTATAATATATATGATTAATATGGATAGTGCTATCCACATTTTTCATATCCAGATAATTAAATCACATTTAATCATCTTGGATCTCTTTTCTCTTATGCCCAAATAATATGAATCACATTCACATTATTTACATCCTTGATAATCAAATCACATTTAATTATCTAAGATAACTCTCTTTATAGTATGAATCGAATTCATAATAATCATGATAATTAAATTACATTTAATTATCCATTTTCTCAATATTTGGATACATATATCAACAATGAAATTATCCTGAACTCTTTCAAGGATAATGCGCTTTCTCCGCGAATACTTGGAGATAAGGACAGGATGATTGTATTGTTCCATGTATAGTGACTTGGATATTGAGATCACATCTCAAATCCAGATCTCGGGCCTCCCATAGATGCTTGATTAAATCAAGGCCGCAAATCTAGTCTTCTCATTGAATTTGAATCACATTCAGATCAATGTCCAACATTTGGACTAAGATCAGATTACTTCTCTACTGAGAGGAGTCACTAAAATCCAGACATGTTTCATCACTCCCTAGGAATGGAAGCGTCATGGTTATACAGCCGTTTATGATCACATCACCATCAGGTATTCCCAATTAATGTACATCATGTATACTGGAAGACCCAGAATAATCCCGAAGTATAAGATCAATTTTACACTGTCTACTTCAGGGATTTATCATTAAGTTTCTCATTTGACTATTAGGAATTGGTATCGATCATATACTTTCCAAAAGCATATATCATACCTAGGTGTTGATCGTATACTTTCTAAAATCATATATCAAACCTACAAATTCAGTCAAGCTTCCAAATCGAGACGACCGTGCACGGAATTTAATTCTTCCCAATATCTCACGAGTGAGCTCATGTCTTGTGGTTCAATAAATGAACCTGTATGATCCCCTGGAGAGATCGTATTACTCATATGCCCTTGTATGCACACCAGTGTGCCGGTGTATAAACCTTGATTAGGTCATCAACCAATTGGTCTGCCAAATGTACATACTCAGACATATAGTAACACATCTGTCTCCGATCAAAGGATGCCTGCCTATATCGTGATAGCATACGTCATAGGACATTGGTTATCTCGATCTCGTTAAGTCAACTCTTTGACCTAACTAATCCGGCACCTCCGAATCTCTATTCCCATGCAGAGGACCTGCATCAAGAGGTCGGTAAGATATCAGCCTAAATGAGAAAGGATTGCCAACTCCTACTCAGGCTGGAGATTATCTCTCAACAATAATTTGATGGTGCTTGATGAGTCATCAATCTAACTCTTTAGATATTCATCAAGCACCAGCCTCTATGATTCAATAACTGAATCAACAGCTGTATGATCATCAAGATGGCCATGGTACATAACCCTAATTGTACTAAGGAACCTATTATGCAAATTGGTTATTCTTCATTTCAGATCAAGGAATGATATTCGCAATAACATTTATTGCATAATGGCTCGCCGTGGGCTCGCATGTCCAACAGCTAAGTTGATGAATATCGAAGACTGTGGTTTCTTCTCTAGGAGGTATTGCTCACGACTGAAGATTCAAGGTGTATTCACGGTGGGTGATGATGGATCATCTCTCAACAATCATTTGACGGTGCTTGATGAGTCCTCAATCTAACTCTTTAGATATTCATTTTAGCACCGGCCTCTATGATTCAATAACTGAATCAACAATTGTATGATCATCAAGATGGCCATGGTAAATAGCCCTAATTATAATAAGAGACCTATTATGCAAATTGGTTATTCTTCATTTCAGATCAGGGAATGATATTCGCAATAACATTTATTGCATAATGGCTTGTCGTGGGATCGCATGTCCAACAATCTCCCACTAGCCCAAAAAGCCATTAATGGGCTAATCATTTAAACCCTCACTCATGTGACAATCATAAGCTATTTAGAAAAATAGCTAGGTAAGTTGATCAATCACTCTATTCCCAAGAGACTAGGCCAAGTCCTTTTACGACACTTGCATATCCCATAGTAACAGAGCTCGCATCCAATGCAAAAGTTGCATCTTATGCAACCAATACTCAATCTTGTTTAGTTATAGCATGCTTGACACTGCAACTCAATAACTATTATAACCAATATGTAATTTCTATTATCCTTATCATAATACCCTTATTCCTGGAGATCTCTATCTCCTAAGGTATTCGTAGTTAAGACCTTTTAAATCTCCATCTATATAATCTTAATTTCTTGAAGATAATGCTTAGAGATCATTATCTCTAAAGTCTTGTCATCTTTGAAGATATTGTTATTTCTGCAATCAAGTGTTTTATCTCCATAGTAGGATTAGTAACAGTTACTACTCCCAATGCATGGCTGACGTCTGGTTTTGTACACATCTCGCATACACTCAGCTTCTTGTAACTGATGCACAAGGGCAAGCAGTTTTAGTTTTCACTTCCTCAACTCTTTGAGGTGCTATTCCTTTAGATAGGTCAGTACCATATCTTAAGGGAAAGAAGCCTTTCTTGGAATTTTCTAGAAAAATGGAATATGTCCAATGTGTATCACTAATGCGACGGTCCCAATACCATCGTTCTTTGCTTCTGAACAACTTCAGAACTAAGATCTAAGAGGTATTCTTGAAATCATATCTCAACGTATGGAACAACCAGATTATAAAACACTTATTATTATCCTTATGTCATTCCAAATGATTAGGATATTATATACATTTCACATGATGAACACAATGGCATTCCTACTAAGCTTCACACGGTTCATCAAGATTCTATCTGAAATAATAACTTTTATAATTTCATCAAATCTTATGTTTCAAATACAAGAAGCTTATTTGAGTCCAAAGATGGAATTTCTTAGCTTTTACATCTTGCTTTCCTCAACCATGAAGCCCTGGGGCTACTTCATGTGAATATCGTCAGAGAGGTATTCATAGAGGAATGCAATCTTGACTTACAACATGAAGATGTCATAGTCAAGTTGTGTAGATATGGTTAGCAATATTCTGATGGGTTTAAGCATGGTCACTAAAGAGCAAGTCTCATCGCAAGCGATGTCTTCTCTTCAGTGTGCAGCTCATGGATACGAACTGTGCTTTGAAGGTCCTTACCTCCTCATCAGGTTCCCTCTTTCTATTGAAGATCCATTTACACCTTAATGGATCTTACCCATATAGGTGGATCCTCGAGTGTCCATATACAACATTTGTATAAAAAGTCTACTTTAGACTTTATTGCTAACATCCACCTTTCCATGCTATGATCTTTAGAAGATTCATCACATGAAGTCAATTCATTGTCAAATTCAACTGACACATGGAATCCATCTTCAAACATATTTAAAGAGGTATTAGTATTTCATCTTTAATTGTCCTTTTAGTATCCAATTTTAGGAGCCTCATTATCTTCTCAAGACTAAATGAGTTCCTTTACTTCATTTTCATCTTGATTCTCAAGAGTCTCATCATCTAAGAATCACATTCTTCGATATGAAATCTATTAAGAATCTCAAGGTCATAAAGTAGGTATCCAATACCATCCTTTATTTTCCTAATGAACTAGCACTCTCCATTGACAGATTCCAGCTTACTTGCATGGAACCTTATTAAGGATATATATTGTAGTCTATACTACATATATATCATGGAAACTAATAGATAATTATGTATGCTAATATTCATCATTGATCATATCATGTCACACATGATCCAATTGTAACTTCCTACAACTCCTATTGAGTTTAGGTTTATTAGGAGGAGTAAGATAGAAATGATATTCATATCTCTATAAGGTATTCCATGAATTCATCTAATAGGTACTGACTACCTAGATTAGATCAAATTCATTTAATCTTCCTTCAAACTTTGATTCTAAACCAAAATTGTGAACTCTATGAACATTTCAAAGATTTCTTAGTGAAGAGAAGAAATCTCATATCACAAATAATCATCAATAGATATCACATATCCATAATGTTTATTCTGATATAGATGATTCACATACATCAATATGTATGAGATCTTGAATACCTTGACAACTTACACCATTCCAAGGAAGGGTGGACATTTCTACTTTTGAATACAATATTCATAAGTATGTAAGATTTGAACCTTTAGACAGTCTACACTTTCATCTCTTATCAGTCTATTGATCACATCAACAGACAAATGTCCAAGGCTTGAAGCCAGATCATTGTCAAATGATCTTCATTCTCCTATTGATCTTTTAATGTTTAATTTCAGTATTAGAAATGTTAATGAATCATTCATTAATTTTCTAATTTAGTAGAGTCTACTAGATTTTAGATTACTATCTGAAATATCTCCATCATAACTCTTTACGATAGGTCTATTCCAGAATTCATGTTTATTCCCAACATTTAGAAATAAACTATGCGTGTATTCTAATATCTAGGTCACAGAGACATTATCTAAGACTAAGGGCTCCCACTGAAAATATGAAGTCTATTGATCCGGTGGAAATTGTTGCAACAATTTCATCAATTCCAACATGGATGACCATTAAACCTTAAGATCAAATTTCTAATATCCTAATACATATACAACCAATTGCAAGTGTCATTAAAAGATTGAGATACAATTATTAGACTTTATCTTATCATATAAGTAAGTCAATTTCAATGATTATATGTAGATTATTCTGATGTACTATCTGATTCCTTCTCTAAGGATTCTAGATAGATTTGGTAGTAATACTATCAACACATCTACTCCTTGTAGTATTGGCATTCATCCAACTCTTTGGATGTCATATGGAATTCATAGAAGTACAATCAACTCTTTGACTTTCTTTCTTACTTGGGTCCAACCCATGCTTCCACTGCGCTCCCTTTATCTATAAACAACCATTGCTCAAGTCAAAGGATCTCTAATGTTGAAATAAAAAATTTCAATATAAGAGTATTTCAACATTTATACATGCTTCATTCAATTCATACAATATGAATAGTATGAATGACCAGAGTATAAAGTAGAATGATAACACTCATCTTATCTACATCCATCTAAACTCTTAAAATATTGGTTCAGCTAGGTATTCAAACAATTTGAATATATCATCTCTTATAGAGCCACCATTCTGCATGATGTAGAGAATCACGTCATTCATGATTAAATGTTGAGAGCACATATGTATGCCAGAATATCTTCTTAGAATTTTATAAGGATTATTTGACAACTACGATCATCATTGACATGTCACTTTCAAAATACATTCGATGAGATATCAGGACTATAGAGACATATAAACACTAGGGTTGAAGTCCTATTGTCTATTTGTCATTCCTCATTATCATGAGGAAACTTGCACATTACAACCACATACATTATGTGTTCAACTGCAAGTACAATATCTTGATCGTGGATCCAATCCATGATATTTTACTGGTTATTATTGAGTATATTATTGAATGGGTTTAATGAAGGATTATCTGAAATAAGAAATTTGCATAAATATATATACACACATTTTACTTTGATTTAGGATTTTTATATCAAAGTTGTCTTGTCTTGCCAACACTGAAAGTTCATTCCCTTAATCACTTTCAATGTAAGAGATATACTTACCATTATATCTCAACAATATCTGGGATCTCCTTTCTAACTTTGTTACATCCCAATAATATGAGAACCTGTAACTCGGATAAAAAGAAGCGGGAACACATTCCGCCTTACAAGTCCAACTTGCATTTCCCAATTTGGTCTTCAACACCCGGGCCTACCACCCCTAAAATGATGTTGACCCGTCATTAATTGAACCAACTGTCAACATGAATACAGCTCGCTATGCGCAATCCAATATCGCCCCAATAATATGAGGACTCGATATTGGGGTCACTACGCATACGTCCTTACTCTTTCAAGAAGCAAAGAGCCCGATCCAGATGCGCTTGCATACAGGAGCTGTCACTTCGGACAGGTGTCTCCTACATACAATCCCTGACGATGGAACCCTCCGCCTTGACGGGAGACCATGGATGTCACTTATGTGATCCTCCATATCATATTCAAATTGTAATTAAACATCATGAATCATATTCATTATGATTAATTCTTCCAAGGGAAATAACATCTCTATTCATAATAGAGTGTTTTAATTTTTTTTAATTGGATTCCAATCAACTAATCATATTAAATTAATGATCCAATTAATTTCCAACAAACATTCTTTATTGTTACTTGAATTATGGTATTATCTCAAATACGTATTATTTCGAATTCAAATAATTAGAAATACATCATGATTTCTTAAGCATTATACCAACCCTACCCGTTGTCATGGCCAGTACCGGCGGGAGTGGGACAGATCGCACACGGTACAACCTGCTACCCCAACGCTCCCCGACTAGACACCATATCCACCTCGGGAAAGGATAATGCAAATACTTTGTACTTGAGATGATAATCGGTTTTTTCAACCAAAATTATACCATGTAATAATAATCAAAACATATTTGATTAACATTATAATGAGATTTGCTACACAAATCCCAAATCCTATTCAAGCAACATGTTTGTTGGAATGTGGATTGTGTAACCAATTGTTATCTAGATCTTATCTAATCATTTATTGGTTAAGGCAATGTCATTTAAGGAAATAATTATCATCAAATATTTCATAAATATTTATCCATAATTATTCCAGGAAATTAAATCAATTAATTTCACTAATTAATTAAATGACAATCACAAGATTCTTGATTAGGAAAGTAATTTACAGCAGTGACCCTCACTTACTAAAATTAGCATATCTCAATCAATTTAAATCTAAATTAAGCAAAGTAAGTTTCTAAAGTTTGCTAATTTTATTTACAACAGAAACTAAGTGATTTGCACGCATTTTAAGGCATTTCAAATTTACAATTAACTCTTTAATTACGTTAAGATTCATAGTCCCCGAAATAGTGGATATATGTTCACTAATTTGATCATAACTTGAGCAAACGGATTCAAAATCACGCAAACTCAAATCCAATAGTTTCCTTAGAAAATAATCACTAAACAGAGATGCGAAAATGAAATGCGATAAAAACTTTCGCAACCCTAACGAACCCAAGTCGACTTAGGTTTATGGATCGTATCTGAAACCTTTGACTTAAGGCTCTGATACCACTTTAAGGATATTGTACGATCCTTAAGCGCATCACGGAAGCGTGAGGATCGCATCGTATACGATCGGGAGTGACTAGTCGCACTAGTTGCTCGATGCAGTGGAAATTAAAAAATTTTCATGCGATGAAACCACATGATCCAAGAACACTTCTCGGATCGTTTCATCTAAACCACAAACAAGTATTAGGGTTACCTAAGCACGGTTGCGATCGAGTCTCTAAACGAAGAGACCTCTTGTCTCAAGTCCGATCCCACAGAGGAAACTCTTGCGAGCGTGTTGATGAGATGCATGCTCCTTGCAATCCATGTTGATGATCCAAGTGGCAGATCTCCTAATCTCGACACATGAGATCCGACATATTCTTCACGAGCGAGGCGCACCGAAGGAGACAGAGATCCACGAGCAAACGATCGGGCAACATAACGACGACGACGCAGCGATGGAGACTCTCTAGGGCAACCATGGTAGACGGCCATATGAGAGAGAGAGAGTGGGCGTGTAGATAGCGAGAGAGAGAGAGAGAGAGAGAGAGACTTGTGTTTCTCATTGTGTATATGAAGAGCAAGGGGTGCCCTTCTATTTATAATATTTTGGGATCCATGTATCTCAATCCATGGACAACACAAATCCAATGGCTCTCATTGATTTGTGTTCCTTTTAATGCCTAAGATTTTGTTGGTAAAAAACCAACAACAATTAAATTAATTTAGATTAAATATATATTGATAAATCAATATGATTTAATCCTAAATTAAATGGATCAAGTATGGATATTATGGAATGAAGATTGCTTCCTTCCATAATATGGGATTTGGTGGCAATCTCATGTAATCTCATGAGATCTCATGAGATTACAATATTCTATAGAAATCTTCAAGATTTACAACAACAATTGTTGTAAATTATTCTACTAAAATAATTCATAATTATTTTGTGAATATTGCAATCTTACCATTGGAAATTTGTGAATCACAATCACAATCCAAAATAAAATACAAATTACATTTTCAATTAATTGTCCAATGTGAATCCAATTCACATTAACATTTAATTAACAAATATAAATTACAAATAGTTCTCTCTCTTACATACTATAAATCACATTTATAATATATATGATTAATATGGATATTGCTATCCACATTTTTCATATCCATGATAATTAAATCACATTGAATTATCTTGGATCTCTATTCTCATGTGTCCAAATAATATGAATCGCATTCACATTATTTATGTCTTTGATAATTAAATCACACTTAATTACAAATTTACTCAATGCTTGGATACATATATCAACAATGAAATTATCCTGAACTCTTTCAAGGATAATGCACTTTCTCCACGAACACTTGGAGATAAGGACATGACGATTGTATTGTTTCACGTATAGTGACTTGGATATTGAGATCACATCTCAAATCCAGATCTTGGCCCTCCCATATATGCTTGATTAAATCCAGACCGCAAATCTAGTCTTCTCGTTGAATCTGAATCACATTCAGGTCAATGTCCAACATTTGGACTAAGATCAAATTACTTCTCTACTAAGAGAAGTCACTAAAATCCAGACCCATTTCATCACTCCCTAGGAATGGAAGCGTCATGGTTATACAATCGTTTATGATCACATCACCATCAGGTATTCCCAATTAATGTACATCATGTATACTGGAAGACCCTGAATAATCCCGAAGTATAAGATCAATTTTACATTGTCTACTTCAGGGATTTATCATTAAGTTTCTCATTTGACTATTGGGAATTGGTATCGATCATATACTTTCCAAAAGCATATATCATACCTAGGTGTTGATCGTATACTTTCTAAAATCATATATCAAACCTACAAATTCAGTCAAGCATCTAAAGCGAGATGACCGTGCACGGAATTTAATTCTTCCCAATATCTCATGAGTGAGCTCCTGTCTTCTGGTTCAATAAATGAACATGTATGATCCCTTTGAGAGATCGTATTACTCATATGCCCTTGTATGCACACCAGTTTGCCGGTGTATAGACCTTGATTAGGTCATCAACCTATTGGTCTGCCAAATGTACTTACTCAGACATATAGTAACACATCTGTCTCCGATTAGAGGATGCCTGCCTATATCGTGACAGCATACATCATAGGACTTTGGTTATCTCGATCTCGTTAAGACAACTTTTTGACCTAACTAATCTGACACCTTCGAATCTCTATTCCCATGCAGAGGACCTGCATCAAGAGGTCGGTCAGATATCAACCTAAATGAGAAAGGATTGCCATCTCCTACTCAGGATGGAGATCATCTCTCAACAATCATTTGACAGTGCTTGATGAGTCATCAATCTAACTCTTTAGATATTCATCCAAGCACCAGCCTCTATGATTCAATTACTGAATCAACAACTGTATGATCATCAAGATGGCCATGGTACATAACCCTAATTGTACTAAGGGACCTATTATGCAAATTGGTTACTCTTCATTTCAGATCAGGGAATGATATTCACAATAACATTTATTGCATAATGGCTCGCAGTGGGCTCGCATGTCCAACAACTAAGTTGGTGAATATCGAAGACTGTGGTTTCTTCTCTAGGAGGTGCTGCTCACGACTGAAGCTTCAAGGTGTATTCACGGTGGGTGATGATGGACTCAATCAAAGGATGACAATAGTTTGCTCGAAGACGGTGTTTTGATCGACCACGAGGCGATAGTTGATCAGATGCTTCTCGTGGACTGCAGTTCTAACCGTCGATGAGCTTCGTTTCACACTAATCCCAGATTGCATGTCTCCTCGGGAGGATATATGTCTAGATTCTGATATGATGCACTCTACATGAAGGTGTTGATATCCGGAGCTCTAATGGTGTGGCTTTAATGCTCCATGCACAACTCCAGGGGATTTGATGAGATGATACTCCATGCTCCGACCTATTGATGGTGCATCTCCTGCTACTTTAAATGAAGACAATCTGTGGGACTCTGATGTGCTCGTGATGATATTATCCCCTGACGAATGTATGGAAGGGTTTCGAGGGAAAAAACCTTGACTCAAATCAATTGGGATAGGTGATCGGAGACTCCAAGCAGAAGTGAAAGGCAGGAGTCCAATGACCATTCACCGGACGTGAATGATCGTGAGGGATTGTGTAAGGGAGAATGGAAGTGAGGGGGTTTTGATGGTGAGATGGTGATTCGTCGGTGGATTGAGTATCGATTTGGACGGAGAATAGAGAGAAATAGGAGTAGATAGGGATTGAGACATGAATGGAGGGAGAGAGATCGAGAGAAATGAAAAGACACTAACCTGGCAAATACGGATGGATGAATGCATGTGCGGGAGGTGGAATCCGCCTTCGGGGTCCGTGCCTCAACGGTGACATGCGCGAAGGAGATAAGCTTCTACGTTGGCGGATATCTCACCGCAACTTCTCCTTCTTTCTCACTTGATGCGCGGCATTGATCCCTGTCCCAGATCTCCCTCTCGCGTAGCTCTTGAGGAAATGGGTTGCTAATGGCAGATCCGAGACGAAGGGGAGTCGACGACCTTAAATAGAAGGCGGGGAATTGTCAAATGTAAATCCAGATCACATAAACATTTAATTAACAAATATAAACTACAAATAGATCTCTCTCTTATATACTATAAATCACACTTATAATATATATGATTAATAAGGATAGTGCTATCCACATTATTCATTTCCATGATAATTAAAACACTTTTAATCATCTTGGATCTCTATTCTCATGTGTCTAAATAATATGAATCACATTCACATTATTTATGTCTTTGATAATTAAATCACATTTAATTACCAATTTACTCAATGCTTGGATACATATATCAACAATGAAATTATCATGAACTCTTTCAAGGATAATGCGCTTTCTCCGCGAATACTTGGAGATAAGGACAGGGTGATTGTATTGTTCCACGTATAGTGACTTGGATATTGAGATCAATCTCAAATCCAGATCTCGGGCCTCTCATAGATGCTTGATTAAATCAAGGCCGCAAATCTAGTCTTCTCATTGAATCTGAATCACATTCAAATCAATGTCCAACATTTGGACTAAGATCAGATTACTTCTCTACTGAGAGGCGTCACTAAAATCCACACCCGTTTCATCACTCCCTAGGAATGGAAGCGTCATGGTTATACAACCGTTTGTGATCACATCACCCTCAGGTATTCCCAATACCTATACATCATGTATACTAGAAGACTCAGAATAATCTCGAAGTATAAGATCAATTTTCCACTGTCTACATTAGGGATTCATCATTAAGTTTCTCATTTGACTATAGGGAATTGGTATCGATCATATTATTTCCAAAAGCATATATCATACCTAGGTGTTGATCATATACTTTCTAAAATCATATATCAAACCTAGAAATTCAGTCAAGCTTCCAAAGCGAGACGACCGTGCACGGAATTTGATTCTTCCCAATATCTCATGAGTGAGCCCATGTCTTCCGGTTCAGTAAATGAACCTGTATGATCCCTTTGAGAGATCCGTATTACTCATATGCCCTTGCATGCACACCAGCGCACCAGTGTATAGACCTTGATTAGGTCATCAACCTATTGGTCTGCCAAATGTACAGACTCAGACATATAGTAACACATCTGTCTCCGATCAGAGGATGCCGGCCTATATCGTGACAACATATGTCATAGGACTTTTGTTATCTCGATCTCGTTAAGTTAACTCTTTGACCTAACTAATCTGACACCTCCGAATCTCTATTCTCATGTAGAGGACCTGCACCAAGAGGTCGGTCAGAAATCAGCCTAGATGAGAAAGGATTGTCATCTACTACTCAGGCTGGAGATTATCTCTCAACAATCATTTGACGGTGCTTGATGAGTCATCAATCTAACTCTTTAGATATTCATCCAAGCATCAGCCTCTATGATTCAATAACTGAATCAACAACTGTATGATCATCAAGATGGTCATGGTACATAACCCTAATTGTACTAAGGAACCTATTATGCAAATTGATTATTCTTCATTTCATATCAGGGAATGATATTCGCAATAACATTTATTGCATAATGGCTCGTCGTGGGCTCGCATGTCCAACACCTAAGTTGATGAGTATCGAAGACTGTGATTTCTTCTCTAGGAGATGCTGCTCACGACTGAAGCTTTAAGGTGTATTCAGGGCAGGTGATGATGGATCATCTCTCAACAATCATTTGGCGGTGCTTGATGAGTCCTCAATCTAACTCTTTAGATATTCATCCAAGCACCAACCTCTATGATTCAATAACTGAATCAACAGTTGTATGATCATCAAGATGGCCATGGTACAAAACCCTAATTATACTAAGAGACCTATTATGCAAATTGGTTATTCTTCATTTCAGATCAGGGAATGATATTCGCAATAACATTTATTGCATAATGGCTCACTGTGGGCTCGCATGTCCAACAATCTTCCACTAGCCCAAAGAGCCATTAATGGGCTAATCATTTAAACCCTCACTCATGTGACAATCATAAGCTATTTAGAAAAATAGCTAGGTAAGTTTATCAATCACTCTGTTCCCAAGAGACTACGCGAAGTCCTTTTACGGCATTTGCATATCCCATAGTAACAGTGCTCGCATCAATGCAAATGTTGCATCTTATGCAACCAATACTCAATCTTGTTTAGTTATAGTGTGCTTGATACTACAACTCAATAACTATTATAATCAGTATGTAATTTCTATTATCCTTATCATAATACCCTTATTCCTGGAGATCTCTATCTCCTAAGGTATTCGTAGTTAAGACCTTTTAGATCTCCATCTATAAAGTCTTAATTTCTTGAAGATAATACTTAGAGATCACTATCTCTAAAGTCTTGTCATCTTTGAAGATATTGTTATTTCTGCAATCAAGTATTTTATCTCCATAGTAGGATTAGTAACAATTACTACTCCCAATGCATGGCAGACATCTGGTTTTGTACATATCTAGCATACACTCGGTTTCTCGTAACTGATGCACAAGGGCAAGCAGTTTTAGCATTCACTTCCTCAACTCTTTGAGGTGCTATCCCTTTAGATAGTTCAGTACCATATCTTAAGGGAAAGAAGCCTTTCTTGGAATTTTCTAGAAAAATGGAATATGTCCAATGTGTATCACTAATGCGGCGGTCCCAATACCATCTTTCTTAGCTTCTGAACAACTTCAGAACTAAGATTTAAGAGGTATTCTTGAGATCATATATCAAGCTATGGAACAACCAGATTATAAAACACTTATTATTATCCTTATGTCATTCCAAATGATTAGGATATTATCTACATTTCGCACGATGAACACAATGGCATTCCTACTAAGCTTCACACGGTTCATCAAGATTCTATCTGAAATCATAACTTTTATAATTTTATCAAATCTTATGTTTCAAATACAAGAAGCTTATTTGAGCCCAAAGATGGAATTCCTTAGCTTTCACATTTTGCTTTTCTCAACCATGAAGCCCTGGGGCTACTTCATGTGAATATCCTCATAGAGGTATTCATAAAGGAATGCAATCTTGACTTACAATATGAAGATGTCATAGTCAAGTTGTGTAGCTATGGTTAGCAATATTCAGATGGGTTTAAGCATGGTCACTGAAGAGCAAGTCTCATAACAAGTGATGTCTGCTCTTCAGTGTGCAGCTCATGGCTACGAACTATGCTTTGAAGGTCTCTATCTCCTCATCAGGTTCCCTCTTTCTATTGAAGATCCATTTACACCTTAACGGGTCTTACCAGATAGGTAGATCCTCGAGTGTCCATATACAACATTTGTATAAAAAGTCTACTTTAGACTTTATTGCTAACATCCACCTTTCCACGCTATGATCTTTAGAAGATTCATCACATGAAGTCACATCATTGTCAAATTCAACTGACACATGGAATCCATCTTCAAACTTATTTGAAGAGGTATTAGTATTTCATCTTTAATTTTCCTTTTAGTTTCCAATTTTAGGAGACTCATTATCTTCCCAAGACTAAATGAGTTCCTTTACTTCATTTTCATCTTGATTCTCAAGAGTCTCATCATCTAAGAATCACATTCTCCGATATGAAATCTTTTAAGAATCTCTAGGTCATAAAGTAGGTATCCAATACCATCCTTTATTTTCCTAATGAACTAGCACTCTCCAGTGACAGATTCCAGCTTACTTGCATGGAACCTTATTAAGGATATATATTGTAGTCTCTACTACATATATATCTTGGAAACTAATAGATAATTATGCTAATATTCATCATTGATCATATCATGTCACACATGATCCAATTGTATCTCCCTACAACTCCTATTGAGTTTAGGTTTATTCGGAGGAGTGAGATAGAAATGATATTCATATCTCTATAAGGTATTCCATGAATTGATCTAATAGGTACTGACTACCTAGATTAGATCAAATTCATTTAATCTTCCTTCAAACTTTGGTTCTAAACCAAAACTGTGAACTCTATGAACATTTCAAAGGTTTCTTAGTAAAGAGAAGAAATCTCATATCATAAATAATCATCTATAGATACCACATATCCATAATGTTTATTCTGATATAGACGATTCACATACATCAATATGTATGATATCTTGAATACCTTGACAACTTACACCATTCCAAGGAAGGGTGTATTGGACATTTCTACTTTTGAATACAATATTCACAAGTATGTAAGATTTGAACCTTTAGACAATCTACAGTTTCATCTATTATCAGTCTACTGATCACATCAACAGACAAATGTCCAAGGCTTGATGCCAGATCATTGTCAAATAATCTTCATTCTCCTATTGATCTTTTAATGATTAATTTCAGTATTAGAAATGTTAATGAATCATTCATTAATTTTCTAATTTATTAGAGTATACTAGATTTTAGATTACTATATGAAATATCTCCATCACACCACTTTATGATAGGTCTATTCCAGAATTCATGTTTATTCCCAATATTTAGAAATAAACTATGAGTGTATTCTAATATCTAGGTCACAGAGACATTCTCTAAGACTAAGGGCTCCCACTGAAAATATGAAGTCTATTGATCCAGTGGAAATTGTTGCAACAATTTCATCAATTCTAACATTGATGACCATTAAACCTTAAGATCAAATTTCTAATATCCTAATACATATGCAACCAATTGCAAGTGTCATTAGAAGATTGAGATACAATTATTAGACTTTATCTTATCATATAAGTAAGTCAATTTCAATTATTATATGTAGATTATTTTGATGTACTATTCGATTCCTTCTCTAAGGATTCTAGATAGATTTGATAGTAATACTATCAACACATCCACTCATTGCAGTATTGGCATTCATCCAACTCTTTGGATGTCATATGGAATTCACAGAAGTACAATCAACTCTTTGATTTTTTTTCTCACTTGGGTCCAACCCATGCTTCCACTGCGCTCCCTTTATCTATAAACAACCATTGCTCAAGTCAAAGGATCTCTTATGTTGAAATAAAAAATTTCAATATAAGAGTATTTCAACATTTATACATGCTTCATTCAATTCATACAATATGAATAATATGAATGACCAGAGTATAGACAATAGAATGATGACACTCATCATATCTACATCCATCTAAACTCTTAAAATATTAGTTCAGCTAGATACTCAGACAATTTGAATACATCATCTCTTATAGAGCCACCATTCTGCATTATGTAGAAAACCACGTCATTCATGATTAAATGTCGAGAGCACATATGTATGCCAGAATATCTTCTTAGAATTTTATAAGGATTATTTGACAACTACGATCATCATTGACATGTCACTTCCAAAGTACATTCGATGAGATATCAGGACTATAGAGACATACAAACACTAGGGTTGAAGTCCTATTGTCTATTATAATTGTCATTCCTCATTATCATGAGGAAACTTGCACATTACAACCACATACATTATGTGTTCAACTGCAAGTACAATATCTTGATTATGGATCCAATCCATGATATTTTACTAGTTATTATTGAGTATATTATTGAGTGGGTTTAATGAAGGATTATCTGAATTAAGAAATTTACATAAATATATATACATACATTTTACTTTGATTTAAGAATTTTTATATCAAAGTTGTCTTGTCTTGTCAACACTGAAAGTTCATTCCCTTAATCACTTTCAATGTAAGAGATATACTTACCATTACATCTCAACAAGATCTGGGATCTCCTTTCTAACTTTGTTACATCCCAATAATATGAGAACCTATAACTCGGATAAAAAGAAGCGGGAATGCATTCTGTCTTGCAAGTCCAACTTGCATTTCCCAATTTGGTCTTCAACATCCGGGCCCACCATCCCTAAGGTGATGTTGACCCGTCATTAATTGAACCAACTGTCAACGGGAATACAACTTGCAATGCGCAATCCAATATCGCCCCAATAATATGAGGATCCGATATTGGGGTCACTATGCATACGTCCTTACTCTTTCAAGAAGCAAAGAGCCCGATCCAGATGCGCTTGCATACAGGAGCTGTCACTTCGGACAGGCGTCTCCTACATACAATCCCTGACGATGGAACCCTCCGCCTTGACGGGAGACCATGGATGTCACTTATGTGATCCTCTATATCATATTCAAATTGTAATTAATCATCATGAATCATTCCTTCCAAGGGAAATAACATTTCTATTCATAATAGAGTGTTTTAATTTTTTTAATTGGATTCCAATCAATCTAATCATATTAAATTAATGGTCCAATTAATTTCCAACAAACATTCTTTATTGTTACTAAAATTATGGTATTATCTCAATTACGTATTATTTCAAATTTAAATAATTAGAAATACATCATGATTTCTTAAGCATTATACCAACCCTACCCGTTGTCATGGCCAGTACCGACGGGAGTGGGACAGACCGCACACGGTGCAACCTGCTACCCCAACGCTCCCCGACTAGACACCATATCCGCCTCGGGAAAAGATAATGCAAAAACTTTGCACTTGAGATGATAATCGGTTTTTTCAACCAAAATTATACCATATAATAATAATCAAAACATATTTGATTAACATTATAATGATATTTTCTACATAAATCCCAAATCCTATTCAAGCAACATGTTTGTTGGAATGTGGATTGTGTAACCAATTGTGATCTAGATCTTATCTAATAATTTATTGGTTAGGGCAATATCATTTAAGGAAATAATTATCATCAAATATTTCACAAATATTTATCTATAATTATTCTAGGAAATTAAATCAATTAATTTCACTAATTAATTAAATGACAATCACAAGATTCTTGATTAGGAAAGTAATTTCCAACAGTGACCCTCACTTACTAAAATTAGCATATCTCAATCAATTTAAATCCAAATTAAGCAAACTAAGTTTCTAAAATTTTCTTATTTGATTTAAAATAGAAACTAAGTGATTTGCATCATTTCAAGGCATTTCAAATCTGCAATTAACTCTTTAATTACGTTAACATTCGCGGTCCCCGAAACAGTGGATATATGTTTACTAATTTGATCATAACTTGAGTAAATGGATTCAAAATCACGCAAACTCAAATCCAATAGTTTCCTTATTTAATGGTTAACAAAATCAAAGTTTTATTTTTGTGTTTAAACAACTAAACAGGGTCGAAAATAATCACTAAACAGAGATGCGAAAATGAAATGCGATAAAAACTTTCGCAACCCTAACGAACCCAAGTCGGCTTAGATTTATGGATCGTATATGAAACATTCGACCTAAGGCTTTGATACCACTTGAAGGATATTGTAAGATCCTTAAGCGCATCACGGAAGAGTGAGGATTGCATCGTATGCGATCGGGAGTGACTAGTCGCACTAGTTGCTCGATGCAGTGGAAATTAAAAAAAATCATGCGATGAAACCACATGATCCAAGAACACTTCTCGGATCGTTTCATCTAAACCACAAACAAGTATTAGGGTTACCTAAGCATAGTTGCGATCGAGTATCTAAACGAAGAGACCTCCTGTCTCAAGTCCGGTCTGACGGAGGAGACGCTTGCGAGCGTGTTGATGAGACGCGTGCTCCTTGCTATCCATGTTGATGATCCAAGCGGCAGATCTCCTGATCTCGACATACGAGATCCGACGTCTTCTTCACGAGCGAGGTGCACCGAAGGAGACGGAGATCCACGAGCAAACGATCGGACAGCATAACGACGGCACCGCAGTGATGGAGACTCTCTATAGGGCATCCATGGTGGACGACCATATGAGAGAGAGAGAGTGGGCGTGTAGAGAGAAAGAGAGAGAGAGACTTGTGTTTCTCATTGTGTATATGAAGAGCAAGGGGTGCCCTTCTATTTATAATATTTTGGGATCCATGTATCTCAATCCATGGACAACACAAATTCAATGGCTCTCATTGATTTGTGTTCCTTTTAATGCCTAAGATTTTGTTGGTACAAAACCAACAACACTTAAATTAATTTAGATTAAATATATGTTGATAAATCAATATGATTTAATCCTAAATTAAATCAATTAAGTATGGATATTATGGAATGAAGATTGCTTCCTTCCATAATATGGGATTTGGTGGCAATCTCATGTAATCTCATGAGATCTCATGAGATTATATTATTCCATAGAAATCTTCAAGATTTACAACAACAATTATTGTAAATTATTCTACAAAAATAATTCATAATTATTTTGTGAATATTGCAATCTTACCATTGAAAATTTGTGAATCACATTCACAACCCAAAATAAAATGCAAATTACATTTTCAATTAATTACAAATAGTTCTCTCTCTTATATACTATAAATCACATTTATAATTTATAAGATTAATATGGATAGTGCTATCCACATTTTTCATATCCATTATAAATAAATCTCATTGAATCATCTTGGATCTCTTTTCTCATGTGCCTAAATAATATGAATCGCATTCACATTATTTATGTCTTTGATAATTAAATCACACTTAATTACCAATTTACTCAATGCTTGGATACATATATCAACAATGAAATTATTCTAACTCTTTCAAGGATAATGCGCTTTCTCCACGAATACTTGGAGATAAGGACAGGACGTTTGTATTGTTCCACGTATAGTGACTTAGATATTGAGATCACATCTCAAATCTAGATCTCGGGCCTCCCATAGATGCTTGATTAAATCAAGGCCGCAAATCTAGTGTTCTCATTGAATCTGTATCATATTCAGATCAATGTCCAACATTTGGACTAAGATCGGATTACTTCTCTACTGAGAGGAGTCACTAAAATCCAGACCCGTTTCATCACTCCTTAGGAATGGAAGCGTCATGGTTATACAACCGTTTATGATCACATCACCATCAGGTATTCCCAATTAATGTACATCAATACTGGAAGATTCAAAATAATCCCGAAGTATAAGATCAATTTTATGCTGTCTACTTCAGTGATTTATCATTAAGTTTCTCATTTGACTATTGGGAATTGGTATCGATCATATACTTTCCAAAAGCATATATCATACCTAGGTGTTGATCATATACTTTCTAAAATCACTATATCAAACCTACAAATTCAGTCAAGCTTCCAAAGTGAGAAGACCGTGCACGGAATTTAATTCTTCACAATATCTCATGAGTGAGCTCATGTCTTCTGGTTCAGTAAATGAACCTGTTTGATCCCTTTGAGAGATCGTATTACTCATATACCCTTGTATGCACACCAGCGTGCCGGTGTATAGACCTTGATTAGGCCATTAACCTATTGGTCTGCCAAATGTACATACTCGAACATATAGTAATACATCTGTCTCCGATCAGAGGATGCATGCCTATATCGTGACAGCATACGTCATAGGACTTTGGTTATCTCGATCTCGTTAAGTCAACTCTTTGACCTAACTAATCTGACACCTCCGAATCTCTATTCCCATGTAGAGGACCTGCATCAAGAGGTCGGTCAGATATCAGCCAAAATGAGAAAGGATTATCATCTCCTACTCAGGCTGGAGATCATCTCTCAACAATCATTTGACGGTGCTTGATGATTCATCAATCTAACTCTTTAGATATTCATCCATGCACCAGCCTCTATGATTCAATAACTGAATCAACAGCTATATGATCATCAAGATGGTCATGGTACATAACCCTAATTGTACTAAGGGACCTATTGTGCAAGTTGGTCATTCTTCATTTCAGATCAGGGAATGATATTCGCAATAACATTTATTGCATAATGGCTCGCAGTGGGCTCGCATATCCAACAGCTATGTTGATGAATATCGAAAAGACTGTGGTTTCTTCTCTAGGAGGTGCTGCTCACGACTGAAGCTTCAAGGTGTATTCACGGCGGGTGATGATGGACTCAATCAAAGAATGACAACAGTTCGCTCGAAGACGGTGTTTTGATCGATCACAAGGCGATAGTTGATCAGATGCTTCTCGAGGACTGCGGTTCTAACCTTCGATGAGCTTCGTTTCACAATAATCCCAGATTGCAGGTCCCCTCGGGAGGATATATGTCTAGGTTCTGATATGATGCACTCTACATGAAGGTGTTGATATCCTGAGCTCTAATGGTGTGGCTTTAATGATCCATCCACAACTCCAGGGGATTCGATTAGATGATACTTCGTGCTCCGACGTGTTGATGGTTCATCTCCTGCTACTTTAAATGAAGACGATCCGCGGGACTCTGATGTGCTCGTGATGATATTATCCCCTGGCGAATGTATGGAAGGGTTTCGAGGGAAAAAACCTCTACTCAAATCAGTTGGGATAGATGATCGGAGACTCCAAGCAGAAGTGAAAGGCAGGAGTCCACTGACCATTCACCGGACGTGAATGATCGTGAGGGATTGCGTAAGGGAGAATGGAAGTGAGGGGGTTTTGATGGTGAGATGATGATTCGTCGGTGGATTGAGTATCGATTTGGACGGAGAATAGAGGGAAATAGGAGTAGATAGGGATTGAGACATGAATGGAGGGAGAGAGATCGAGAGAAATGAAAAGACACTAATCTGGCAAATACGGATGGATGAATGCATGTGCTGGAGGTGGAATCCACCTCTGGGGTCCGTGCCTCGACGGCGCGGCGGTGCTGGAGGCTCATGCGCGACGGAGCTGAGCTTCTACGTCGGTGGATATCTCGCCGCAGCTTCTCCTTCTCTCTCGCTCGACGCACGGCTTCGATCCCTGACACAGATCTCCCTCTTGCGGAGCTCTTGAGGAAATGGGTTGCTAATGGCGGATCCGAGATGAAGGGGGAGTCGACGTCCTTAAATAGAAGGCGGGGGATGCGGTCACCGGAGGTGGTGAGGGGACGCGCGGTGGTTGGGCGAACAACCGACCAACGGTCGGCCATTGGAGCGGTTTGCGGTTGGACGGGGAGAGGAGAAGAAGGGCGGCGGAATCCGTCGGGGAAGAACATAGATTGGGAAAGTAAGAGAGGGAAGAAGAGAGAGGGACAATTAATAAAATTAATTAATAAAATAATAATTGATTAGATTAATAATTAAATAATTTTAAAATACAACTAAATAGTTAATTAAGCAATTAAATAGGTAATGAAGTATTTAAATAATTAATTTAATATATAATTAAGTATATAATTACATAATTAATTAAATTAATAAATAATAATTAATTAATTAATGAATTAAATACATAAATATTTTTTATTTTAATTTAATTTAAAAATTAAATACTAATAAAGTATATAAATAACATATATTAAATAATAATATGTTACGGTACATTGTATAATATATCAATACGGTATCGAAACCCGCATTTTTCATATTAACTTCGATTTTAGTGAAACCGGTATCATTTTATAGATATAACACAAATTTAAAATTGAATGTGCACAATTTGGAATTCATATGGCCGAGTTATGAAGTCCGGAAAATTTCGGTAACGGCTTCGAGGCTTCAGGTTTTATTAGTATTTTGACTTAATTATTTTTTTATAATTTTATATACATTTTTAGAAGATTTTTAGAAAAGAAATTAAGTTGATTGGATTTACGGTTAATTAATTAAAAATCCGAAAAGTTTCTACATATAGTACATATATATAACGGGTCCCAAACGTCAAAACTCACCAATTTTATTCTAATATTTTTTTGATATTTTTAATAAATAGTACTAAGTATAAAACGGATTTTAAAAGTGAGTTTGATCCGTTTGGAGTTTTCTATAAATAGTTATGAACCTCGAAAGTCGGCTTTTGCGATTTTTTTGGGTCATTGCGGTTAATTATTTTTGTGTAGAATTAATTTTCTGATATTTTTATAATGATATTTTTATAAAATAATATATATTTTTCTGAACAGTTTTGTAAAAGAAATGTTTTGGTTTGGAATGATATAAGTGACGAATAAAATATGTGAAATATTTACAATATATAAAATGGATTTATATTTTTGGTCTTCATTTTCTGGATATTTTTATATTTTAGGATCCTTATCTCCCCGTACTTATTAATTTTGTCGACCGAGTCAATATTGACCTAGTCTCGGGGTTAGGACCAATCTGTATATATTATATATCTCCAGCCTTCTTTTCTTTTATTTTTTCTTTTTATTTTTTCCTTTTATTTTGGGTAAAATTAGTGTTAAATATATAATAGTAATATTGTGGTTAGAATGATAATGAATTAGATATAGTGAATATTTACATATATTTTACGAAGGATTTCCAAAATAAAAGAATAAAAGTGATGAACCATAGATTCATTAGAAAACAAACTTCAGGATATGTTTGGTTACTGGGATGGGGTAGGTTGGTGTAACCTTATGTGAATAGTAGTTGTTTGGATGGTTACGAGGGTTGGAAGAGGGATGGAATAAAGAATACGATGTGATGTCACATTGATTTGTCATGAAATTCCCACTCAGGAATGCAGAGGAATAAACCAGGTTATCCCCGAGTAACCCAATAATCAAACGGACCTTCATGATCTCTCGTTTCAATTCAACACCCACCCCTCAGATGTTGGTGCGATGACAGATTTTTTTCCACTGAAGGTAATGATGGTGCGATCTCAAGTTGGAATCAATAATTTGCTTAAAAAAATTGATAAAGATGATATGGAGATGGATTTCCTTGTCATGTTTCTTTCATCTTATGTAAATGACGTCATTATTATGGTATTTTAGTTGATTTCCCTCCTAAAACTCCAACATGCATTATGTTTTTGAGGTATTTATATATTTAATATTATATTATGAAATAATGATCAAATGTGTCAATATCAGGAGTGTTCACGGGGCGGGTATCCGATCCGTTCGATCATGACCCGTCCTGACCTATCATTATCGGGTTAGGGATCAATTCGACTCATTCTAACGGGTACCCGCTTTTAACGGGTACTCAGATTATATGAATGGGTAATGGGTACCCACGGGTACCCGTGAAGTAAGTATAAATATTTTTTGTTTACTTCTTGAACGGTTAACTCACGTCTAACATAATCTTTTTGTCGGTATAAGGAGACCAACTCCACTTCGGCTCAACATTGTCTTGGTTCAAGGAAAAATTGTTTTAAATGGAAAAAATAACATGCAAAAATATATGATATAGAAATCTGCATGAATAATGTAAATTCAGAACCTCCAGACAACTCCCTGCAAATGTGTTTTCAGAAAATTAGTTGTACAAAAAATATCCAAACAAAAATATAGATAACCTGAAGTGCATAAACAAAAATATAGATAATCTGAAGTGCATGACGTATATAGTTTAAGATAGCTCACCGTAGACTAATTTCTCCATAACAGACGACCAACAACAAAGCAAATAAGATTCACTGATATTCAAATAAATTAAAGAAGAAAAAGAACCATTATGAATAGCAATATGATAGTATGTTATTTAGAAAAGAAAAAATACACGTGTATATTTAGGGATCTTGATCTTAGTATACATGAAAATTAAATTCCTAATGCACTAGAAACTATGAAAAAATTAGAATTCACTAGAAAATTATGACCTCTCCAGGATACATACAACATTTAACATCAAATCAACAAAGCACGAGCTGAGCGGCGGGGCGTGGACGAGGGGATGCGCGGACAGTCAAGGCATGGAGGAGGATGTGCGTTGAGCGGCAACGCGTGGAGCAGAGGTTGCGTCGGGTGGTGAATCGTGGGGGAGGGCATGGGCTGCTCCGCGCGACAAAGCGTGGAGTAGGGCTGCACTGGGTGGTGAATCTTTGAGAAGGGGATGCGCAGCACGGCGAGTCGCGGAGGAGGGGCTGTGCCACGAGGCAAGGCTTGAAGCAGGGGGTTGCATGGTGAATCGTGGAGGAAGGGCTGCGCAGCCCGGCGAGGCACGAAGGAGGGGATGCGTCGTGCAGCAAGGCATGGAGGAGGGGTTACGTCGAGAGACAAAGCGTGTAGCAGGGCTGCGCCGGATGGTGAATCTTGGAGGGGGGCATGCGTCTCATGACGATCCGTGGAGTTCAAATCCTAGTTGTGAAAGAGGAGGAGTTCCCATGGGTCAATCGTTCAACAGGGCCAGATACCCAATCGGGTGCTCAGCTCACCCCGTGGGTTTTCCGTTGGGTAATCCGATTTTATGGGTCGCGGGTACTTGATCCGGATATTTGTTAACGGGTACCCGTGAAATTAGGGTCAGATCACTGGGTCGGGACGGGTATCCGTTTGACCCTAAAATAATGAACACTTCCTGTCAATATACTCAAAATAAGCTCACTTGGGTTACAGTGATCCATTTTTTTCATATATTATTTGTACAGAAGATAAGGTGAAAAAAGAGAAGATGCATAAAACCTAATCATTGAAGATATTGCAATCTAGATTAGCTTATCAGTACGGTGTGATGAGAAGGAGCAAAAAATCAATGCCTTGTTTGTTACAAAATGATCATTCTACGGTGCTTGTATTAAAATTGGAATATCTACATGTTATATTAAGATCTATTTACTATCCTCATTACAACTATATTTTTACTAGGATACAAGAATGAGATCTAGTAGCCGTTATAGAAATGGATCTTATAAATCTTGTATTTGTTTCATGACTACATAATTGGTTATTTAATCTGCATTTAGTTCCACTACGTGCAAGAAATGAATCCGTAAAGGAGCGACAACAAGATCAAAGGCCAAACGAAATTTATGAGAAAAAGCTTATCGATGTGCTTCTGCATGTCATTAAGGTTAAATATGATTAATCTCTTAATCAAAGTTACATTCCACGTAGAACCATGTAGGTATCAATAAAAGGTTCTTGCAGTTTTTTCTTCTGCAATACCTCAACGTGACATGAGCGTGAAAGAGATTCAAGAATCACTTTTCTTTCTATAAGGGCTAAAACAAATCACTTATTTTAGCTTTTTGACCCTACATTGCAGGAGGTGTGCCGAAAGATACGAAAGATCTCCCTCCAAGCTGTACATATGAATTTCACCTAATACGACCTTCCACGGAATTCTGCAACATAGTTGATTCTCATCCTTCAGAGACAGAGACTACGAGTGTAATAGGAGCATCCGTCGACAAAAAGGTTCACCCTAAAATGATCATCTCATGGCTATTGAGAACGAATCAAATCAGATGATTTTATTTTCCAATCCCTTTGACTAACCAAATACCCATAAAATCAACTACCCATTGAAACATGTCAAGTCAACCCATAACATGGCATTAATGGGTTGGGAATATGGATGAAAACGGTCGGATATGGATGTGAATATAGGTATTATCATATCATTATTCTTTTTAAAAATCCGGATACAAATACAATATCACACAAATGTGTAATGTGAAGAATCACATTCTCAAAATACAATTTCAAATGCAAAACTTATATTGATAATTCATATGCGAATATTTGACAAATGAATACAAATTAATTTATGGATGTTAAACATGCCGGGATTTACTTAAAAGCTATACGCATATACGCATTTTAGGTTGACACAAATTTTCAATATATAAAAAGTATATTACATATTTTAAAAATGAATATGGACATAAAAACAACTAGATAATAGACGAAAACTTAAATAAATAACACTAAATAATAAAAGAAAGCTCACCATACTTATTTGCATGATACCATATTTAGTATCGGTATCATCAAGAATTTGAACATTCGTATTTGTATATGTATTCATATCCTTCAAAAAAAACAAAAATTAATTTCGTATCCTCTAAAATTTTTCCTCTAAAATTTGAGCATTTGTACTCATATTTGCATTTGTCACAAGGATATCATGTTTGTATCTCTATTCATGGAACACTGAAAATTTGTATTGGTACTCACATTAGTATTTGCTAGGTATGAGAAAATGGCATCCACGTCCTCTATTTGACGAATGTGGATACATACATTTGTATTCGTTTTCATCCCCTTCGAGAAACACCACAGTAAAATGGATCAGGTACCCACCTTGTGAGCACCCCTCTGCAACAAAATCCAAATACAGTGGATAATGAAATCTCAACTAAGGTAAGCCCTCCCAGAACTCTGTTGGATTGGATAATATTGGATATATGACCAAAACATATAGGAACCAAAGATGTGAAGTAAAGAAACCATAGGAAATGGAAATATCACATACACAATCATATAATTTAATGCAACGGCTCATAACAGTAAGTCATGGATCCTGAATTACAATTATAAATTTGGTAACGACGGTACCTCGTATTCAGAAGGCTTTCCTAAAAATAATGCTGCTGCACATGCAAACCCATCGCTAGGATCACAAATTGTCATGTCCTCCCGAGATATAGATGCAAAAACATACAATTCTGAAAATTAGATAAACACGTGCACTGATGTGCCAACTTGATTATTACTATTAGATATCAGCAGTATCTCCCTGATAAATTGTACATCTCTGCACAGCGCTCTCCTGCATGGCCCACATATGATAAATAGCTATACCTTTCTATATTAGGGAAATGCAGCAAGTGAAGATACATGACCCACATATTATTAGGGTTGCTGTTCTACATTTTCTTGAACATATACATGGAGCGCTGCTGGCAAAAAGTTCCTAGACCTCGAGATCGGGAGGGGCCGACCTGGATTTATAGATGTTCTGAGATGTAAATCTTGTATAAAGCCTCCTAGCATGCTACAATTTTGAGTTGTGCCTCCAAGGACAGCCACCTTCGAAAGCTTGCTCCAGTACATCTTCCATGCGCTTCGCAAGCAATATCTGTTTGCACAAGCAAGTTATTAAGCCTTTTTTAGGTGGTACAATTCAGAGACGCAAAACGACAGTACCAGTTTTAAAGCTACAAGGATATCTGCATCACAGTACAAGAAGAAAGACTTTATTGGTTCAAAAGCAGATTGCCCAAATTTTGAGAGTTGATGGCACTCAAAAGCATATGGAATTTGATTTTTTTTTTTGATATTAAAGTTTTCAATGTCAGGTGGTAGTGCAGTATGCTTACTACCCAAAAGATCATGGTTCAAATCCTCCTCATAGGAGTTGCATTAGGTAGCCGACAACCAGTGTAAAAAATAGACGAATCTTTCAACACGGATTTGAGCAAGAATCCATGAGCCGACCCTACTTATAATGGGAGAAGGCTTCATCATTTTTCAAAAGTTTCCAATGTCTCTTAATCAATTAATAAAATAGAAATATACACGATCATGTTGGTAACACAATATAACAACAATAAGAATGCCTACTCCCACATTAAATAGGGATAGCTACATGGATTCTTTGCTTCCATTCAGATCTATTTGGCCATTCCCAGACTTAAGTTCAAATAACTCAAATCCCTTTGAATAGTCTCCTTCCAATACTTCTAGGGGTTTTGCTCGTCCTCTCTTAACTGGCACATCATCCCAAATCTCACATCTTCTAACTGGTGCATTAGTAGACCTCCTTTGCAAATGGTCAAACCACGTTAAGTGATTCTCTCTCATCTTATCCGCTACTATAGCTACACCAACTTTCCTTCTGATCACATCGTTCCAAATCCGATCTTTTCGTGTATGACCATACATGTGCAGTTGCATTTTCAATTGTTTATTTAAAGGCTAACATTCATATCTATAGAGCATAGCAGGTCGCACGGTTGCTTTATAATACATTCTTTTGATTTTTCAAGAAATTTTCTTATCATATATAATAATAGAGGCTCCTCTCCACTTTAGCCAACCTGCATTTATTTTATAAGTAACATCTTCATCAATTTCCCCATTATATAGCAAAATAGATCCCAAGTACCTAAAAGAATCTTTCTTCCAAATGTTATCTTCTCCTATCTTCACCTCGATTCCTTCACCACGGCTTCCATCAAATGTGCACTTATATCTTAATCTTAGCCCTACGTAATACGAAATCTTTTAGTCTCTAAGACATGTCTCCAAACCTTAAACTTCTCATTCACTCCATTTCTAGCATCATCAACCGACACAATATCATCGGCAAACAACATACACCAAGGTATCTCATCATGAATGTGAGTAATTAAATCATCCATAATTAAAGTAAAAAAGAATGGACTTAAAGCTCAATCTTGATGCAGACTGATGCTGATGTCAAAATGGTCTGTTTTTTAAGATTGGAACATCACAAGATGAAACCCCAAGATACATATCCTTTATAAGGTTAATGTACATGACATGTACTTGTCTCTTATCTAAAGCTCTCCACAAGGTCGCCACTAGGATTGAATCATAAGCCTTCTCCAAATCAATAAAAATCATATGGAGATTCTTCCTTTTAGTTCTATAAATCTCCATTGTTCTCATCAACATCTAGATAGCTTCAATAGTTGAACGACCTGACATGAATCTGAATTGATTTCTTTTACTTCATAAACTTGCCTCAACCTACATACTCCTAAATAACATTGAAGAATTTTAAATGTCTCCTTAAGAGTTACCATGATGATTTTCCTCCATTCTTCATGTGTTTTCTTACTTCACCAAATAACATTGAAAAAAATTGTGAGGCAAGTAAAGCCACGTTCTCGTAGACCTCTCCATACTTTTTTTTTTGAAAGTCACTCTCCATACTTCTATAGGAATGCCGTCAAGTCCTATACTTTTCCTAAGTTTGATAACCTTCAAAGCCTCCTCTACTTCATTTGTATTTATTATAGGTTGCATGATTTAGATCTCTCCCAAAGTGATCTCTTTATTCCCTTATCCAATGAAAAGCATATGAAAAATACTGCTTTCATCTAATATCTATATCCTTTTGAGTAACAAACACATGTGCTTCCTCATCCTTAATGCATCTTACTTGAGTACGATTTTTTGCATTTTTTTTTCTCTTGCTTTGGCTAATTTGAATATATCCTTCCGACCCTCTTTACAATCAAAATTTTTGTACAAAAACTCATAGTCTTTTGTCTTAGCTTCATTGACAGCCTTTTTGCTTCCTTCTTCACTATTTTGTAGTTTGTGACAGTTTCCTCTGTTCTATCCTTATACGTAGCTTCTTGATGGAGGCCCATTGCAACAGCTTCCTGATGGAGGCCCATTGTTCATATATTCTTATAGTGTATCATTCATAGAGGTCTTTGTTGAAGAGATTCACTTCAATCATCCAAAATCAAATCATCCAAGAGTGCAACATATTGCAAATTTCCTAAACCACAAGTAGGAGAAGATGCACTTTTGATCTTAGTTATATTTGAATTATGCATTCGACTTTTATGTGTTGAGTGTTTTATTATCCAAAATTAGCATTTCATACTCTAGTTTGAAAAGTTGAGAAAATTGTGTAGTTGGGCCTATGAGTGGAGAGTTTAGTCACTTATCACTAAGTGGTGGGATAAGATTGTAATGGACCTAATGGTTGGGTTATATATAGAGTTCCATGCTCCATGCACTCATTGAGAATTCTATTAGAAGATATAGCTCTTAATGGCTTTTTCATCTGGTTTCATCACACTCCTTAGGAATAGGGTTCCAGTAAATTCACGTTTCATCTTGTTTAGTGTCTTCAATACCCATCAATCTTATAATGAACCATACTATGAAAACAAAGTTTTCATTTATCTCATGATAATAACGTGAAGCATAATCACACGTAAGCATGTGGAGGTCGTCAAACACTTCAGGTGAAAAAAGATTGATGATTGGATATTTTGTCATCCTTCTATCAAATCTGAGGACCAATAAGTTGATCTGTTGACCAATTGTCTTCTCATAATATAATACGAGATGCTCAGGGACAAGTAGGCCATACTTTTACCTAAGTGCGCAACATGAGACGAAGTGTTAAATGTTCCACCTGGTTAAATGGATCATTGTTGTACATTTGCTTAAACAATAGCCTTATATGGCATGTATATACTCCACCTTTGTTTCATAAAAGAGAAAATAACCTAACCACCCTAGAGAAGTAGTTGGCTCACAAATTCTCGTGGTATGCGTCATAAGTGTTCTTGTGGTTTTTTCTCTCTCATATAAATGGTTTCTGTTAGAAAATAGGAAGCGGAAGCGGGATGATAAAACAGAGCAAAAGAACAAGAAACAATAAACATGGAACACCACGATTTTGCGTGGAACCCTACTCCGTGAGGAGCGGGATGAAACTACGGGAGAAGGCCTCAAAGGGCCGTGTTTGTCTATTGACTTTCTCAAAGGATACAGAAGGTCTGGGGCTCCTTATATAGCCTCCCCAGAGCCTCCAAGTCCCACCACTAGACGATGTGGGACTAAACATAAGGATGGGGTAAATAGAACTTCTCCAGGATCCATTTACCCTGCTACAACTCATGACGCACATAACAAATACTCCAACACTCCCCCTCAAGCTGGAGCATGCAATGTTCGGCTTGGACAAACAGAAAGAAACTCAACTCAATGCTATAAGACACTACGGACAATATCAACCCAACGCGCACTACTGCTGCAGTCGAGGACGTTGCTTCTCATACTGTGCAGGTGAGGAGGACGAACGGGCTGGAGTGTGAGTCTTCTGAATCTCCTCGTAGGAGAGCATGTGCTCTGAACTGCGCCTGTCAGAGTCATTGCAACTGAAACGAGTCTCCTCATCGGAGTACTCTTGCCCGCCACAACAATGTGGACAACTGCTCCATCTTTGAAAAGGGCCGAACTGAAAAGGCCGTGGCTGTGCAATCCTCGCCGGAGTCCATGGTCGCTGGAGAATGGAGTCTGAAATAAGTCTCCTCTTCGGAGAACTGGGTCTCTCTCATCTGGCTCAGAGAATGGTACACTACTCTGGTGTCCCTATGATACCACATAAAAACCCTTGTCAACATGGCATAGGGAATAGTCCTCCACCCTGGAGTTCCTATGGCTCACATGAAAACTCTGGCTGAAAATAAGGAAATGATGGGGACCTCTGAAATGAAGGCAACATGTGCTCATCTGAAAATGACTGCATCCCTGTGCGTGTCTGAAAATGAGTCTCTCTCTGGAGAACTCGAAAAATGGGCCTCAACATGGAGTGCCTCAAACTTTGACTCTGACCAATCTGAATGTCGAGTCTGAACAACTGAATCTGTAGAGTCTAAAAAATGACTGGCCTCTGGAATCTGACATCTGAATCTGCAACTGGCACTGTGACTCTACATATATACTCCCCCTTTCTCTCATATTTGTCGGAAAACAGACAAATCGACAAAGTTGGGAGAAGACAACATAACGGGGAAAACAAACATGAAATTTGTGGCTTTTTATTTTTTTATAAGCCGTCACATTTTTTTTCGTAAGTCATTACATTTTTTTCGGCTTTTGCATCATTTTTTTAATTGCGTGTGGCTTTTTTTTAATGCATGCGCCTTTTCTCTCCTTTTTTCCGCAATTTTTTTTAACGTGGCCCACTTGGGCCCAACTCATTCCCCCATTTTTTAAGAAAAAACGTCAGGGCCCTTTAGGGTTCCCACGTGATGGGAAACTCCATTTAACGCTGCCGACCCCGTAAGGGTTTAAAGACAGGGCTGTCGCCCCTGCGATCTTCGTAGATTTGAAGCTTTCCGCCGTCGATTCGCCTGGCAATCGAGGGCGCGCTTGCGGCCTGGTGCGTGGCTTGAAGGAGCGTCGCTAGGAGAGATGGGAGTCGACGCGTCTGGCGAGAAGATGGAGCACGAGAAGGAGGAGCCTCTTGGGAGGGGGGAAGTCGCGCGAGGGCACCGCGCTCCACGGCGGCGCCTGAGGCTGGAGACCAGCGGCTTCGCGCAGGTGAAGAGAGGGCGGCACCAAGGACTGGAGCATCGGGGATCTTCCTTGCGAAGAGGAGGGGTGCGTGCCTGATGCGGAGCCCTGATGCGCACGCGCTGGAGGAAATATGGAGAACGAGCGACGCCGCTCATGACACAACGCACGAGGGAGGCCTTTCACTGCCTGGTATCTGAAGGTGCGGCCTCCTGCCTGGAACTTGGTATTGTGAGGATCAGGAGATCATACGCGTGGAGGAAGGAGGCTTAGCCATCGTCGAGAAAGGATGTTGCGGCTAGGGTTTCAAGATGCAAATCCCATGCCTCTTGATGAACAAAAACTTGAGCAATAATTATATTTCAATAATAATTGAATCTCGGATTGAACACACATCTTTAAGAACAAAACTCCGACAACGAATTTCGAAAAAAAATGGATGGACATAGATTCCTCGAGAATCGACCCGCTCTTACTATGTTAGAAAATAGGAAGCGGAAGCGAAATGATAAAACAGAGCAAAAGAACAAGAAACAATAAACATGGAACACCATGATTTTACGTGGAACCCTACTCCGTGAGGAGCGGGATGAAACCACGGGAGAAGGCCTAAAAGGGTCGTGTTTGTCTATTGACTTTCTCAAAGGATACAGGAGGTATGGGGCTCCTTATATAGCCTCTCCAGAGCCTCCAAGTCCCATCACTAGACGATGTGGGACTAAACACATGGATGGGGTAAATGGATCTTCTCCAGGATCCATTTACCCTGCACTCATGACGCACATAACAAATACTCCAACAGTTTCCACATGACGTTTGTATGCATGCAAGTGTTGTTTTTACAATCACAATTATATTTTCAGATTAAATTACAAAAAAGTCCATAACCTATACATCCATTTCAACGTCGTATGTGAACTTTAAAAAGTAACAATGTGGCACTAGATCTTTAAATTTTGTCTCAAATTGGTTTTGAATTAATATGATTTAAGGCTAAACGAACTAAATTCCAGTACTTGCAAACCATAGTGGAACAAATCTTAAAGATTCCGTATTCACATTATACTTTTTAAAGTTCAAGTAGTGTATTGTTCAGGGACATTTATATAATTTACCATTACTTTTATTAACCAAAGACTATTTCAAACTTGCCTAAGATGTGAACCACCAATATCATAACACAGAAAGATGGAACGACTTATTCCTCCTACCAACAACGTAGTTATCTTTCTTATACCCAGCATCATACATTTGAAGATATTCGATTTTTGCTTCACTTGCATATCTATACTTTATCGTCATGAATCTGTCTTCACTTGTATTGTCTTTTTGAATAAATATTCTAAAATTTCGCATTAATTTCTGAGTATCAGCATTAAACGTATACAAATTGGATCACTTACCTCCAAATTAGAAAGAACTGCAGCAGGAACTTCAGCCAAGTCTTTTAGGTTTCGTTCAGGAATAATAACTCTCTTAATTCCATAACGATGAGCTGCCAGTACCTGCAAACAAGAGAAAATCAGTAAAATGATTATACATTTTGCTGCCAATTTGAGTCAATGTTATCTTTGGATAGACTTTAGAAACATCAAGTTAAAATAAAGAAATACACTAACTTGTGCAATCTCGCCATGAAAAAGAATATGAATATGTTTCTCACAAAATATTAACTTAAAAGTCTAAGGTTTCCCACAAAAATAGTCCAGAATAGTTCCAATTTCTTTCATGTTGGCTTTTTGTAGCCCTTGTACTTGCATTTTTTTGGCGGGCACTCAGTGGATCGAGAAACAAAATAGAGGGATGATTGCAGGTCTGTAGATCAATTACATTGTTCCTAGAACTCCTCCCCGTACTACTTACTACATTGGAAAAGAAGCTGATAATCATCGGTACTCTTCCCGACCATATTATTACAGCACATGGAAAAACAAGACTGGCCTAGTAATTTTTGACTCCTTGTTAATGATAAGTCTCCATGGATAACAGATATGAACTTGTTGAAAATCCAGTAATAGCTAAATCACATCTGCCAGCCCCAAAACCACCACCTTTGCTCTTTAATACAACATGCATACAGAGACATCATCTTGCCCACATTAGTTAGCCTTCGGTTAATGTTTTCATCTTTATATCTGAACTGCTTAAGTAATTTTCTAATTGCTGGTCCTACATTTAAAACTAGATTGGTTGCCAGCTGAGTAGTAATTTCAAAGGCATGGGGACAACAGAAATATTGATTTTTTTTCATGTGGCAACTTCAACAAAGGAGAGTTCATGAGTTCAAACAAAGATGGGCAGAACCCTCAAAGATAGTTGGAGCTGATTAAAGTAATCATTTTAAGGTGATGCTGATGAAGATGCCTACATTTTTAGGAATGATCTATATACCGACCATTCATTTTGTTAGTGTCCTTGTATAGAAGATACGGGCAACATTCTCTCTTAAATTGATTGATCGCTCCTCAGGGAGAGATGGATTTCTGGAAATTTTCTTTATCCAAACAGGGATGGGATCACCTGTGGATTTCCCCTGGGAACTTTGTATATTACCTTTTGTATAGAAGTTTGGCATAAGCGAATTACAGATTACTATTGCTCTTATATTTCTTCCTCAAAAAGGATATACACAGTCAGAATTAGGGTTTCAATGATAATTTAACACCAACAGAAACCCGTCCAATTAACTTCGCCCAGCTAGGAGAGACATAATATCAGCAAGAACTGCTATCAATATTGCCAGAAGAACATTTAATGATTTTATGCAAGACTACGCTGCCACGTCTACTATCCACAATTGCATGACTCACGACATTTATATTATACCTTGTCCTTGATCCCACCTACTGGAAGCACAAGACCCCTTAGAGTCATCTCTCCCGTCATTGCTGTATCTGCCCGGACTGTCTTCTTGCTTAATAATGAAACTAATGACGTAACCAAAGTTACTCCAGCTGAGGGACCATCCTTAGGTATAGCACCAGCAGGAAAGTGAATGTGAATATCACGGCATTCCAGCAAATTTGTTTCACCAGCAGTTGCTAGTTTGAGATCTGCTGCTTTTGCCCTCACCTGCCAAAGTGAAAAACTTCTCATAATATAACCAGCAGAAAATCCCACCTGATATAGTGTAATTTTTTCATGTAAGCGGAATCAAGTATTCCAGCTAGTGGAACTAAGTTACTTCGGTATATTAAGAAATAGGTATTATATTTCCAAAATGGAAAGGGAAAACCAGTAAGCATGAGTTAGATACAGCAACTATAAAAGAGAAAAAAAATCAAAGAAAGGGCGTGCAGAGGAGCACAAACTATACAGGAATTTTCTCTCTATTGAATTCTTCCTTAGCTTGGCGGGAATAAGGATTTGGACCTATACAAATTAATTAATTTCTGATAAGGTGCTAATATAAACAAAACATGAAAAGTTGATTGTCAAACTTAAGTAGCACTTGAAGAAGTTGAATCAATATGAGTAGGATGCATAATACCAGCTGCAACATTTATAATACCAGCTCATCCTGTCTGATTTGCCATGTAGCATTATTAACAACCAATATTACAGATTTCTGTATGCCTACTTCTCTTTAAATTTTTTCATGTTTGCACAGCCTTCTCATAACATAATGTTTAGCATGTCTTCAAGTATTTATTTCGACAAAGGAACATTGACCACAAGGAGAGCGCCAATCAAAATCCAAAAGCACTGACGCATCCTTTCATATGAAGAAGATAAGATCCATTTGAAATAGTAGATCGTACCCATGTTAGAGCAATCTGTGCTGATTCTTTGATAACATCACCAAGTTGGCCAGTTAGATGCAATTCACCTTTCCCCACCATACTTGTTGACTCAACAAACTGAACCTCCCCACCAACCGATGTCCATACTAGTCCAACTGCTATTCCTGGAGCTGCTACACGTTCTGCAGCTTCTCGATCATCAAACTTTGGAGGCTGAAAAAATTAAAGCTTAAATCAGATGGAAAAATAAAATACTCTCCGGAAGATGCATAACCAAACACTTATTAGACAGATAACAAAAAAAATAAATTACCCCAAGCACTTTTTCAAGCATTGTCTCGTCAACAAGCATGACTGCTGGACTTCTAAAAGCTTTGGATATCTCATGACTGTTGACACCCATTGGAATAACCTCCATTTCTACCTCTGCAGCATCTAGTCTTGCGTCTATCAGAGAAGTTGTCTCAGGATGAACATCATTACTTAGTGGGATTGCATGTTCCTGCTCGGCAACTCTAACAGCAGCTGCACGAGCCAGAGCAGCTAAATTTCTTTCGAGATTTCTCACACCAGCTTCTCGGGTATATCTTTGTATGATGAGTTTGACCATATCCTAAATGAGATATCAATCATGAGGAAATTAATATTTTATAAAAAGTAATATTCTTGTAAACCATCAAACACATTTTTTTCTTGCAGAATAAACAATGATATATGCATGTTAGGTGGCCAATAGTACCCACTTAAATGGTCTGGTGGTAGTGCAGTGTGTCTATCACCCAAAAGACTAGGGTTCAAATATCCCTTGTAGGAGTTGTGTTAGATAGTCGACAACCAACGTAAAAAATAGTCGAATCTTTCAACATGGATTTGTGCAAGAATCCATGTAACCGACCCTACTTATAGTGGGAGAAGGCTTCACCATTTTTTTAGGTGGCCGATAGCTAGTGCAAGAGAGACAAATTCCTAAATAGTGTTCTTAAAAAAGAACACTATTTAGGAATTTATCTCAAAACACTTCGGATCTTTTCAACATGGATTTAAGCAAACATTTAGATTTCGTTGAGGCGTTTCCTACTAGTAACGCGTTGCATCGTATAAATGCAATGAGAAGTTGGCAAGGATCGCTACATCGCTGCTCGGATGTAGTTCAAAATTTGCAAGGGTTCTCATATGAGGAACGCATGTGAGTAATAAGCAAGTTCTGTTGCATCTCCGTCTGGATGCAGTCCAAAAGTTGCAAGGGTTCTCGTGTGATGAACACATGCGAGTAAAGAAGTTAGTCCAAAAGAGGTTGCAAAGGAAGTTGCGGATAGGTAGTTGTAATATTGGCACTTTGACTGGCAAATCGACAGAGAAAGTAGATACGATGGAAAGAAGGAAAATTCAGATACTATGTCTCCAAGAGACAAAATGGGTTGGAGAGAAAGAGATCAAGAAGGCATGTTTTAAACTTTGGTATTCAGGTAAAGATAAGGGCAGAAATGGTGTTGGAGTGGTTGTTCATAAGGCCTTGAAGGATTGTGTGGTTGATGTGCAAAGATTCGAAGATCGGATTATTTTGCTAAAAGTGGTGCTCAAAGAAGAAATTCTGAATATCATCTTAGCTATAAACCCAAAATTGGTTTAGATGAAAGGATTAAACAAGCTTTTTGGGAGGATTTGGATAAGATCATGCAAGGAATCCCACAAAGAGATGATTTTCCTAGGTGGAGATCTTAATGAACATATAGGAAAGGATGCTTCAGGGTATGCTAGTGTTCATGGAGGATATGTCTTCAGCCGACCCTACTTAATTATGGGAAAAGGCTTTGTTGTTGTTGTTATGATCTTTTCATAGCGAACACTCTCTTCAAGAAGAGGGATGAGCATTTAATTACTTATAAGAGTGGTCTGGCTAGAACAGAGATAGATTATTTTGCGTTGAGGAGAAGAGATCGATTGTATTTCAAAAATTACAAAGTAATCCCAGGAGAGAGCTTGACCACCCAACATCGTGTGTTAGTCATGGATGTGCAAATAGAAGGGCTGGTAAAGAAAAAGAGAGTTTCCAAGATCATTAGAACTAGATGGTGGAATCTTCAATTGAAGTAATCCAGCTTCAAGGAGAAGGTTTTAAAAGACTTATCTTGAGATTGTAACTGAGGTGCAAATGAGATGTGGGAGGCAGTATCATCTTGTATCTGAAAGGTAGCCAAAGAGATACTAGGTGAGTCAAAGGGATGAGCTCCAGGCCAAAAGGAGGCTTGGTAGTGGAGGGGAGGGGAGCAAGAGAAGCTCAAAATTAAAAGAGCATGCTTTAAAGTTGTCCAAGGATAGAACAGATAAAACTGTCACAAACTACAAAAAAGCGAAGAAGGAAGTAAAGAAGGCTGCAAATAAAGCTAAGTCAAAAGCTTATAAAGTTTTTACAAAAATATCAACTCTAAGGTAGGTCAGAAGGATATACTCAGGTTGGCTAAAGCAAGAGAAAGAAAGATCAAAGGCCTTTCTCAAGTGAGATGCATTAAGGATAATGAAAATAATGTGTTCGTTACTCAAAAGGATATAGAGACTAGATGGAAGTAGTACTTCCATAAGCTTTTCATTGGGGAAGGAAATAGAGAGATCACTTTGAGAGATCTAGCTAGTATTGAAAGTTATTTGAATCATGCAAGCTAGAGACGAATACAAAGGAAGTAGAGGATGCTTTGAAGGTTATGAGACCTGGGAAAGGTGTAGGACCTAATGACATTCCTATAGAAGTTTGGAGAGTTTTTGGTGTGTGTGGTTTGACTTGGCTTACAAATTTATTCAATGTTATTTGACGAAGAAAGAAAATACCTGAAGATTGAAGGAGAAGCATTGTGGTGCCTCTTTATAAGAACAAAGGAGAAATTCAAAATTGTTCAAATTTCATAGGTATCAAGCTGATGAGACACTGTGAAATTTGGGAACGTGTGATCAAAAGAAGGTTGAAGCAAGTTTCCAAAGTAAAAGAAAATCAATCCAGATTCATGCCAGGTCGCTCAACTATTGAAGTCATCCACTTACTGAGGACAATGGAGATTTTTACAGATAAAACAAAGAATCTCTGTATGATTTTTATTGATTTGGAGAAGGCTTATGACTTTATCCCACGTAAGATATTGTATAGAATTTTAGAGAAGAGATAAGTATCTGTCTTATACATTAACCTTATAAAAGATATCTGTGATAGAGCTTCATCTTGTGTAAGGATACGGTCTGGGAAGAGTGACTTTTGACATCAACATTGATATGCATCAAGATTTAGCTTTAAGTCCATTCATTTTTACTTTAATTATGGACGAGTTGACTAGTCGCATTCCGGATGAGATACCTTGGTGTATATTGTTTGTCGATGATATTGTGTTGGTTGATAAGGCTAGAGATGGAGTAAATGAGAAGTTTAAGGTTCGGCTTTGAGTCCATTCATTTTTACTTTGATTATAGATGAGTTGACAAGTCACATTCAGGATGAGATACCTTGGTGTATGTTATTCGCTGATGATAGTGATGATTGATGAGACTAGAGATGGAGAAAATGAAAAGCTTGAGGTCTGGAGACATGCATTGGATACTAAGGATTTCATATAAGTAGGGCTAAGATTGAATATATGGAGTGCACTTTTGATGGAAGCGATGGTGAAAGAATTGATGTGAAGATTGCTGATGATAATATTCATAAGAGATTCTTTTAGATACTTGAGATCTATTTTACAACATGATGGGGAAATTGGTGGAGATGTTATTAATAGAATAAATGCAGGTGGGCTAAAGTGTAGAGGAGCCTCTACTATTCTCTGTGATAAGAAAATTCCTTTGAAAATCAAAGGAAAGTTTTACAAAGCAGCTGCGAGACCTACTATGCTCCATGGATCTGAATGTTGGCATGCGAACCATAGACATGTGCAGAGAATGACAGTAGAAGAAATGAAAATGTTAAGATGGATATGTGGACGCATATGTAAAGATCGGATTTGGAATGATGCAATCAGAATAAAAATCGGTGTAGCTCTGATCGAGGATAAGATGCGAGAAAATCACTTGAGGTGGTTTGGTCATTTGCAAAGGAGATACGAGTTTTAGGATGTTGAGTTGGCTAAAAGAGGGCGACGAAGGCCCATGAAGTGTTGGAACGAGACTATACGAAGGGATCTTAGCTTTTTAGATCTAAGCCCGATAATGGTCTAAGATAGATCTGTATGGAGGCAAAGAATCCATGTAGCCGACCCTACTTAATATGGGAAAAGCCTTTGTTGTTGTTGTTGAGAATAAACAATTATATAATGACCAAAATAATTTAGGAAAACACTTGTTTTATTTTTTGTACCCACTTAAATGACGTGTTAGTAGTGTAATGTGTCTACCACTCAAAAGATCAAGGTTCAAATCCCCACGTGTGGAGGTTGCGTTAGCTAGTTGACAACCAGCGTAAAATATAGTCGAATCTTTCAACATGGATTTGAAAAAGAATCCATGTAGCCGACCCTACTTATAGTTGGAGAAGACTTTGCCACTTGTTTTATTTTTCATGCTAGCTTTTAGTTTCAAGAAGTTTTTTCTAAAATCGGTTATTCTAATTAGAATTTGTGGGTGTTTGCCATTTATTTATTTGAAAAGAAATCAAGGTCCATTGAGGCTCTCATATATGCAGGATGTTGTTATCATTAATCATTGGGAATCCAGATTACTCTCTGAACACCCAGAATAGAGATATATAACGTTATACTTAAATAAGGACTATCAATCAATTAACTAAGTTATGATATATCTGTCGAAATTATAAGAATAAATTGGGAGGTAAATTATTAAGAACTATTCAAAAAATCTCATACATTTGCATGGGTCTGAGCACATATTGCACTACATAGTTAATCATTTTGCTCCAGAGATCCAGTATTGATAATTGAAATGTCGTGTCGCCTAGAAGAACGATGTCAAGATTCACTATAACTCACAGAGAAGATATGTGATTCTTACAACAATGTGCCTTGCATCAAGAAAAACAAGGTGCATAGTGTAACCTTCTTCTAATCCTAAATAACAACTTCTAACTCAAAATTTCTGTTGTGATCATCCCCTACACACGGTACTTGAACATGGAAGTATGAACTTGAATGCCGATGAAGGGTGAAACATCTATGTATAAAGTGTTACATAAGATATAGCCCAAAAGAAAGATGGTACTCTTATCAACGAGTAATCTTCTCATGGCATGTTGCAAGGACATGGACGCAATAATTTCCCCAATAATAAGCTTAATCAAAATCAAGGGCTGAAAGCAAGGCATTAATCCAATTCTGAAAATGCAATTGGTGCAAATGGTTACATAAAATTTGATGAAAAGAGGGTGAGCAGCAGCATTTCATCATCCACCCCCCTCCCCACCCTACACCAAAAAAAACCCATCTTTTCATCTTTTTCTACCCCATCCTGATCCATCCCCTTCATCCATGTTGAATCGTGTTTCTCCCTCCACCCTACCCCGCTCCTCCTTGATTATGACATCCTCACAGTGTCCCCCATCACCACACCACGGCCTCCCTGCCGATTTGCTATCTATCCGATCCTAGCCAATTCAACCACTAACATCCTCCCTAACCATAGGATACCCCACCGACCACTCCCTCTTGAACATATCCTCTCATGTGTCATCATCTACTACTTGAAAACTCACACCTCTTAAGTGCACGCCAATGGGTGCCACCACCTCTAAATTGTAACATCCGGATTCTAACAAACCCGAACTCGACCCGAATAAGGTCCGAATAAGCCAATAAAGTTGTTGGTCAATACTAAACAACCTAAAATGATCTATTGATCGTGAATCAAAAGTCGTTCGGGCGAAATCGACCAAAAATCGGTCGCTTCGTAATGCGTGCCGTGAAAAAGCCGCGGCGCTAATTCGGAAACCGCAAAACAAACCGAGACCGTCATTAGATCCGATTCGACGAAACAATACCAACGGAATCAACCATTCGTCAATCGGAGGTCATTTGATATTTTTAAATCACAAAATTTAATCTTAAACAAAAATCGTATCCGAAAATTCCGGGTATTCAGAACCCGATCGGAAGTATACCAATATTATACTCATTTTGATTGTTGTTCAGAGACGATCAAATCAAGGTATTGTGCATCGAAATCCGACGATCAAGGCGCGAATACGGACAAAATTTTAACATTTTAATAAATGAGAGAAAGTAAAGTAAAAAAAAGTTTTATTTTAAAAATTCCTATAGCTACAGTAGCATACTGCTGCTGTTAAAAAAAATTTTCCAGCCATGGGTTTCTTTTTCTCCCTCCATTTTCTTAGCCACTTGCGTTAATTATGGTATCCACTTGGCCTATATGTTCTTCCACATGCCAAATTTATTCCCCTTAATTCCCTCCTCCCTCTTCCTATATAAAGCCTCCCAACGTCCAATAGCCCCAGTTCTCTCCTCTGATTTCCATACCTGGAATTCCTTCCTGGTTGCCCTAAATTGAGCCTCTGCTACTGTTATCTCTTCAACCAGGACCAGCTCCCAGCAGTTCCCTTGCTGCTCCTTATTTGAAGCTGCATGCATGAAGGGTCACCTTCAATTCTAAAGATCCCAAGGTACAACCCTTAGCCTCTATTGCTGCCATGTATGATGATTTACACATCTTGATGCATTTTCGTGTAATATATGATGGGATTTGGGGGGGGGGGGGGATTTATGAAGTTGGATCTCTAATAAGCAGATTGCTGCCATACATATAATCATTTTTGTCTCTGGATTTCACCATTTCTAAAATTTCTCATTTCGATTCTACTTTTTTGTAATCTGGTTAGTTTACACCAGATGTTGATTTAATAATAACGATTTTTTTATTTTGGCTTCCTGAAGTATCTCAGTGCAGTCATCATTCATTATCTTAGTCCATAGTAATAATTTTCAATCTAATCTATTTCCACTAATTACATCATGGATGCATATATCTTTATAAGATTCACTTAAAATTGTTGTGATGCATCATGTGAAAAAAAATGAGATCAAACGACCAATCGTAAACATGTAAAACATCTCGTTTTTCACTCCTTAATTGCATACATTTTATTGACCATAAGGCTGTCAAGAGTTTGGATTATTGGTACGTAACAATAATGGAAATGTTAGATTATTTTAAAAACAAGAGTTGGATACCAATATACAATTGTTTTAAATTCAGTCACATGTTTGCTGGACAATATGAAGTGAAATCCTTAATATGGATACAAACGTTATATTAGTATATATATATATATATATATATATATATATTCTTAAAGTTAAAATCAAAAGGATCCTTTAAGTTGATCCTAAATTAACCGTGTATTAAATTACCAAAAGACGTAAAGTATGACTGACCATACGGGCCATTATCCCAATAGCATGCTTTGGCAAAATAGAAAGCCGGTCTCCTTCAGTTGGAATCATCATCCTTATCGTGGTTATTTATATACTAGTCCACCAAGAGCATCATTATAACTTTTAATATATATATAAGAGAATGGGAAGAAAACTTATTAATATCTAGTTCATGTGTAAGACAATGGACCTACTCTGGTTATCAAATCATTCATGTACATTGAAAACTAACTGGCACAGTAGCAGTTATCATGCTTCTAGTATTGGCACAGTAGCAGTTATCATGCTTCTAGTATTTAGAATCAGAAATCCTTTTTCTACAATCAAGAGGTTTCCTCCCATCAATGAACTCCATTTAGATGATCCAGTAAGTCTTCAATCCGCTTTCTTCTAGATTTCAGTTAATGCGTAATTAATTTAGCTTCCTATGCACTCTACAAGAGTGATTGTTGCATGTTCAGACCAACTTCCCTCCTCGCTTGTAGGAGACTAAGCTTAGGATTGAGACAACAAATTGCGGATCGAATCATTTGTTAATATATATATATGTGTGTGTATATGGGTTTGTGTGAATTAAACTCCAAGTGCAGACCATCTTAATTCGAGAATTCATAAAGTTAATATTAAAGTTTGGGTAAGATTCCAAGTGTTTTACAATACTAATAATTTTCATCAATAATCATTAGTATGACTTGCGATATAAACATCAATTATTACGATTAATGACGAGAACTTATCAATCAGTTTAGAAAGACAATCATATAAGATCTGAAAGTATGAACCCAAGTAGTCAATAAGAAACATGAATGATTAAATTTGTGCCGGTCATGATGACCCTTACACCTGACCGTGCGAGGGTGCGGTGACCCTCAACTGGGCGGGAGAATAGGAAGCCCAGTTAAGGCAGCGGCCGCCAAGTGCGCGGGTCTAGGATCCCAATCCCTTTTCGGTTTTTACGCGAGCTCGCAGTGTTTTTACGCTTCGTTGGGATCCCGACTTTAAACCAGTTCGTTGACCATTTGTTTTAGGACACCCAGACGGGGGATTCTCGATTTTAGTTTTTCGTACGAGCTCGGTTGCCCATTACCGGTCGGGCCGTTTTCTAGAGCGACTTTTCCGGAGAGTCTCTCTCACCCGTCTCAGTGGCGTAGTTTTGGAGTAGACCTATCCCTCTATTGGACCGCACTTCCAACTAGAGGGCGAGACGGAAGAGCCATTTGTAAGCTACCTCACCGCTTGAGTTTTACTTTCGCCAACAGGGTGATTCTACATCCAGATCATCCATATCTATATCTAAGTCATCTAAAGTTGCATCTGAGACAGTTGAAGTTGAAATTGGAGAGTTACAATCAAAAGTGGTGTTGATAGGAAATGATTATCCATAAGACTTGAAATTCAAGTAAATCCATAAACAATCCAATTACATCTTCCACATCGTCAAAACACACTGTAGCGATATCTAGTCAATATGATAATATAGAAATATATATATTTACATACACTCATACAATTATGAACATCTCATTACGAAATAAATATGTTATATATTAAAAGTGTTAAAATCATGGGTGCTTATGGAAAATGCTTACAAGTCTGAAAACATTTTTACTTACGCAAGTAGATGTAAACTTTACTTGTTCCACCTTTCTACTTGCTTGCTTTTGCACATATTAAATGTCTATTTATTTTTATAAATTTTGGGAGGTACCAGCAACTGTTAATGCCTCTTCTTTCCTAAACATGTTTTGGCAGGCAAAAAGCATGCTGTTCAGTAGCCGTTCATGATTCCAGGCGATTGAGTATATAACAGACGGTATGTTGCTTTTTGTTCAGTTTTTGATGCACTTTATGATGTAAATTCTTTCTCTTCTATACAAGATTTTGGGATGTACTGTGTATACTGGCAGATTTCTTGTACATGATGTAATTATATGAAAAGTTATGAAATGAAATGGTGATGGTTCTTATTCTTCTTATCCTTGTGGTTTATGCAAAGAATGTGAATGTCATATGCAAATATAGCAGCACGAAAAATTTCACTGTTTTTCTGTAGCTTGTGCGATATCATGTGAATGAAATGCCGCGAAAGTAGCGTAAACAGGTACCCGGATCCTCGGGGGTCTATATAAACCATCTGATTAGATCTTTTGTCCTACACATCCCTGTGTATGTTGATACATCAACACTTGTAGCATACTAGATTGACTAGCATGCAGCCTCGATCCACATAGCATTGCACGTGAGGATGGAGATGTTAGAGCATGCAACAATAATGTGACTTGCAAGGGTGAGGCTGATGTTGCTGGAGCCATTGTTGATGAGCACATAACAGTCCCTGATTAGGACTAAAGACATGCATGGGGCAAGTGTTGTGGGAGGAGGTGAGGAGGAAGAGGAGGAGGAAAGGATGGAGGAGATGGATGAAAAGGATGAGGCCTAAAAAATACTACAATTATGGATTGACTTGTAAAAACTTCTAATTGCATTTTAGTCATTTAACTATTATTTCTAAAGGTTGGACCAATAGAGATCAACGACATGGGCACATGTTTTAATAGAAATGCTTTATAGGGGTTGCCGTGCCAGTATGAGATAAGCATGGGTAGTAGTGTTACTGACAAAGTTCGAAAGGCCTCTAGTGAGAAAAAAACCCTTTAAACCCTATCCTACCCTACCTACCCACCCTAATGGCAAACTAGAAAGCAACTAGGGGGGACCCTGGTACCCCCTCTTCTCATATCATTCTTGGTAGATCACGGTGACTAATCTAACATCGGATAATAGATGTGGTATTCTCTTTCGAGGGGCTTCATTTCAAGCTCTCTTGCCAAGATCTCTCCTCAGATCAAGAGGCATCTTAATGGAAGGACCACTACATGGAGGCCCTCCTCTTGGGGTTCTAGATATTGGAGGAGCTCGTTGTTGCTGGGTGATGTCGTAGTCATCTGTAACTATTGTAGGAGAAAGACCGGTGATTGTTAGGAGACGACTTTTTTGTTACTCTAGAGTTGCTTTTGTCGTACCAGAAAAGGACGGTTAGATTCTGTTGTGGAGGTGAGTGGCCCATCTGATCTCATCCTTTGTAAACTAATTGGCTATTGAGAGAGCAATTTATGTGTGGGTATGTAGCCGTTGAGTGCTTCTTGGGGATATTTTTGCCCCTTATGTATTGCAGGTGGTCGCAGAAGAGGAGTTCTTTTAGAAAAAAAACTAAGAGCGAAATGTAGGGTTGTAGGGGTTTTGGGGTGATGCTTGGTTGTTGTAGGGAAGGGGTGATGGATACCCATGACATATTCAATGAAATGTCTAAGAGCGATGGTTGTGGTCTGAAAGTGGAGAAAGTGGTTGTGGTTATGTTGTCTAATGCACACTAATTGTCTAACGGAATGCCTAAGAAGAAACTGCAAGGGAAAGGTAGTGAAAATGGAAAGAAAAGGCTGAAGTTTTCGACAGGTTTTTAATATAGTTCCAAGCAGAGAAGTTAATGGTCTTGATGAAGGCCATTTCCCAAGGTTTGCACATGTGCCTTTCCGGAAAAAATCTGAATTGAATAAAATGGAAATTGACAAGGAGACGGCTTATGAATCCAAGGAAGATAAAAATGTTAAGGCTTTATCTTATGTGACTACTACGAGGGGATCTCAGTCTCCGCCATCTTTTTGGGGCCCAGTTCCTATTAGAGATATGATCTTTAAAGATGGAGAGTTTTTTGTGGAGATTTTGAAAGAAGTTTCAAATTTAAACCATTCACTTCTTCCAATCTTCAAGAGCTGAATTGAAGTCTTTAAAGATCTTGTAAAAGGCAAATTTGAAGATAATGGTGATATTTACTTGAGTGCATTGGGTTCAAAATATGTCTTGATCTCTTTCTCAAGTGAACATTATTTTGTTGAAATTTACACATTTGGGGATTTCACGCATTAGAAGAAGTGGGGCAATATTTACATGGTTTCTCTATTTAGACCAAATTTTAGAACCACTCAGGTTGTGATATGGGCTTGTTTGCCAAGTTTAAATATTCATCTCCACAATACTGGGGTTATTAAATCCACCATACAAGAATTGGGCAAATATATATTTGGACAAAGAAGTGATGGAATTTTTTAAGACCAAGCTACCTGGAAGTTTGCGGAGACTGATTTGTTACAGCCTGGAATACCTCATGTTATGAATTGAAATGGAACCTATGTCTTTAAACATCATATTGTATATGAGAGAATCCGCACACTTTGTTCTTCATGTCGCATCATAAGCCATTCTTTGGAGGAATGCTATTATGGAAGGAAGAAAAAGATTGATGGAGGGGAAGAAAACAGAAGGGAAGTTTGGGGAAAGGTTCAGCCAGGGATTAATGAGAATGATGGTGGTTGTCTGGAGAGGGGGTGGGAGCATGCAAGATCCCTCACAGCTGCAGCGGCAACATTTCCTTTGGTTGATACTCCATTGGTCAGCCATAGAGCTGATTTGAAAGCTCCTTGGCCCAAAAGGTCAGACTGGGCCTTGACTGAGTGAAACTTCACGATCACAACAGCAACTGGGAGATATTCCCAGCTCTTCAAGGGCAGTAGATCTGCTGTGGCAACAGAGGGGAAGCAATCCCCTTGTGGTTGTCGCTTCCTTGGTGCAGATACCTCTCAAGTAGAATAAAAAACTGTCAATGAAGATTGCAAGCTGAAACAGTGAGAAGAAATGGGATCCTTTTGTGAGAAAATGGAATAGACGTGGTGAACTCACAGGTTGTTCCTGAAAAAGGCTTTGTTGAAGATCTTTTGAAAAATAGATAAAGAAGTTGAGGAATAAAGGGGTCATGAGGGAGGATCTGCAAGCTGAAAATGGCATTGATGTTGCAATCAAGGAAGCAGCAACTAAAATTACTGAAGAGGTTGCGGAAGAGGTGATGAATGTAGAAGAAATGGCAGTGGCTTCAAGTGTGAATGAAAGTGTCAGCCCTAAAAAGAAAAGATGAAGAAGTAACCAAGTCTCCAGAATAACGTATTTTTTTGGTAAATTGAGCTTGGCCGATGAATGGTTTGTGGTTGAGAAAAAATGGAGTGTGGAATGAAGGGGCTTGAAGCAAACAAAGAGGAGCATCCTTAGGGTCGTCGGAACATTCAGGCTTGGCTTCACTTTGTAGCTTCAAAGATAAACGTTTTTCAAGGTGCAAAACAAGCTTGAATTTTCCTTGTATTCGTGATGATTATTTAGACGAATTGGACAAAGAATAGCGAAGGATGATTCATGAATGTATGGGGGCTTCTCCTACCTCAAGAAGAATGAAGAAAAGGTTGTGGAGTTCAGTATGGATGATTCTTCTTATGAAGTGACGCACGTGCTGCTTAAGCTGATCAAGCATTTATTCACCACAGAATACAAGAAGAAGCAAACGACCGGAATTTCCATTAACGATGATTGAAAGGGGAAAAAGACAAGTGTGATAAGCTCTTTGGATAATGGGGTGAAGAGAGGTCATTTATGATAGGTGAACTAAGGAGAATATGGATTCTCAGAAAGTGTTGGGAAGGAGACCCAGTTTTTGCGTAGTTAATACCAAGGAACTAGATCTCAGAGAATACTATGATGAAACAAAAAGGTTGGTATTCACAAACATTCCACCAATTCACAGTACAAGAATTATTTTCGGTTTGTGACATGATGATGCACTTCATAGTTCCTACTTTTTTCAAGGGCGTGTTGGCAATATAGCGTTACTTAAACACAGTTTCTTTTCTTCAAGGCCATCTTAGACATAACCATATTAGACTTGGTTCTCTTTTTCAAGGACATGTTGGCTATACTATAGTCATGGATATAAGGGGATATATGTCTACCTGAGATTCATGTTTACATCTTTTCATGTTAATGGAACTGGTTACCCAAGCCACACAATAGCAGGCTTATGTGTAAAAAATACCACAAAAATAAATGTAACTTACTCATCCTTGTGTTATTGTTAGACAAGAGTCCATAATTGGGTGCACTGCAATGAAAAGACATGGAATACAAATGCCATGTAAAAAAGTTCATCATAATCGTATTACATGGAAATGTGCGATGTTGATAGCATATGATCATGGACACTGCTATTATAGTCAAGATCATAATTTGATTGTAATGCCATTGCACATCAAATCAACCACATCAGGTTTTTGCCTATTATATTGAGCCTAAATCAATTTCTGTGAATTTCAGACTCAATCGCCTTCTCAATTTGGATAAATGGAACTGATAGTGTCAGCTTTTAAAGTGGAACTGATTGTGTTAGCTTTTAAAATGGAACTCATTGTGTTATAATATCAAGTACAAAAAAGTAGCCATGCACACAATATACATACATAGTCACAAAGTTCACTTGAAATTGGTTAGTCACAAAGTTCACTTGAAATTGGACTACATCCTTGGATGGCCGCTAATTGATTCTTCACTATTTAGAGAAAAAAGAAGGGTATAGAGGATTTTCAAACAGCAACAGTCCTCTAATCCTGAGATCGTGAAGTACATTGTTGACTAATTTAGGAGATTGTAGTCTTACTATCATATGAGGGACTCACCCCCATATTGATGGACAAGGTTGCGGTCATGCAGTTATACAATCACATCAAGTCTAACAATTACATCGAGTCTAACTTATGGTTTAACTCGTTGAAACACATGATCGCATTGGGTGTATTTCCATAAAGGGTATTTGGTAAATTACCTAAACCTAAATCTATGTGCTTAGCAAGGGGGATGGATGAGGTTAAGAGTCAAGACTCTAATTACCCCATGCACACCTAATACAGTAACATTTAACATTATCCAACCCTCCTAATCTTTTCACGCCTTTCAATATGTGTGTCATTACAACAAACATAAAGCAACATCAATCATATCAATATCATTTCTCTCAAGTACGCGCCTTCATTCACCCTACCAATTCACGAGTCTCCTAACACGACCATAGGCATGGCCATCTCTGCCCAGATCGGCACCGATATCTTTGTAGAATGGATGCTTTAGAACCCTATATTATTAAAGAAGAATGGTGATGCCTACTATAGAAGTGGGTTCTTAAACCCTAATAAAGGCATCAATGAATGAGGGGGTGCAAACTCATCGTCGTATATATGGACATGGGTTATGTTTTTCTTAACTTAGTTATTTACTTCCTGATTATGGGCCTAGGGGGCCAAAAGGAGAAAAAAAGATCTGCTAAATCCCATATAAGGTTGTATTATGGAAAAAAGGAGGGTTAGTAGAAAAAAGGATCTAATGCCCATTAAAAAATTGATGGGGAAAAAGAGGGAAGCAAAAAAGAAAAGAAGAGAAGGTCAAACAAAAAGTTCAATCAACACTGATGAAAAAATGTGAACTTTGTTTTACCCCGATTTGTTCTCCCAACTTGATCGATTGACAGAATATGTTTCCACAAGTATGGAAAAAGGAAATTGAAACGGTAGGACATTTTCCTTCTGCTTGAGATCACCTGAGAAAATTCTATCTCATGTCCATCATCTTATTCTCGTGGCTCCCAAAGAAAGATCTCATCTTCGAGATTCTTATGTTAGAGTACCCATTTTTTGAGATCCATAAATGAGAGAAACTTGCTCTTCGTGGTCCCCATATGTAAGAGAGAAGCCCCTTTTTTCATAGCTTCCATATAGGTTAGGCACGATCTCGAGATCTTTGTATGTAAGAGAACCATTCTACTTCTGATGTTTGGCATAAATTGGCACTACTTCAGATGGATCATTTCGGCTATTGCTCAGGGATGCTTCAGACTTTTGCCTATCAACTGGATGAAGATCAACACTCCAACCCAACTACCTACAATCGGCCATCTTCATCAATCATTCACTCTAGGCATGGATCTCCACCCAGTGATATCTCCTCTACGTAGGTCTCCTCCCAGTATCGACTACTTTGAGCGGGTCTCTTCCCAGCTCTTTCAATAATGTATTAAATGAAGATGGGTTGAGCAATTACTTTTGTAACAAGCTGCATCTTTTCAGTTCCAGCTTAAGGAGTATTGGAGTATGAATTTGAGGGGTAATTTGATCTCCTCAAGATCTAATTACTACTATCATTAATCCCATATAGTGTGTCGGTGCATAGGACTATACAATTGTTGGCGAGACTATAAATTTATATAGAACCCTACATCCCTTGCAAACATTAAGAAACTTAATAGATTATTCAGCCCTTAGTGGATTTCTCATGTAGTTTCATCCTGCTCATTAGGACGGAGCGTTCCACGTAAATCATGTTTTACTCTTGTTTCTTGGTTTTGCATTCCGGGAATTATACTTTCACACTGTTTGTGTCATTTCTTGCATATATTATTTTGGATACCAATCATGTATTCTTTAACTATCATGCTCTACATCTGATTTCGTCTTGTACATATGGAAAGCCTAATGTTCTAATGTTTTCTGGATGTAGGGTAGGTACTTTGTGATCAATTGTGTGCGGATGATGTACATACAAAACTGCACGATGGTTTAATAGATTTGTTAGCATCTAAGTTCAAAAAAATTGATCTCTTTTCGAATCTGTGACTAGTGCAAAATATATACACAAATGGGTGAGTGAAGTTCTCTACTTTTTTATGGATAATCTAGATAATATACACCTCGGTCACAGATAAAAAAACTCTGAAATGAACTTTTCATTGCTGAAATTTTAAGAGATACACTCGAGCCAATTATATATTTTCCTAATCAGGAAGAAAATAAAGTATGAAATATAAATATTCATCAACCTTAATGGGTGACTAAAATGGAAGCTCCCGAATTCATCCCAAACAAGTCTAAAACTGTAAGGAGAAAAAAGAGTTACTTCTAAAAATCATAAACTTGAGACAACCCATTCATATAGTAATTAGGACACAATTACGAAATGCAAATTGCAATTACATAAAGAATAAAAGAAATAACATGGTTCAGGAACTCAACCAGTATAAAAGAAAAATTGCTTAATAGACCATGAGATTCCATTGGTATTTGCTCCTTAAAAGAATGAAAACATTAATGTCATAAGTGCATATCTATGTATATTCGTAGATAAGTAGGTGTAGTGTACATGTGTACGTATGGAGAAATAAATATATTTATACCCAAGATATATAGGAACAGATAAATGGACCTTAAATAAAAGGATCATCACCAACATCCAATCCGAATGCACAATATTATTGTGGAAATAATAAGAGATATAAATCAATGAACAATTTACCTCAGATATCTGCAAAAAATCAGCGCTTAATCCATGCTGATCGAGGACACGAGGAATCAAATGGGTCATGGCTATACGTAGCTTCTCTTCAGGCGTATAACCAGGAAGCTCAATAACTTCCATACGATCTAAGAGAGGAGGAGGAATACGCTGCACCCTGTTTGCAGTCGCAACAAAGATCACCTTTGACAGATCAAAGGGAACATTCAAGTAACTATACATAATTAAGGATCCACAAACAGAAGCAGATGATATAAAATTTATTTCACCATTTACGTGATTATTTCCATAAGAGCACTATATTGTTTGAATCTAAGACCGGGCATGGCCCAACTTAGACATGTTCAAAAGCAAAGAGTTAATGCAATTAGGGGTCATAATTGAATCAAATACCTTCAAATCCACTTGCATTCAGATTAAATTATAGAAGTTTCAAATCCGAACTCGAATCAAATTTTTAACAAATTTGCTTTTTGAATTTAAATTTGATTCATTTTGAGTTACTGAATATTCATATTTAATTTACTTTATTTCAAATTTGAAATTTTATCGACGCTTTAAAACGTATATAGATTATTTTATAAAAAGAAAATACTGATGTTAAAGAATTGATTTTATAATTCATTTTTTGGATACAGATAACTATGTTAAAAAACCATAAGATAAAGAAACATTCTCAGCAAATACTATATAATACATAAAAATAGCTAATTTTTGTTTTTTTGTATGTTATTGTAATCTAAATTTTCTTTCTTACCTGTGATGAAAAAAAATATGTAAAGGAAAAATAAATATACAATGCCTATTAAAGATATGGTTATTATTGACAAAAACATTGAACACATTATTATTGCATGTTAAAGAAAGACAAGACCACAATTATATAGAAAAATAATTCAAAAGAATCATATTATTTGAAACAAAAAGAATGATAACAAACAATTTTGTATGATAAAATCGCATCGTGTTGATTGCCAATATCGAAAAAAAACAAAGCCATGAATTACAGATTTTTGATATACGAAGGAACAACCTATAGGATGGTGATAATAGCTTGTAGATTTCCATGTGATGATTGGCGTCATCTCGACGATGATAAAAACCACTGTCGGTTATCATGCAATGATAACAAACACAATGAAAAAGATAAAAACATACATTTGGATATACCACGGACCACGACATTAATCAAGAAAGAACTTGGCGTAGCATGGCTATCGCCTTCACATGCAAGGAATGAGAGCACCACACCATCTACCCTTCGGTCGATGGGACTTTGGTAAAGAACAAAAAAATAAAGGGAAAACATGTGGTAAGGAACGGGAAAATAGGGAAATAAAGATGATGTAGGAAATTGAGATAAAAATACATCGTTATATCCTACAAGATTCAACGGATAATATTTTCTTATCTTTTTTTATTGTACATGCAATCCTTAACTACGAGGATTATATACTTACATACACACATATAGGGAATTGAATCGAATTTTTTCAAACGAATTCCAATTTAATTCAGAATCAATTTGTATGAGAATCGAATTCGCACATTAAATTCATATTCAGATTGTTTTATTTCAAACTAAATTTTATTTAATTTTTATTGAACAAAATATAATCAAATTTGAACAATTTAATTAACTAAGCCCACTTAAAGTGGGGAAAGGCTTGATGGTTGTTGTTGTTGTAGAGCACCATATTATACATGTGGCAACTATATAAGCCACAAAAGACCAATTTATAATAGCCAATCTGAAACAAAACACCAATATATGTGCAAGCAACCAGAGCCAATGAATTTCCAGCAGAAAAGCTAAAGCGAATAAGTTCAGAAATGGCTAATAGAAATGTTGTCCAATTTGAAAGCATTGAAAAACAATGCAAATAATAATGACAATAAAAGCACAGTTTTCAGCATGTTTAAGGAGTATACGTTTCTAAAAAGAGATGGAGTTCACTTCACTGGATAATACACCAAACAAACCAACCAAATGATAAATGATACAAAAATTGCGGAAAGTAGCACCCACAACTACTCATTAAGTTAATAAATGGATGTTTTTTAACTTCAATCAATTACTGTCAATCAAGAGTGAGACTTTGTCTTCCTCTAATAGCTAGCCCAAGAGACCAATAAAGTATATGGCTTTCAGTTGGAAGCTGACGAGCTCAGCACTAATAGAAGGCTTGGTTGACCCTTTACCTGGAACTCTATCCTGCTTAACATGAGAAAAGGCTTGCTTTTTCCTGATCAAATTATAATCATTTGAACATGTTGCTAACATTGAATCAAATTACTCATAAATTTAAAAAATGGCCAAAATATAGTGGGCAGCACATTTGCGTAATAAGCTGCATTAAGTAAAAAGGATACTGATCAGTAAATGTTTTGTTTTGTTCAGGGTCAAGAACCTCCAATAGAGCAGATGAAGGATCACCACGAACATCCGAACCTGTCTTATCAATCTCATCTAATAGCATAACTGGATTGCAGACGCCCACTCTCTGCATGACAAACAAAAAAGTCTCAAGCACAAGATAGTAACGCCAATAAGCATGAGCATGGGGTAGTGCTGTGGTGTGTGCAGGCCTGTGCACGTGCATCTATGGCTGAGAACTATCTTTTAATAAGAATTGTAGTAACACATTGTATATTGATGTGTACATTGTAGATGTCTTGGCTATTTTGGCGTATATAAAAGGAAGTACAAGGCACACGCAGTGAAATGTCTAAGTTGTACTCAAAGGTCGTTGGTCTAGGACCCTTGAGAAATATGGTGAAGTGTAATCTGTAAGAGGAATATCTGTTGTAAAGTTTAGTCTACTTCTGATGAAAAAAAGTCAGTTTGCTAACAACAGTACTATAAAATAAAGTGACATTTAAAAATATTTGAGAAAAAATTAAGAATGTATGCTTGACATCAAAATGTTTAACTGCAATCCCAGTCCTTAAAACGTCATATTTTCCTCCACTCAATTAAACCACATAGATACATGGTCCATCAGAACATGCTATGCATACTGATATTTTTGAGAAATGAAGTTGAAAAATATTTCCAAAATGGGAATTGCATAAGATTACTGCATGGTTAAATACGAACCTTCAATCCATCAATTAATCGACCAGGCATGCTTCCGATGTATGTCCTTCGATGACCTCTAATATCTGCCTCGTCCTTTACACCACCTAGGGATATTCTTATAAATTTTCTGTTCAAGGCAGAAGCAATAGAAGATGCCAGCGATGTCTTCCCTACACCAGGTGGGCCAACAAAACATAAAATTGGACCTCTAGCATCAGGTTTAAGCTGCGTTCAAATATCACCATGAGTAACAATTCCAACATCTTTGAAGCTGTCTACACCTTAATATAAGAAAAAACTTGAAATAAGTAGTGCAGGTATAACCTTTCGAACAGCTAAGTATTCAATGACTCGCTGCTTGATTTTAACCAATCCATGGTGATCACGGTCAAGTCGTTCCTTGGCAGCTCTTAGATCCAACTCATGCTCTTCACTAACTTTCTGCCATGGAAGATCAGCAAGAAGTTCCAGGTATGACCGCGAACTGCTATACCCAGGTTGTTGAGGTTGCATTTTTTTCAATCTCCTGAAAATAAATTGGAGCTGTAAATATGCATATGCTGCATGAAACTCGTATTTACCAGTATAGTGTCATTTTTGCAACTCATTGTTTTCAGATAATTTCTTGATGGTGTTATTTTAAATTGTTCAATATTTTCTCCATGGTGTTGCTTTTTTATCGAAGACAACATGCTTTTAAACTCAACTGGCACAAGTAACACAAAATCAAAATCATAGCAAAGACACAGAACAATGGTTTGTCAAGCTATTGTGGCATCAGTCAAATTAGTTTAGTAACAAAATTCAAGAACAGAATATCCCTTCATAAAGTATTAACAAATAAGCAAATAATATAACAAACTGGCCAGTACAATGATATTTATGTCAATATGAAAACAAGGCTCACCGTAACTCTCTTTGCGCATGTTTCCAAACATTTGACGGCATTCCTATACTCTGCATCTTTCGTTCTAGAGCAGCAACATCATCCTCTTCATCATCATTGTCTCCAAGCTCCTCTTTTATAGCTCTCATCTAACAAAACAGTATGTGGTTTCAGAATAAATTTTATTTTGTTTTTCACTAACCATATGTTTGCAAAGACCAGCCTATCTGACTAGTGAAGGGCATTAAGAAGGCACTAAGGCATTAAGAAGCACGGTTCTTTTGAAGCAATTAATACAGTTTATAAGAACTTGAAGATATCAAAACCAATACAAGTTTGTGAGATTTCACGTAACTATTTTCACATTCAAGAATAGAACTACCATCGCAAATCAATAGACAATCCTTAATTAACATTAAGAGGGATCAAACACGGATTTCGTTTAAAACTACCGGATGTTGGAAAAAATTGTTTACCTAATTACCCAATCCCAGAATGCTAACTTGACTTTTAATTTAGATGGATTGCAAGAGATTACAAGTTGTTGACAATCAATCGTTGGAAAAAATTGTTTACCTAATTACCCAATCCCAGAATGCTAACTTGACTTTTAATTTAGATGGATTGCAAGAGATTACAAGTTGTTGACAATCAATCGAGAATGATCGTGTGATTAAGGTACAATTGGAGTAGAATAAGCATGCAATTACAACAATCAAAGTCAATTTGACGGGAACGTATTGAATTATTGCATAACATATAGAAGATAGGATGCGTGGAGATCTAATTACAATTATAACCATTTGCTTTACATATTTTGGAGAGCATCTAGTATGTATGGCTTGCCTCGAGTAATTCCTACTAAAAATGACCACACCAGATAGAAAATTCCGAACCTGCCAACTAACCCCAACCCAGGGGGGAATTGAAAGCAGAGGCAAATGATTAGATCGAAGGACATGGGCTTCGAGGATGTGTGCAATAAACTAATGGCATTTTCTAGTAATTAAGGTAGTTCTAAGGGCCTTTTGTGAGAGTCTAGACCCCTCCAATATTCCTATGTAAACATTTGCGCGAGAACTCAAATGCCTCCTTTCTTCAACCTCAATTACTGTGCCACAATATTACCAGTTTAACGTACATAAACAACCGGAACACTCAAAACATAGATGAGCTGATTAGGTCAGGGCCGTCAGGCTAGCATCAGTACAAGCATAGGATTGAAGGTCAAAGTGAGCATTGTCACTATACCGGGGGAAGTTAGAGAACCAGAAAATTGTTATATTGAAAACTCAGATCATGAGTAAATAACTACCAGCAACTCGATCTCGATCCTAACACAGATAATAAATTACCAAAGCAAGTTTCCTCATCAAGGAAAATGGCTGTCCGATGTATCTTGGGATTTCCATGTATATTCAGGCATCTTATAATCGTAAATTTGCCCCATCTGATTTATAAGGATCTAGAACACACGTCAATTGCCTTTTTTATAAAGGAAAAAGGGTGCAGGCGGATGTAGTTAAGACCCAAACACTTTTCATATTTACAGGTTAAAGGAATTGGATCGCAAAAAGAACACATGTTAATTGATATTAAAAAAACGTAACTCTCTTCATATTTTTATGCAAATTTGGAATTCAATTGGATATACCAGCTTCTGAAGGGGGTGGTTAACTTCCTCTTCTTGTATTTTGTCATATAATTTGAGTGCACATGTACACTTAATTATTTTTAAGATTGGTGATAACCCGACACAAGTTGAATGGCCACTGTGTATTCAGCATAGTCACCATTATAAAGATACGCATATAAACTAATCAGTTATCATCGATAGAGATAACTAATATGTAGAATGCAAAAGAAATTGAATCATATTGAACATTCACAATGACATTTTAAGAAATATTCACATAAATTACGGATATGGTGCCATCAAGGCCTACTCTGCTTCCAATCCACTGGCACCTCTAGGAAAATAGAGATAGAGAGTAAACAAAATATTTGTAATCCTAATGAAATAAGACCTGTTGGCGCAAGAGAAATTCCTTCTGTGATTTTGATAACTGCCCCTCAACCTTCTGGCTTATTTTGTCAGCTACACGAATTGACTGTTGCAAGTGCAAAAAAATATGAAAACTCCTTGAAATGAATTTATTTTTTGAAAAGAAGATGAGTTTGTTGTTTCAAATGAGAAAAAAATTAGTACTAATTTTTAAAACTGATAGCAAAATCAATTGATGGGAGTGAAACCCAGTTTGAGCTTTACTTGTAAATGCCTCTCAACTAACTCAGTAGCCTTGGATAACCGAACTTTCAAATCCACTGAATCTAGCATCGCCAGCTGCTCCTCAAAGCTTAACTCAAAGCTAGCAACAAATATATCTGCCAACCTGTGAATGGGCAATGTCTCAAGAAGAACTTTTGTCCTCCCCACAGTTTTCTGTTTCTGCGCAGCATAGAAAGAAAAAATATCAGTAGATAAAAGTAACAGACACTGAAATAAGACACTTCATCGAGCTGAAGGGCAATGCTGCTATGACCATCTCATGCACAGAGTATAATGATTTATTGACCCTTAAGACACTTCATCGAGCTGAAGGGCAATGCTGCTATGACCATCTCATGCACAGAGTATAATGATTTATTGACCCTATTAAACAATATTAAAGTTTCCTCGAGTCTACAATGGAACAGAAATTAGTACAGTTGGTGGTTTACCATATACAGGTATTGCATGTGTTGCAAGTACTATCAAAAAAAGTGCTACCCTCCGAACCTCCTGCATAGACTCGCAATTGAGGAACATGTGACTAACGCATTCCAGCACGCTCTGAGACAAACGACAAGTAATGTTGGCAATATGAAAAGGCGCACATAAAAAGTTCTCATCATCCTCACTCTTTGAAGCAGCCACATGAAAATCTTGACCGTCAATGGAGTCATGGTTCTCAAATCAAACAGAACTCTCTAGCAAGATCAGCATGACCCTGTGGAACATGCACCGTAAGAAGCATGTACACCTTCACAGAGACTCACCATCGTACCTCTCCCATTCGTCCCCATTGATCAAGAAATCATCACAAGAACCCAACTCCCCCATCATCATAAGGTGGTCTTAAATCCTCTGATCAGAGAACATCGATGTGAACGTAGTGGATTAAGAACCAATCCCCATGCGCGAACCCAGGTAAACCTCCACCGATGCATCTCTCTCGGATGCCAAAGCAAATAACCTCGGGAATTGATCACATAAAGCACCTTCCTATGTTCAAAAGTCTTTCCAAAACCTCAAAGATGACTCAACCTCCATCACACAAGAAAGGGACGAATGACCGATCATATACCTCTCCAGAAAACATATGGCGAGCCTACATCCATATATGGCACATCCAAGTTAATACTGCGACCATACGTACTTTTGAGAAGTCTAAACAATAGATCATGATGCAAACAGAAAAATCTGATGATTGAAAAAATCGATTGGTAGTAGAAATTGGAGGGTGTGAGAGAAGACTCGCCGATTGCAGGGTATTCGGGAAAGAAGAAACACGGAGATCATGTGGAGGGAGAAGGAGAAAAAGAATGGGGAGATATGAGAAACTCCAATTTAATTACAATTTCAAGTAACTAAAAATAGCATGCTACCATCCCCTTTATATAGGAGGGCGGGGATTACAAAATTAGAAAGTGAATAAAAATTCAAATCAAATAAAATCGTAACAATACCCTAATTAGATTGTAATTATCTTTAACCGACTAACTAATTGATCTAACTATTTACCTAATTGATTGGAGATCACACGCAATCTCATTGTTTTAAATAGAAATAAAAATTTCAACGAACTCAACTAATCATAAATAAAATTAAGCTAACCATGATTTAATTAAAATCTAATTAAATGGACAAAAATCTTAATTGGGCAAAATTGAACGGACAGACGTCCTACTTTTACCGCAATTCTCCGTTACATGTTGCATCAGCTCTACTGCTTCGGAAAACTCATCTCCTGGTGAGTGGCTTGTTTTTGTATACGACATTGAAGAATTTATTTGGCTTGTCAGACCAATCTTTCCAATTCTGAGCTAATTGTCTTGAATTCAGCATTATGTTTGTAATTCTTTTCCATCGGAGGGTGAGAGTGCAATTTTTCTACCCCTCTCTTTTCTTAGGGAGTAAGCAACCGTTCAAAGAAGGGCCCCTTGTTAGGGTTCAAGCCTTCTATACTCGGAGGTGGTGTCGAGATTGGTGACAGCGATGGCTCTCTCCTCTTCCTTCGATCGACAGCGACGAGGTGGGGAGGAGTGTTGTAAGCAGCGACGACGCCTTCGACTATGCCTATGGAGAGGATGATGAGGGCATGGTCGGGCGAGGTGATCCGGACTGACGCATGGATGTGGGGATTCCAACAACAATGGGGTTTTAGTAGGAGGAGGTGGCGGGCATGTGGGATTTATCGATTGGGGGGAGTGGTGGTGTTCATAGAGGTTTGATGGTTGTGGGTGAGGTGGTGGTAGGGGCAGAGTTGGTGAGAACGAAAGTAGCAGCACCGGGAAAGTGTTCGGCAGCAGAGAGCGGATACAGTGGGGTTGGTTGCAGCTTTAGAGACGGAGGAGGGTCAGAGACCTCGTGGATAGCAGAACAATGATCTTTATTGTTAATTTCAGTCCCTTGAATGATTGTGGTTGAAGTAGGAGTTGGTTGAACTCCTTTGATTGCTGAATCCAATAATCTACGCATTTCAGAACATCTCCCCTACGTTTTTTGAATGATTCTGACATCTTCTCATGAGCTAGTCAACATTGCAACTGAATTTTTCTTTTTTTTAAGCCAAGCAATTGGATTTTTCTCGCAATGTGTCTTCTTGATCATCTGGAAGGATCCTCAAATCGTGAGAATGATTTGAACGCCATGCTTTGAAATCACTTGATGCAAACAAAAAAATCTGACAATCAAAAAGTGTTTGGTTGTAGAAATTGGATGATGGGAGAGAAGACTCACCAATTGCACGGGATTTGGAGAAGAAGAACCATGGAGTTCACATGGAGGGAGAAGGAGAGAAGGGAGGGCGAGATAATTTGGAGAAAGTCCAATTTAATTTCAACTAACTAAAATAATGGACTACCATCCCCTTTATATAGGAGGGGTAGGATTACAAAATTAGAAAGTAAATAAAAATTCAAATCAAATAAAATCCTAACAATACCCTAATTAGACTCTAATTAACTCTAACCGGCTAACTAATTGATTTAACCATTTAATCAATTGATTGGAGATCATAGGTGATTTTATTTTCAATAGAAATAATAACTCCAACGCACTCAATTAACTGTAAATAAAATTAACCTATGATTTAATTAGACTCTAATTAAATGGACAAAAACCTAAATTGGACAAAATTGAACGAGCTGATTGATGAATCTGTGATTCATCACTCTAAAAGTTGAAAATAGAGCTCTGTTCCCGAGTAATTAGATGCATATTTCCACTTATATTGCATAATTGGCATTCACGGATGCATTTATAATATCTGCATTTTAGCATGCATTTTCGCATTAAATTAGGAGCCAAAAATCACTTGTACATATTCACATGTATATAACTAAATTCACCTATTTGTATATGTTTTATACTAACTCCAAATCCAATAAAATCAATTCTATAATGTATATATTACTAACACTAATCAAGGAAAAATATCAAAAAATACTAACTTGTAAAATTATCTAATAAAACCCAAATCCAAGTTTAAGACCAAGAACCTTAAAATGTGCATATCTCTCTCATACAGTGTCCGATTTAGGTCTACTTACTTTTAAAGTAATATACATTCAAAGACCTTCAAAACAAGATCGATTTCATTAAAATCGGAGATCGTATGCGAAACTTGGGTTTTGGGCCCCTATTGTATATTGTACATATCGACCTTTTTGTCCTTGTATTTTATCCTTTTATTTTCTTAATTATTAAAATTCAAAAAAATAGATTAAGTTGTAAATATTTCTTTCATATTTTTTCTATATTATTTTGATTTTTCTCGATTTAAAAATGATAAAAAATGCAAAAGACAAAAATGCAGTATTTTATACCTATAAGGTGCCACCTGTTAGAAAATAGGAAGCGGAAGCGAAAACATGGAAAAAGAATAAAGAACTTGGAAGAACAGCGGGATTTTACGTGGAACCCTACTCTATGAGGAGCGGGATGAAACCACGGGAGAAGCCCTCAAAGGGGTGTGTTATGCATTGCACTTTCTCATCTGATACAGGAGGCCTGGGGCTCCTTATATAGCCTCCACAGGACCTCCAAGTCCCACCGTAGGACAATGCGGGACTAAACACTGAGATGGGGTAAATGGATTCTGGAGGTATCCATTTACCCATCTACAACTCAATAGGCGCTGAACCAAATACTCCAGCACTCCCCCTCAAGCTGGAGCATGCAATGCTCAGCTTGGACAAACAAACAGAAAGAAACTCAACTCAACGCTACAGGACACTACGGACAATATCAACCCAACGCGCACATTACTACAGTCGAGGACATTGCTTCTCATGCCGTGCAGGTGAGGAGGACGAACGGGCTGGAGTGTGGGTCTGTTTAATCTCCTCGTCAGAGAGCATGTGCTCTAAACTGCGCCTGTCAGAGTCACTACAATTGGAAATGAACGTCGGAGTACTCTGGCCTGCCACAATAATGTGGGCAACTGCTCCATCTCTGAAAAGGGTCGAACTGAATAAGGGTCGTGGTTGTGCAATCCTCGTCGGAGTCCACGGTGGCTGGAGAATGGAGTCTTAAAATAGTCTCCTCGTCAGAGAACTGGATCTCTCCCATCTGGCTCAGAGAATGGTGCACTCCTCTTAACATGACATAGGGAATGGTCCTCTACTCTGGAGTCCCTATGGCTCACATGAAAACTCTGGCCGACAAAACAAGAATAATGATGGGGACCACGAACAAATGATGGCAAACATGTGCACATCTGAAAGAAGACCGCATACTCGTGCATGTCTGAAACTGAGTATCTCTCTGGAGATCTCGAAAATGGGCCTCTCATCATGAAGTGCCTCGAACTTGGACTCTGACCAATCTGTCGAGTCTGAACAACTGCGCATCACACCTGTGGACTCTGAATCTGAACGTCGAATCTGAATCTTGCGCATGAAAGTCTTCATATGAAAACTGTAGAGTCTGAACAACTGGTTGGCTGGTCTGAGGAATCTGCAATCTGGAGAAGACCTGTGACTCTACATAATACCCCCTCTTTCTCCCATACTTGTCGGAAAAGGGCATCGACAAAGTTGGGAGAAGACAAGATGAATAGGGGAAAACAACAAGAACACGAAACTTGTGGCTTCTTTTTTTTAAAATAGCCGCCATGATTTTTTTAAATTTTTTTTAACATAAGCAGTTCATTCATCAATTTTTTTATCGGCTTTTGCAATTTTTTTAAATTCCGTACGGCTTTTTCTTGTACGTATCTCTTTTCTTCTATTTTTTAAATTGCGTACGGCTTTTTTTCTTGTATGTACGCGCCTCCTTTTTTTCGCAACCAAATAAATTTAGCCCAGTTGGGCCAAAGATGCATCAGCCCATTTGGGTTTTACAGAACATCCCCCCTCCCTTCTTTTTTTTTACATTCTTCGATAAGCAGACCCTATCTTTTTTTTCACTCACGCCCAACAAGGGCGGAAATATAAGCAGTTCCACCCTTCCTCTTTTTTTAAGAGACCAGCCCACTTGCTGAAGTCGAAACTCCCCTGGGCTTTTTCTAATAATTTTTCTATAAGGGGCATGGGCCCGCTACCCCTAGGGTTCCCGTGTTGGGAACCCCCTTGTAATGTCGCCGCCCCCAAATGGGTCTCCTGCTCAACGCGCAGCCCAGGCGTGACGCCCTGGAAAGAGATGCTGGAGGGTTCCTTGGCGCGATCTGGAGGGTCGCCATTTGCGCCAAGAGAACGGCAGAAGGGGAGGCTCGAAGATGCGCCTCCTGCGCCTGGAGCAACGAGAGAGGAGAAGGAGCGCCGCTATGGTAGGACATCGCCACCTGCGCGATCGGAGGGGCGGGGCGGAATCGGAGGGAGCGCCGCCCTTGGAGCATGGGCTCGCACCTGCCGCCGTGATGATCATCGCCCTGGATGTGATTGCGGGAACCGCCACTGCACGAGGATCGAGATCGCGTGGAATCGCGCGGAGGTGCGTGCGTCATCGACTGGAGGTCGAGCTTAGACGGTGCGGCTAGGGCTCGCCGCTCGGACACCTGTTCTCTGCGGCTAGGGACGCGTATGCTGCGCAAGGGGCTGGAAGGGAAGAACGCCTGGAAGAGGCTGCTGGGTGGGGGGGCTCGACGCCTGGGAGCATGCTGGGAGTTGGGCCTCCGTCGCAGCGAGGTTGGAGATCAATAGGTGGAGACCCCTGCACGCGTAGGGGCGGAGGGACGATTTGGCATGGAGACGTGTGGCGCCATCTGGAAACGTTGGGCGGAGGGACGATCACCCCGCCTGGCCGGCAGATCGATTCAGGCAGTAAAGAGAAGGCAACATCGATTCAGATCGCTTGCTATGACAGGATATGCATTGCCGCCAAACTACTTCTTGATGGTTTCTCTGCACAGGATCTTGCATTTTAGAGCGCGACGCGCTCGGATCTGGAGCGTCGCGTGGTGACCTGGGTCTCCAGGACCCAGAGTCGAGATTAGGGTTTTAATGAAAAAAACCCTAGAACATAGATATAGCCATCTGCTCTTGTAACACAGAATCTTCAGACTTAAACTTGCGAAAGAAAACCCCTGAAACGTCCAGAACTTGAACGAGATAAATGATAAATGAATTTCAAACAAAAATAAAGAACATGAAACCCTTGAGGATCAGACCCACTCTGATACCATGTTAGAAAATAGGAAGCGGAAGCGAAAACATGGAAAAAGAATAAAGAACTTGGAAGAACAGCGGGATTTTACGTGGAACCCTACTCTGTGAGGAGCGGGATGAAACCACGGGAGAAGTCCTCAAAGGGGCGTGTTATGCATTGCACTTTCTCATCTGATACAGGAGGCCTGGGGCTCCTTATATAGCCTCCACAGGGCCTCCAAGTCCCACCGCTGGACAATGTGGGACTAAACACTGAGATGGGGTAAATGGATCCTGGAGGTATCCTTTTACCCATCTACAACTCAATAGGCGATCAACCAAATACTCCAGCACCACCCAAAAATATGTTCCGTACAAATGATTTCATTTGATCTTCGGCCCTTCACGAAAGTTGTAGATCTCGTCGAGACGAGCAACTTTCGTGTTGACCACTTTTTGATTTAACCCCTTTTGTTATTTCTTTTTTATTTTCCTTTACATTTAATTTTTGAATTTTATAGGAGCGACACGTGGCCGCTCCTGGAGCCGCCACGTGTCACCCCCATTTTAATTATTTATTTATTTTATTTATTTATTTGATTGCTTTTACTATTTATTTACTAATTTTTGTAATTTTAATTAATTATTTTATTTTTAATTTAATATGTTTTCTTCCCTACCACGTGGCCCCCCACACGCGCGCCACGTGGCGACCCCATCTTCTTCCCTTTAGCGCATGTTCTCCCGCAAGACTCGCACCTCCGCCCTTCGAGGCGGAGCACCCTCTCCACCACTTGTCCCCCCCCTCGGGCTTCTTCCTCATCTCCAACAGCACGCAACTATTGCACCCCACAACCACCTGTTGCACGCACCCTCTCCCCTTCTCATGCGTAAGACACGGACCTCCCCTCTCGCTCTCCTCTTCCACCCATAAAAGGGTCCCCCGTCCTCCACTCCAGGATCATCCGCCATTCATGAACGAGGTAGCCCAGCTCCAAGATTCTGCAGGTGACAGCTGAAGAACCCCTTGTCGAGCGACGACGACGAGGCCTTGTTCCCGGCGTGATCCGCGGTCATTCCACGTTACAGTAGCACGTGCAGTTGCTACTCAAGCTTCTTGGTGATTCTGTCGATATATCAATCGAGGCAAGGACCGGCCTGCTCCTCAGAGCAAGGTCATCTTCTCTGGCAAACCATCTTCCAGGTAATGTCTTCTTCTTCCTCCTTCCCTCTCCTCCTCTGTTTTTATGCCCTCCATTCCTTTTCTCTTAAATCCACCTCAATCCTTCACCAATTCTCAAAATCGTTGGCATTTGCACGGATAAATCACACGTTGCGAACGCAACAGTGATTTTTATCGAATTTTCTGGGGACTTTTCTTAAACCATTTAATCGAAAATTCAAGGCACCAAAACAAATATCCCAACTTCCCCTGTTCATAGGGGAAGTTCCCCTGATTCACTGCACCGCCATCCACCCAACGCAGCGCCCCCATGGCGCACGCACCTCCACGGCCGTCCCATTCAGCAACCGCCCACGTCGCCCAGCGGCGCATTGCACTCGCCCACCACCTCGCGCGTGCGTGCTGCCCCTCAGCCACCGCACGTGGTTTCTCCATCCAGCCCGACGCCGTGAGCTGCTCCAGAATGCCAGCCCGCAGACCACACAGTCCGCTCGCGCGCCCGGCCTCCTCCGCCCACAGTCGTGTGCCTCCTCTGCCATTCTCCTCCAGAACGCCATCCCGCAGGCGGAGGCATCGTTCTCCTCCCGCTCGTACTTCTTCCCCTAGCACGGCCCCTGGATTGCTTGTGTGGACGCCTCCCCTGCTCCCTGCCTCCGCCCTCCATCGTGGGCGCAGCCACCGTCGCGGCCGCGCCTCCGCGCTCGAGACCTTTGGCGCATGCCGCACCCCGCACGCCTGCTCCAGCCCGCCGGCGAGCTAGCCTTCAGCCACCTGCCCAGTCCGTGAGCACAGGCACTGCAGGCTTCAAACCCACCTCACGTGCATGTGAGGGTTGAGGTAAATTGCGAGGAACCCCTTGCCTTTCTCCATATCTATAAGAAAGCTCCTTTGAGCACGTGCAACTGTGCAAGGCACGTGATTTCTTGGAAATTGCATAATACCCCTCAACTTCCAAGCAATTGCGCGTACGTCCCCACCTACTGAGATCATGTGCGAGGCACGTGTCTTTCTGGAACAATTGCACAATTAGCCCTCGAAGTCTAGGTAATTGCACAAAAGTCCAGTCAGCATATTTTTAATTTTATCACTTTTATTTCTGTATTGCATTCATACCCATGTGTTCGCATATTTATTTAAATATACATTTCACATCATTTTGCCATTCAAAAAATTGCATATTATAGAAGAACTCATGTTTTATCATTGTGAAAAATCGTTATATTTTTGTGAGCCGTGGTTTATTTAATAGAATTAATTTGGTGAATTATTTCATATTTGACCCAATACTTATTCTGAAATTGATTTTAAATTAATCATTGCTCCAAAAATTACCAAAACTTCACAGTAGCTAGAGTTTGAGTAGTTCTATTTCGTGCCCAAAAATCATCACATTTGCACGCATAACTAGGTCTAAAATAATTAATTGGTATTTCGCGTAATTGATTTTTAATAAGTCAAAAATTAATTGTTTTTGAGGTTTAGTAATTTTCCCAGATTCATCTCACATAGAAGTATCTAGGATAATTTTTATCTCTGAAAATAATTTAATTTGGTATTTATTAAAATTAAATTTGCGAAAATAACCATGCATTCATATTTAATTTGTAGTAAATTTATATAGAGTCAAAAAATTCCAAAAAAAATTAGAGTAGCTTTATTTCATCATAACTGATATTCTGACCAAGTTTGAGAATTTTTGGACTTAATTTGATCATATACACATTTTAACCCTCGACTTTGTCCTGAATTGCATTTGCATATATCAACTGCATTTAAAAATACCAAAAATACTTGATTTTTGGACTTAATTTGATCATATTTGCATTTTAACCCTCGATTTTGTCCTGAATTGCATTTGCATATATCAACTGCATTTAAAAATACAAAAAATACTCCTCTATGAAAACCTAAAATCTGGATCGACTAAAACTTAATCTAAGGAGAAAGTTGCCTCCCTGAGTTCGACCATGCGCTTGCCCAAGTAAAATAAAAATTGCCACTCGATATTAATTGATATATTAACTAATGTGGTTTTTGATAAATCCGATTTTGCCTGACTACAACGAACAACTACATTTATCTTAATCGTTAATTCGGTTAAACTAAGAGGGTGAAACACAGGTTTGTCACTGACGTCCTAATTTCACCTTAATTCTCTGTTCCACGCTGCCTCAGATCATCTATCTATAACCCCAAATTCGGAGCACGTACATCATAAGTAGAACCTTCCTCATCTTTTTTAATCTCAGCACCCCCCAAACTACCCTCATCTAGGGCCCTAAGAGATCCAATCAACCAACGTCGGACCTATATTCTCCTCGTCAAAGTTAGTCCAGAAAAACATTGTCATTAGGCTATCGAACTTATTTTGCATGCCAACAAATAGTTTATGAAAGAACAAGTAAAAGATTGGTAATTGGTGTAGTCATGAGTACAAACTTTAGAAGTTTTAGCCCCCCCTACAGGCATACACATCCCCTTCCATCTCGTTAATTTTCATTCCTTTCTTTAAAAAGGGGACCTTAGTCAACCATCTTAAGTTTGTCAACAATAAAATACAAAAATATTGCAATGGGGAACCACGTAGAGGTGTTCCCAAAACACAAGCACACTCTAAAATTGCTACCTCCAATAGGTTAAAAGGTACATAAGCTGACTTATCCCAAATAATCTATGCACTAGGGCACCCCGAAATTCTCAACCAAGTTAGCAAGTGCCTCGTTTCCAACCTCGAGTACTCCACAAAAAACAAAGTATCATTAGGATACTATAGAAATCGAATGGAGAAACCCTACATAGAGAATCCATTGAAACAACCATGGGATGGCCATGAAGCTCATGGCATCACAGAAGATGTTGATTTCTTTAGGGGGATGGATCGAGGTCGAAGGGAGGAGCATAGGATTCTGGCTCAGGTGAAGATTGTCATATTAGATTAATTGGAAGGTTCTTGTGAGTTGGTTAAGGTGAAACAAACTCCAGGTAGGAGCAATGTAGGATCATCCTTGATGAGGACAAGATAGAGGTGGAATGTTAACAATGATAGCGACAAATGTGGTTAGAGGGCGATGCAAACACATTTTTACCATTTTGTAGACAGTGGTAAAAGATGGTGAAACATGATTAATTCCCTCTATGTAGTGGATGACCAGGTGTAGGAGGAGTCGGAGATCGGTGCTGCTATAGTTGGGCATTTACGTGCAGCTAGAAGAAGGATTCATTCAAGTGGAAAGAGATGGTTAAGCATAGATGAATACTACTCATCTTGAGAACATGTTACAAGTTTGGTATGTTTTTAGCTATAGCATAATCCATGAAGCACTTTTTGCTCTTCAAACAAATAGCATGTCGAGCCAATACGGATTTCCAATTTTCTCGTATGGGGAGTTCTATGGTGTAGAGAAGGAAGATGTAATAGCAGTGTTAGAGTAATTCCAAGTAGATTGAGGATTTCCATCCTATTTCTTTGTCTAATGTTATTTATCTCATTGTGCTGAAGGTTCTTGTTGATAGCCTATATGAGGTTCAATCATTATGCTTACTATATCAGCGTTCACCTCAAGGTGTCATATGATGGATAGTATAGTTATGGCATCATAGATTATTGCGTATTGGAAGAGAAGGAAAGCCACGGGGAAATTGTGGAAGGTTGGCTTCTCAAAGGCCTCTTACTACAGTGAGGAAGATTCATTTAAGCTCCTCGTCCCGCGACAGCTTCCTAAATGAATAGATTGTTTGGATTAAAATGTGGGTGATGACAACCTCATGTTTAGTAATGGTGAACGAGCGACAAGGTGGTTTCTTTCAACCATAAAGCAGTGTTAGATAGGGGTGTCCACTAGCACTACTTCTTTTCATACGGTTGCTAACACTTTGTCAAGGATGGTAAGCCAAACGGTCCAGGGGAGAAATATCATGGTTTCAAGCTTGGTGAACTTCGGATCTGTATCTTACAGCATGTTGATGACAGTATATTCTTTGTAGAGAATGTATGCGAGAGGCAAGGGGAATTACTACAGTGTTCGAGCTTTTGAAAGATATTCCAGGACTTTTAGGTTAATGGGGACAAATCCACATCTGTCCCTTTTAGCATGGAGGAGATTACGACATGTGCACCAGTCCTGCTTACACTACGAGAGGATCTCTCAATCAGCTACCTAGGCATGCCTTTGCTTTTCTACGGCCACTTGTGCCAACCTGACTGGCTACCTTTGGTGGAGAAATTGGAGCGGAAGCTTGTGGATTAGAAAGCTCTGTGATTGTCAAGGGGTAATTGCCTTATGCTTCTGAAGGTGGTACTCTCGACTATTCCAATCTTTTTCTTATTCACATGTATGCTTCCTATCACGGTGAGAAGTAGTCGGGAGTCCTTCGAGTGATTTTATGTCGACTTCCTTTCTAGTGAATTGGAAGCTAATGATCCAATCAATGAAGGATGGTGATCTAGGGATTAGGGGTGCTTACCCTAAAGGAGACGAAGGCATTAGTGGCGAAGTGGGCCACTCACATTTGGGGTGGTGGATCGGATTAGCTCTATAGAATGGTGTAAGCATTTATGAAATTATAGTTTGGTTGTCAACTCAGCCTGGTGTGGTCTCCGCATTGTCTACTTTTTGCAAAGTGATATGTGTTGTTATGTTGAGGACCTTATCTTGGTTTCATCTTGTTTTAGGCAATGGCTGTAGTTTCGGACTTTGGCAAGAAGACTGAACCAAAGATAGGACTCGGTGTGATAGATTCCCTTGTCTGGTTGTATTAGTATCAGATCATGGAATTCGTGTCAGTGATGCACGCGTCGATGGGCTTTGGCCCCCCTTTTCCCATTATGATCTCTCTAATCAGAGATTAACGGAATTTATGGTGATGTATGGGATTCTTTCCTTTATTACGAGCATGTCCAATAATGATGATCACTGAACTTGAGTGGATGAGAACTTCAGGATGAAGAAGGCATGTAGGTTGTGTTATGCCTCGATCTTTTTCGATCCAATGATCAATATTGCATAGTATAAGTAGATTTGGGGATGAAAGGTCCCTTACTAGGTTAAGATTTTCCTCTACATGCTGAGGCAAGATTGGGTGATGTCAGATGCTGAGAGGGCCAAGATATTCCATGGTGTAGAACACACTTACCATCAGTGTACTGAGGGTTTGGAGGACACTGACCATCTTTGTTTTACATGTTACCTTGAGAGAGTGTTGGGCAATTGCTACATTAGCGGGGTGACATACGAGCATGATTCCACCATCTAAGAATCCATTGGCATGCCGCAGATGGGCATGGATGGTAAGAATATGCATAATTTATCATTGTTGTGGACAATCTGGCTAACGAGAAACATTGTGCTTTTTGACATGAGAGATTCTATGTTAAGAATGTGCTTGAGCATGCCAAGATTTTAAAGGATTCAGTCTTCATAATTTTGATTATTAAACTTGTAAATACAACATGTTTTTAGGTGTTGGCCTCTTCAATATGCGCGCTTTTTCTTTTCAAAAGAACAAGTTGAACTATTTGCATTGTAAATACATGTTGAGCATCCACTGCTAGAATAAAAGGCAATGCTTCCTACTTATTGCCGAACTCCTTGTAGCTTTTAAGGGAATGTTGTTCTCACCACTTTCTATTACTACATGTTTTCATACATATATTTATTCATTGTTTCTCCACATGATTTTGGTTGTGTGCTTTAATCCACTTGTTTATAGTTGCATGACAAATCGTCTTCTAAGGCAATCAAGTATATCTTGGTGGGCTAATCAAGGACCCAAAAAGGTATTTGTGTTATAATCCCTTCGCAAAAACTATGTAATGTTATGTTTTATCAAATATATGAATCTATCTTTTTTATATTCTCATATTCAGGATATGACATGTTGCAACCCTAATGAGCAAAGTGTACATCCATTTTTCCTTCCTCCAAGAGGTAAGTCATTTTTTATTGTCTCTGAGCCAAGTCTAAGCAAGGGTCTCCATTTGAAATGGCCACTCTATTGCCTATACATGAGGTAAATCTTGATTTAAATACATTTGACAAAAGTGTGTCAAAATTTCAAAATGCAATGGAGCAACATTGTGAGACGTGAGTAGTTGGAACATGTTGCTCATAAAATTGACTTCAAAAAAAATGTTGCTAATAAAATTTCTACATTCTGAGATCATACTCTTGACCTTCATATCACCCTTACGTGTGCATTCTACCAGGTCCCAACTACCGACTACTACTCATTGGAAAACTTCTCTGATGAGTATCATCAGTTCATGATGAGACTCCTAGTATCTTAAGTTCATACATATCATGAGTCTATTAATGACGACAAGAACAAGTCGAACACAAAAAATGTATGCATTTCACATGGCAGCCTTCAAATGCCAAAGATGGTTATAGATAATTGTTTATATAAGAACAGTGTACCATCGACATCATTTGAGGGAGCAACATGAGAAGGTGATACAAGGCAGGAGAGGAGAGAGTGGTTCAGGTGCCCCTTCAATATACGGCTTGCTTCCAGAGCAAGGGATACGGACATTGGGTAAAGGAGTGTCGGAACCCATTAAATGCTAGGAATGTCAGGTTCTCAATGATTGGTGGGTTGTATGCTCATAGCTCATTTAAGGAGAGCATGGTTGCAGATGCTGCTATTTCGTTCGAGTTTTAGCATCGACTAACCAAACTTTATATGGACGAACTAATGGGGCACCTGGCTTTTGTGGTGGTACATGTCATCCGGCAAAGGAGAGGAAGCTAGAAGTTAGTGATAAGGATTGGCTGTTGGATGATATATGTGCACAAGAACAGTTATGCTAAGTGGGGAAGGAAATGTGAAGTGAAGCTGGTAATAAAGAGCCGATAAGGTTGATACATAGTGTTGGTGAGATGGGAACGGAGAAGGAATCGATGAGGGTGCAAAATCCTGAATAAGGTGGTATAGTAGGGGGGGACAAGAGGAGTTGTCCAACAAATTGTAAGAGTAGGGGTGGCAGTAGACTTTCAAAGTAGAAGCAAAGTGAAAGGTGCATTAGAGAACGGTAGATTGGAAGAGGTGGTATGTAGTGGGGACTAAAAAGGGTGCTAATGTGAATATTAACTTAGAACGAGCAAGGTTTAAGGGTGAAGGGGAGGCGATAATCGACGAGAAATTACTTTTTAGAGTAGGCAACTGATGTTGCCATGTTGCAAGAGTCACATCTGGAGTCATGCGACGTGAGGATGTGGAGACAGAGTAAAAGGGATGCCATGAATGATTTCTTGGTAAATGGAGTATGAGGCACATGGGGACAATTGGTGGGGTGGATGGAGGACCTTTTTTACCAATTCAGTAAATGGGACGAGAATTTGGTTTGTCATCTTCCCAAGGCTATAACGGGCTCAAGCGGAGTCTCGTAGCTTGGTTCCACAAGCTTTATCAAGTCATAAAGCATATGCATTTCATCAAATATATTGTCGATCATTATCTCCGTGCATGGTGTTCCATTAATGCGATTGTGGTGCAACTTGTTTATGTTGACAACATTGTTATCATCGACAGGGATAGACATCGTGTTACTATGACTAACCGACCACTTAATCACCAAAGATTTTGGCAACATATTTTATTTCTTGCCATTATGGTGGTTCGTAAACCTAGAATGATTTACCTATCGTAGTGAAAGCATATCATTGACATACTTTTCGAGACTATGCTGCTACCATGGTTGATTCTATGCATATGGGACTCGAATGCCTAGTTCTATGAGGATACCGCGGAAGAGGTTGATGCTAGACAATATAGAGTTCATATAGGCAAGCCCCTCTAATGTTATTCTCACCAGATCAGATAGGTAAATTGAGTCATTCAGTTTATGAGTTGGCCCAGAAGAGTATACCTCCATGCAATCATGCACATTGTGGATATCTTAATGGTGCACTAGGTAAAGGATTTCTATTCAAGAAGGGCTCAGTTTTATAGATAGCTACAGACATGTATGGGTTTTGGGCTTTCTATTCAAATATGACTTTTTCTTGAAAGTTGTTCAAGCTTTTCTTGGAATGATGGCATGGGTTACTTCAGCGCCATCATGCTTGGTACTCAGACATTGGCTTGAGGCAATTCCTCTACCCCGCAGGTCAAAAGCCTCGAAAAAACTAAGTAATCTTACGTCCTTGAACCGACAACCATCTTTCAGCTAATCATTACAGGAAAAAGTCTCTAACATAACAAAGGACTATTACTCCTCATTCCTTCACTTCGACCTCTCTCTCTCTCTGGATGATTGTGAATCTTTCCCTTATTCTTACCTCTCTTTCATTGAAGAAAAGCCATGTTGCCCCTTCCTGCTGAAGATGGCTTTCCCTCCAAGTCAACCCCCTCCTTCCCTGCCATAAATAAGGTAGAAGTGACGAAAGTTTAAGAAATATGAAATCTAGCGAGTATGCACGCTTATTGTGTGGCATCAAGTTTTGAATGAGATGCCTGACATAATGGCATGCAATACTGTTGGTGTTGGCCTCGAATTGTAAAGAAGAGTAGGGTTATTTGCCTAAATAACTAGCTCATCGACCTGGAGAAAGATCTCAAAGCAAGAGGCTCATTATCATCCTTCTCTTTGAGAATAGAACTCATGCGAAAATCAAAATCTGAAAATATAATACAAGGTTTTTCTTGTCGAAGGGAATCTTGTTACATGGCATAGAAAGAAATAGAGTTTGATTCCTCGTTCAAGTGCATAATCATAGCTTTAGGCTATAGCTCGTAATGCAGCTAAGGAAGGTATTGGTTCGGCATTGTCCTACATGGCTTGAGCATTAAGATCATGAAATCCACTAGATTGTGGTGCGACAACCAAGCGGTTATTTGTATTATAAACAACTCGATCTTCCATGAGATGAATAAGCATGCAGCAATAGATTGACACTACGATCATGATCTAATTCAAGGTCTTGTTCAAACTCCATGTGTCATCTATGGATCAGCTTGTCGATGCCTTCACCAAGTCGATGTCCAAGACTCTACTTGATCTATGTCTGTCCAAGCTGAGCAAGCATGATATTCATGCACTGGCTTGAAGAGGAGCTTATTCACTATAGTGGCCATCATCCCTCCTATATAAGGAGTAGGTCCATCATAATATAATATTATAGAAAATAGTATTTATGAATTTCCTATTCCTTTTTGGATTTTTATCAGTTGTTTCTCTCTGAAAATATTGAAATATCAGTTATGCCCCTCCCTTTTTGGAATAGAAGTTGTGCCCTCGACTTCTTGTTGTTTATCACTTGTACCTTTCAGTTACTTTAGTCGTCAATGAGTTGAACTTAATCATAGTTTTTTCAAACCATGATAGCAGTTAACCGGGGCATAACAGTTTTGATGCAATCTAATGGAAGTTGTGAACTAAATTGCAATTCTAGAACTTTGAACTATTGGACTAAAATACTGAAACAAGTAAAATGGCATGCAATGCAAGACTACGGGGACCGAAATGCAATGAATTGAAACTTTGGCGATGAAAATAATGTCGAAAATTCAGCCACAATTATCCACAAGATACTCGCAATCTAGCACAGATCTCACGACAAATTGGGCAACCCTATTAAATAAAAAATTTCAGGAAAGATATAACAATATTGTGGTAAATAGTGATCTCAATGCTCCACCAAACCAAGCAGCAATATATCAATTAACACTACTAATGAAACTCAGATAGAATCATATGTAAGAGGCACTCTTACCACAACCGGCAGGGAGTTTCGGCTCGTTTCAGACTTGGTCGGCATCAAACTCGAGGGCTGGGATGCTTGCAGCGGCACGGGAGGGTTCGTGACAGGGGCACACGGGGCGGAGGCTACGCAGTAACTGGCTGGCAGCAGCGCTGGCACGAGGGGGGGGGGGGGGGTTAGGCTGCTGGACTGGGGTTAGAGAGTAGGAAAGTCGGCCGAACAGGGAGGCGGGCGACGGGGTTTCGGGTTGGGCGACGGGGGAGCAGGAGACTATGGCGGCGGGGGGTGGGAAGGAAGGGGCCGAAGAGTTGCGGGCGCGCGAGGAGGCGCGATTGGGCGTCGGTGAGTAACGATGGCGGGTGGGCGTGAGGAAAAGGACGGTAGAGGCGGCAGGCGGCGAATGGATGGGGAGGAAGGGTAGCAGGCGCGCGATGGGGAGAGCGAACTGCAGGGAGGGAAGAAGGATGGGAAGGCGGCGGCGCGAGGGGTGGTGCGCAGGAGGGCCTCTGCCTGTGAGGGAGAGGCGGGGAGAGAAGAGGGGGAGATGCTGGCAGCGTGAGAGGGGTGTGGGAAGGAGAGAGAGGTGGCGTAGGAAGAATAGGGTTCGGGGAAGAGAAGTGAAACACGGGGGAAAGGGGAGGGCGACGGAAACGAGAGGAGGAGAGAGAGAGATTGAGAGAAAGAGAATAAGTGAGGAAAAAATAATTTCATTCAAAACTAATTCCAACCCTAGCTAATGGGGTGCCTTTATAGAGGCCAAATCCCCCCCAAACAAGCAACAACCTTACTATAAATAGAAAAAGAAAAACAGAAACGAAAAGATGATAAGGCCTTGTATAATGAGCCTTTTACATAAATAAATGAAAATAAATAAAACAAATGTTCAACTAAAAGAAAGTGATCACGTAGCATCATGCTGCATCAACTCCCCCCTGCTGAGAAGAATCTCGCTCCGTCGAGATGGCATCGTGGTAGTTCTGATGTATATCAGGGCAGAGTTGTTGAAGTTCATCCTCGTCAATCCAGGTGCAATTTGTCAGAGGTCCTCCCTTCCATTTGACTAGATAGCGACGGAAGAGACCACGTCTAGTCGTCATATCTCGGATGTCGGCAATATCTTCAATCTGATCGACATCAGTCGCAGCCGGTGGTTGGCGTATGCCATCAGCGGGAACTACTGGCATGGTTGCATCTGTCTGCTCATCTCCGTGATATAAGAAGAGATCTGAAACATTAAAGACTGGCGATGTATGGACATCTGGCGGTAGATCAAGTAAGTAAGCATTCGGCCCAATCTTCTTGAGGATTTGGAATGGACCAATCTTTCGGACACTCAATTTTTGGTGGACTCTCAAAGGAAACCTCTCTTTTTTTAAGTGGACCATCACTAATTCTCCAACTATGAACTCGCTCTCTCTACGATGGAGGTTGGCTTGGGTTTGGTATTTCTGGGTCATGGTTTGGAGTTTGGCTCGGATTTCGACATGGATATGGGTTAGGTGTTCGACCAGGTCCTCAGCAGCTGCACTACTCCTCCCTTGCATGGTTGTGGGTGTAAGGTCGAGAAATTAGGTAAGTGGAAAGCCGTATACACTCTCAAATGGAGATTTTCCGGTGGACCTATCAGTGGAACTATTATACGCGAATTCGGCTTGGGGAAGAATTAGATCCCATTTGGACGGAGAGTCCCCTGCAAGAGATCGCAATAAATTCCCTAACGATCTATTAACTACTTCGGTTTGCCCATCTTTTTGTGGATGATAAGCAGTGCTATATTGTAAACGAGTACCAAGATGAGACCAAAGCGTGCGCCAAAAATGATTCAAAAACCCGGTATCACGATCAGAAGTGAAAGAACGAGGAACACCATGCAATCGAACAACATCACGAAAAAACAAATCAGCGACATGAGATGCATCTGAGGTTTTTTTACATGCAATGAAGTGTGCCATTTTAGAAAATCTGTCCACAACCACAAAAATAGAGTCAACTTTCCGTACCGTGAGGGGTAAGCCTAGCACGAAATCCATAGTAATGTCTTCCCAGGGTCGCAGAGGAATCGGTAGAGGTGTATACAACCCAGTGTTCTGCCTATGGCCTTTGAATCTCTGACATGTTTGGCATTTTTGTACAAATTTTGTAACATCCTTTCGCAATTGCGGCCAATAAAATCGCTCTTGGAGAAGAGTCAAGGTCTTGTCCCTTCCAAAGTGTCCAGCTAAACCACCGTTATGCAGTTCTGAAATTAAATTCTCTCGAAGGGAGGTGGCGGGAATGCACAGTCGGTGGGCCTTGAACAGGAATCCCTCATGAAGGACATAAGTGGTGGTCGGATCCAGTCCAGTATCAACACACTCTACGTAGGCTTGTCTGAAGTCAGGGTCAGTGGGGTAAAGATCCTTGAGTGCGTCAAATCTTGTTGTGCTTATAGTTATTGTGGTCAGGACGTGTGCTCGCCTGCTCAACGCGTTGGCCACACGATTCAAGGTTCCAGCCTTGTGCTTGAGATGGAACGTGTATTCTTAGAGGAAACTAACCCATTTTGCATGACGCATGTTAAGGGTCTTCTGGGAGTTCAGATATCTTAAGGCTTCATGATCAGAATTAAGGACAAATTCACGCTGGATTAGATAGTGCCTCCAATGCTTGAGAGCTTGTACCACAACATAGAATTCGACATCATATGTAGAGTACCGTGATCGAGCTTCGTTCAACTTTTTAGTGTAGAATGCTACAGGTCGTCCTTCTTGACTCAGGGCGGCACCAATCCCGACATGTGAGGCATCGCAATCAACTACGAAAACCTTGGTGAAGTCAGGAAGTGCCAAAACAGGGGCATATGTCAATTGATGTTTTAGCTTTTGAAAGTTGATTTCTGCTTCAGGAGTCCAAGTGGGTGCGCCTTTACGTGTGCAATCTACCAACGAAGCCGCACAAGTGCTAAAGTTCCGGATGAAGCGCCGGTAGAAAGAAGCCAATCCCAAAAAGCTGCGAATCTCAGTGAGGGTTTTGGGCACGGGCCAGCTCTAAATGGCCTGAATCTTGGAGGGGTCAATTTTAAGTCCTTCGGCAGTGAGAATGTATCCCAAGAAGAGGACGGTGTCAGACATGAAGGAGCATTTATTAAGGTGGACATACAATTGTTGGGCTCTCAAGGTTTCCAAGACTTGTCGCAAATGGGCTAAGTGGTCGTCTTTGGTCAAGTTGTAGATCAATATATCATCAAAGTACACAACCACAAACTTACCGATGAAGGGCCGCAATACATGATTCATGGTTCATATAAATGTGTCGGGAGCATTAGACAGGCCGAAGGGCATTACTGTCCATTCATAAAGGCCCTCTTTGGTCTTAAAAGCAGTCTTCCACTCGTCTCCAGGTCGGAGGCAAATCTGATGGTACCCACTGCGAAGATCCATTTTGGAAAATAATTTGGCATCCGATAGCATGTCGAGCATGTCATCAAGGCATGGAATCGGAAAACGATACTTGATCGTGATCTTGTTGATAGCACGGATGTCCACGCACATCCTCCATTTACCATCTTTTTTTGGGGTAAGCAGAGCAGGAACCGCCACGGGACTCATACTCTCTCGAACATACCCACGACGTAGAAGATCAGTGACCTGCTTGTTCATTTCTTCGTGCTCACTTGGGCTCATCCGATAATGTAGTAAATGGGATAGGATTGCTCCAGGAACTAAGTCAATGTGATGCTGAATGTCTCGCAATGGGGGTAGTCCTTCAGGCAACTCTTCACGCATAATGTCAGCAAACTCTTAGATGATGGGTTTAACCTCGGACGGGACTTCGGGTATAGTCGCTTCTTGTCTTATTACTTCACGTCCCATCAATGCGTAAATAGTAGAGCTCTCCTGAACTTCACGTTGGAATGTATGGGCTTCCATCAACAATACTGGGCCATTAGTCAAAGATTTTGACGGTGGAGTATTTTTACTAGATGATGCGGCCGTGGATCGGAGGGTAGCCACCTGTCAAGGGATAAGGGTTTCGCGTTGTGGCCTAAGAGTCACACGTACCTTGTCTATGAGAAATGAGTAAGTGTTCAATTTTCCTCTGTGCTCAGTCTCTCGATCGAACTGCCAAGGTCTCCCAAGTAGTACATGACAGACATCCATAGGGGCTACATGGTACTACACCTCGTCTTTATATGAAGGCCCAATCGAGAAGCTAACGAGACTCTGACGGTGGATCGAAAGTTGAGTGCCACCTCGAAACCAAGCCACACTGTATGGTTTCTCGAGTGGTTGAGTTGGTAGATCCAACTTGTCAACCATTTCTTGAGACACGAAGTTCTCAACGCTGCCTCCATTAATGATCAAGGAACAACGTCGCCCTCCTGAGGTGCATGTAGTTCGGAATATGCTGCGTCGCAGCCAACTATCAGCATCATTGGCAGCGGGTGTGAGCAAGATGTTCGTGGGTGCGCTGTCAGGAGCGATAAAGTCTTCATGTTCAATTACCAGGAAAGGTCCGGATACATCTCCATCCACTCCCAGAAGCTCAAAGTCATCAGCTCCCGTGGTGACAGCCGTCAAAGCGGTTTGATCCTCTTCGGGTGATTCCTGTTGGTTAGGTTCAAGGTCTTCAGGGTCTTCGGTGGTGCATAAATGGGCGGGTCTAGCCTTAGGATTTGGGCATTCTGCCGCTCGATGTCCCTTTTGATAACATCGGAAGCAAGTGTCAGATCCTACGACAGGTCGACTTCCCAAGATGCCTGGTCCGGGGTTTCCAGTAGGTGGTCGGGCGATGGCAGGAGTTGATGGTTTCGCTTGGGATTTACCCGTAATAATCGATGGGGAAACTGTTGGTTTGGAGGTCGTCATCGGGGTACTAATGCGTGGGACGGAGTTCACAGGAAAGGACATCCTCCTTGTCTGGGCCTTAGCAAGCTTAGTCTCAGCCCGTTCAGCTTGCTTGTAGGCTTCGTCGACATCTCGACAGTTGTGGAGGTAGAGTTCATCTTGGATAACTTGGCGGAGTCCTTACATGTAGCGGATGACTTCTTGGACAGGAGTCTCCTGTAATCGGTTGCGATGAATGACGGACTGGAACCCTTCAGTGTATTCTCTCACGCTCATGGTACCTTGTTTCCATGATTGCAGTCGCGCGTATAAATCTCGTTTGTAATCTTCAGGCACGAATTTTGTTTAGTTTGGCCTTCATCTTGCTTCAACTGCGAATCTTACCCTTTCCTTTTCGTTTGCGTTCAGATTGCAAGCGGTCCCACCAGAGCAGGGCATGTCCTTTTAGTTTGATTCTGACAAATTGAACTTTTCGTTCACTAGGCATAGTCTTCCATACAAAGAAATGTTCGACGGTTTGGAGCCAATCCAAAAAGACATCAGAGTCTCGTCCTCCGTCAAATTCAGGAACATCAAGACGGATGCCTCGATCCCAACCGTCATCGGGCCTAGGGCCAGGTCGTGGAGGGAATTGATATCCACTAGCAGGTTGTGCAGTATATCCAGGAGTGTGTGGATCTTGATTCTTTGCAGTGAAAGAGGTGTCATCTCTTAATCCTTCATTTTCGCTTTCCTGAGAAAGATAGTCGCTAACGTGTCCATCAGAAGTAGAAGAGCTAGAGTCTCAGGAGGTGTTACTTCGGGATGTCGTCTCCGACTAGTACGTCGACCTTTGTTGGGTGTCTCATCACTATGGTCTTTTCCTAACATGCGACTATGTAAGGTGGCAATTTGTCCGTGTGCGACGGTAACTCGTCCATCCACAGCGGCAATGTTTCCGCTCAGTTGATCGTATACGTGCGCCAGTTGGGCAGACAAGTCTTCTAATGATTGTTCAGTGTGAGGTGTGTAGACGGGGTTAGAGGTATTTGCCTTTTCAGCCATGGGAATCCTAGACCTTCTTCTTCTTCTCTTTTTTTTGTGTTTTTTATGCAATAAAACAAATGGAACGGATCGATATGCTCTGATACCAAATTGATGCAATCTAATGGAAGTTGTGAACTAAATTGCAATTCTAGAACTTTGAACTATTGGACTAAAATACTGAAACAAGTAAAACGGCATGCAATGCAAGACTACGGGGACCGAAATGCAATGAATTGAAACTTTGGCGATGAAAATAATGTCGAAAATTCAGCCACAATTATCCACAAGATACTGGCAATCTAGCACAGATCTCACCACAAATTGGGCAACCCTAGTAAATAAAAGATTTCAGGAAAGATATAACGATATTGCGGTAAATAGTAATCTCAATGCTCCACCAAACCAAGCAGCAATATATCAATTAACACTACTAATGACACTTGGATAGAATCATATGTAAGAGGCACTCTTACCACAACCAGCAGGGAGTTTCGACTCGTTTCAAACCTGGTCGGCGTCAAACTCGAGGGCTGGGATGCTTGCAGCGGCACGGGAGGGTTCGTGACAGGGGCGCACGGGACGGAGGCTACGCAGTAACTGGCTGGCGGCAGCGCTGGCATGAACGGGGGGGTTAGGCTGTTGGACTGGGGTTAGAGAGTAGGAAAGTCGGCCGAACAGGGAGGCGGGCGACGGGGGTTCGGGTTGGGCGATGGGGGAGAAGGAGACTATGGCGGCGGGGGGTGGGAAGGAAGGGGCCGAAGAGTTGCGGGAGCGCGAGGAGGCGCGATTGGGCGTCGGTGAGTAATGTTGGCGGGTGGGCGTGAGGAAAGGGACGGTAGAGGCGGCAGGCGGCGAATGGATGGGGAGGAAGGGTAGCAGGCACGCGATGGGGAGGGCGAACTGCAGGGAGGGAAGAAGGATGGGAAGGCGGCGGCGCGAGGGGTGGTGCGCAGGAGGGTCGCGGCCTGTGAGGGAGAGGCGGGGAGAGAAGAGGGGGAGATGCTGGCGGCATGAGAGGGGTGTGGGAAGGGGAGAGAGGCAGCAGTAGGAAGAATAGGGTTCGGGAAGAGAAGTGAAACACGGGGGAAAGGGGAGGGCGGCGGAAACGAGAGGAGGAGAGAGAGAGATTGAGAGAAAGAGAATAAGTGAGGAAAAAATAATTTCATTCAAAACTAATTCCAACCCTATCTAATGGGATGCCTTTATAGAGGCCAAATTCCCCCCAAACAAGCAACAACCTTACTATAAATAGAAAAAGAAAAACAGAAAAGAAAAGATGATAAGGCCTTGTATAATGAGCCTTTTACATAAATAAATGAAAATGAATAAAACAAATGTTCAACTAAAAGAAAGTGATCACGTAGCATCATGTTGCATCAAGTTTAAACACCCCCTCACTCATCCTCCTCCGACTCCTCCTCCTCAACCCCACACACTCTGGCCTCCTTCATTTGTTCATCTTCTCTCTTTCCTCTCGATCATCTCTGTTTTCACCCGATTTGATGCAAAATCATCATTGTTCCTATCATCATCCATCTACTATATCCTCTGCTTCTCCATAACATACATGGCAACAACTTAGTTCTTTTCATGAGAGTTGTGAGATTCTGAGGAGGTCCATTTATTCCAATCCAACCACCACCATTGCAACCACCACTCCATCGCCACCTCCCTTTCTACTCTCTTCCCCGTGAGACATACACAAATATTATATATGTAGAAACCCATCGACACATGCAGAAACTTACAGTAACTCTCCACTGACATTTTCTCTCTCATACAGATCGAGTAGTTGTTAACTCCAGCTATGCGGGCCAAGGCGAGGAAGGACAGAGACACCCCTGTAACAGGGTGCTCGGGGAGGGCGTGCATGTCCTGTTGAGGGGTGGCCATCGCCAAATGCATTGTGTTGTGATGCTGCCCCTGCGGAGTGGTGAGCCTGGTGGTGTTTGCCTTTGTGAAGGTGCCATGGTGGTGGGGAAAAGGTGGCTGAGGGAGGCAAGGAGGAGGAGGTGGTGGTGGGGAGGAAGGAGGAGATGAGAGCGAGGGAGGATGCGATAGAAGAGGCTGGGGCAGAGGAGGGGGGTGATGGAGGAGGCTAGGGAGGAGGAGGAGGAGGCTGGGATGGAGGAGGGGGCGGAAGAGGAGGCTGAGGCGAAGGAAGGGAGGAGGAGGCTAGGTGAAGGAGGAGGAGACGATAGAGGAGGTTGGGGCAAAGGAGGAGGCTGGGGCGGATGAGGAGGGGGAGTGGAATGACTTTCAACCATTTTTTAATTTAATTCCCCGTGTGTCCCCAAAGTTAACATCAGTTTGCATTGGGGATGGACGGCAACTAACCCATTGGGTACAAGTGATCATTGTAGAAGAAGTCAGGGGCTAAACTGATATTCCAAAAAAAGAGGGGATATAACTGATATTACAATATCTCAGAGGAGCACAAATGATAAAAACCCTTGATTTTTTATGTAATTTTCCAATCGGTTATTTTCTCTCTATGGTTTCTCGTCTATATAAAGGAGTCATATGGCCTCAAAGTGGACAAGTTATTCATTACATTCCACATGGTATCAAAGCAGCGGTCCTAGACCGAAGCTCTGGTAGCTCCTATGGCTGTGTTGGCGTCACATTCTTCGACTATGTTATATATTTTCCTCCCACAAGTGACATAATGACACCTTCTGAGTCTGATGAGGAGGTTTACATCACACCTCCTCCATCACCTCCAGCTCCTACCGCGCCTCCTATAGTTTGAAATTTATCTCATGTGTACATTCGCAGATCGACTACTAGACCTCATGCTCATGTACCTCCCCCATCACCCAGCATGTCTAGTAAATCCTAAACACTTAGTTTTCATTGATGGCATTGTTGATGTTTATGTACATCGTGTACCGTGTACCCTCTCTTAGGGCTTCATGAAGTTCGCAATGGGATTGTCAGTTGTCACAATCTTACGCACATATCATAGGGGCTATAAATGACAGCATAGGGGCTATAAATGACAGCCAGTGACACAACTAGTGACATTTTGCTATGGAAGAAGAAACGGATGCACATTAATCACAATGTATATGGAGTTACGTTTATGCCCCAGAATGGGCTTCTGTGATTGGCTGCAAGTGGGTCTTTTTTTGAAGAAACTTGGATGGCATCCTAGGCCGGAATCCACCTCTTATTGATTAAACAGGAAAAAGAAAAAGTAAAAGAAAATTGTTACGCATACCTGTCGCTAAATTACCCACACACTACACAACGCCTTGCAATGCTCCAACACATTTTGAGCTTTGAACTCATTCCCCCCAAAGACGGAGCCATTCCTCGCACACCATATGGCTCAAATTGCCACAAACGGAATAATACAGTCATCATGATTCCCCCCACTTACAATGCGCAGAATTTCCCAGAAACTATTGAAGTCACGAGGAAGGAGCCAACCGATACCAATCTTTACCCATACATCAGCAGAAGCCGAGCACGAGAAAAACAAATGATCCAACTCTTCAGTCAAGAAACCACATCTACCGCACGAAATGTCATCTCCACCCAAAATTTGTCCCTACCACTCCTTCGTAAGAGTCCTCCGTAACCTGAAAATCTGCAAAAACACCTTGATCATGTTCGGCACCATGCTTCTCCAAATCATATTGACATCCACCCTCTCCTCTTCTTAGCCCCACTCCTCCCCGATGAAGTGGATATATGCCTTCTTCACAGAGAACCTACTCCCATCCCACACAAAGTGATCCCCGCCTACCGAAGGTGTCTGCTCATTGACCAACGCAACCTACATTTCCATGAACTCCACCGCCCTCTGATATGAAAGCTCTGCCACAAAAACCGGTGATCACGCCCCTTCCCCCCAAACTTCTTTGACCACCACCTCCTTATCCATCGCCCGCTACATTAGCCTTGGGTAGCGCACCCCCAATGCCCCCTCCTCAGTCCAATCGTCCATCCAAAATCTAAAACCCTCTCCATTCCCCCAACCAGGCTTCATTTTGCACAACATCTCAGACAAAATCATCACCACTCCTCGCCATAGCGAGGAGGTAATCATCTCCTCTTGGCCTCTAAAGACAGCGACACCCCATATATTTCTCTTATTAGCCTACAAACCAAGTCTTCGGAATTCCCCCATATGCGCATCACCCACTTGGCCAAGAGCGCCTTATTCATTTCCACCAACTTCCTGATGCCCAATCCGCCCTTCATCTTCCGCATTGTAATCATGTCCCACCCAATCAAATGGCAACTACCTCGCGCATGTCTGTTATCTGACCAAAAGAACCTCCTCATAATAACCTCAATCTCGCATCGAATCCCGGTGGGCAAAACTCGCGTAGAGCAGAAAAAAATCGGTATTGCAGAAAGCAAATGCTTTAGTAGAACCAGCTTCCCACCCTTCGATAGCAACTTTGCCTTCCACCCTATCAATCTCCCTTGTATCCGCTCCATAACGGGCCTCCACTCCCTCACCTTCCCCCTGCCTGCCACCAAAGGCAACCCCAAGTAAGGGATTGGCAGCACCGCGAGCGGGCACCGAAGGGTCCCCAAAACCACCTCTGCATCCACCTCTGTCATACCAAAGGGACCCCTGCATTAGCCTTGTCATGTTGCAAGTGGGTCTTTACAGTGAAGCAGCAAGCGAACAACAATGATAATTTGCGGTACGTGGATTCACTTAGACATAAGGGTGGACTATCATGACATTCTCGCCTATAGCATGTCACTTACTCTAGGGATCCTCTTTTTGTTGATGTGGGGAGAGATTGGTCATTCCCAACTTGATCTCAAGAATGTTTTTCTTTATGAAGACCTGCAGGAAGAAGTCTATATTCATCAGCCTCTAGGTTCATTGCTGAGGAGTACTAGAAGATATGCAGACTTCACAAGGCTATTTATGGCCTTAAGCATAGTCACATAGCACGGTTTCAAAAACTCTCAAACCTAATAGAGCAACATGGCTTAACAAAATCAAATGCAAATCACTCACTCTTTGCATACAGGACACTACGAGATACTGTCATTATTGTAATCTATGTTGACAACATTATTATTACATGAGATGATTTACAGGGGATCATCGAATCTATGGCATTCATTAAACAACAGTTTGTCACCAAGGACCTTGGAATTACGATTTTTGTGGGCTTGAAATTGCCAGTAATCAGATAGTGACGACTTATAGAAAGTACATTGTTGATCTCCTTCTAAAGACTGGGATGGCAGACTGCAGACACGCTACTATTCCTATGGATCTCAGCATGGAACTTATGATGATTATACATATGAGGTAGACAATAAGAGATACAGGAAAGTTCATTCGGAAGCTATTATCTGTAATGATCACCAGGTCAAACATCTCCTTGCAGCGAGCAAAGTCAGCCAGTTTTAAGCAACCACGTCATGATCACTCTCCACGATTCAAGTTACAAGAAGTCTTCACCAGGTACAGGGTTAGTCTTGAGCAAAGGGACATCTCTTAAGATCACAGCTTATGAAGATGTAGACTATGCAAGATGGCCAAAAGATAGGAAGACAACCTCCGGATTTACAGTGTTTATAGGAACTCACTGGTCTCATGGAAAATTAAGAAGCAAATTCGTGTTGCTAGATAAAGTGATGAAGTTGATTACATACATGGAGCAAGGAAGCACTGAGATGATGTGAGTCAGGTCGGTTATGACTGACCTAACTATTGATGCACATCTTCCCATGTTGCTACTATGTGACAATTAGGTTGCACTGTACATTGTCAACAATCCAACATTCATTGAGGGGACCAAACACATCGGGGCGGATTGCCACTACATTAGAGAAGTGAAGGACTTCATTTTTACATAAACTCAGGGGAAAAGACTGCAGACATATTTACCAAGGCTCAATTAGCGGACCATTCTAGAGGTGTTCTACCAAGTTGAGCATGATAGATATCTATTGTCCAGTCTGAAGGGGAGTGTTACAAGAAATACTATTTATGTATTTCTTGTTTCCTTTTTAGGTAATTTTTCTATTGATTACATGCCCTCTAAGGTTTCTCGTCTATATAAAGGAGCCATGTGGCTTCAGAATAAACAAGTTTTTCATTTCTTTCTGCATATAACAAAATTTTTATTTATTTTTCCAAACATTCCCAAAAAAACTTCTTTAAAAGCAACAATTAAATAACAAGAGCGAGGGGAATGAGAACCCAACATAAAGCCTATACATCGACATTGATAAAGTTGAACTTAATGAAAGACAAACTCTATAATCAAATAAAGACAGACTGCTTACCATATTGACACCACATTTTCTAGGAGACAAGAAGGATGTCACAATATAGTTTTCAAATCAAAAGGTGGCCATAGTAATGTTACTGATCTGGGCAACAGGAACCTCTAATAATTGCAGATATTCTTCTAGATACTTTTTGGTATTTCCTTCTATAGTACTACTCTAGAACACATCTTCCTGACCGTATACCACTTAGGACAAGTTGAATGAAAGGGGTGGTTTCTCCGTTACTCATATAACCTTATTGATGAATCTCACATTCATCGCATTAACTTGTACGAGTTACGTAAAGATCGATTCACTTTCGTTGCATTTCATCTTATTTTGTATCCTTATATAACTTTTATTTATCACATGTAAAAAAGGATAAAAGTGGTAAAAAAAAGCACAAGTCACTATAATCCATTTCATCATTTATATATCTGATATAAGTTTTAAGACCCGATTATATTCACAATAAAATAGCTTGATTTATTCTTTAATATGGAATGAAAACAACCTTTATACAATGATCTAACAATCTCATTAATACATTGAATACTCAAACTATGTTTAGCAATATATATATACACACACACTCACAATATGCAGTCAGAATCTTGATTATACTTGAGGTGTAAATCAAAGCTAACTATAAATAATTATACCATAAAATCTTTATACTGCAGATTGCCATATGAGTAAAATTTATTTTGAATTAACTTATATATAAATCTTAACATCTAAAGAACATGAAATTCGTAAACTATAAAAAGAATTTAATTATAAACATATGTAATTCATATTAAGGCCACAATAGCTCACCGACTCCTATCTCTATTATGATATAATACTCTCCCATTCCACTCACGTAACCAATTTCTATCCTTACAGATTCCATGCAAGAAAGTTAAGTATTATTCGCCTCTTAATTATGTGTTTGGAAATATGTCCCTTACCATTTAAGAAATCAAGTGGGCCCTCCTCCCCATTCGCTCCTTTTCCATGCAAGGAACATAGATCGACTCCCATATTATATGTGATTACCAATGTAATTTTTTATACATTTCCAGGTACTATCTTCCTGCAACATATCAAAGGAGAGCTCTTGCCTCCTGCTGATCTTCTTCTTCACGTAAAGTTTCCTGTATCAGCATCTCGGCTTCCAAAAATGAACACGCCTCTACCATCTCCCAAGACATCGTCATATCTTCAGCGAGATACTGCTTCATCTTCACCATCCTGCACGGCAAAGGCCGGGCTATAAAAGGGAGACCACCGTCACATAGTATGAGCCTTGCCAAGCACCGCGCCCAAGTAGCTGGCCAACTCCTTCAGCCTGCACAGCCCTGCGCGGTACCCCTACTCCAGCCCGAGTTGCATTGTTGTTGTGTGCGCGGCAGCCATCGCACCCATTTTGCTGCAGCAGCACCCGTGTCCACGCGGTCTTCCCCTCCCACAGTGCCACCGCCCGAGCGCCCTCGCGCTGTCGCACGTGCCCCCCCTCTCCAGTTCCAGTTGCCGTCGTACGCGATCCTCTATCTCACAGCTGCAGCCAAGCACCCACGCCGTGTTTCCCAGAAGAAAGCCGCCACCTTCATTCTCCGCTCTTGGGGGTTCCAAGAAGAGAACTCTCTCCCGTCTATCTTTTGTTTGCGTTTGATGCAATTTTATTTAAGTTTTAAGCAAATATGCAAGTTGATTCTCTTAAATATTTTTGTTGTAACCTTGATCTTGTAGTCTTATTTTAGTAGTTCAGTGAACAATTGAAAGTCTCAACTTTGAATTTTAGCAGTTAAGTCCTTAGAGTTGCAATCTTCTATGTTTTACTAATCTAATTGCAATATCTCCAATTTTATCTCTTTATTTTAAGACAATTGTAAGGTGGTCCTTGTCAGTCTCAAGTTGGTTTGTGTAACTGCAAATCAGTCCGTTAGTTTTCCTTTCTTTTGCATCTATGCCCTTTATATATTTTGAGCACTAAAAATGTCTTTGCAATCCAGAAAGAAATTCTACAAAATTCTCAAAAAAAATAGTAGCCTGCATTTAGATTAGTTTAGGTTTATCTTCCTTTAAACTCTATTATAAAATTAAAAATATCGCATTGCTATTCTGCCCTTTTTAGAAATCAAATTAAGTTTAAAGATTAAGTTGAAATTGTAAATCTGCATGGTCTCTGTGGATTCGAACCTCTACTTGCCATATGCATTTTATGTCTCCATTGTGCTCGTAGTTGTATAATATATTTGATTGACTTGATTATTCATGATAACACAACGACTTGATAATATCACCTTCTAAATCGCGAAAAATCTTGTCAACACTTATGCACCAACATGAAAGGTAATGCAAGTTCCGTATTTTATGGTAGAAGGCTTATTTTGAAGAAAAAGTGATGGGTAAACGCCCTTTGTAGGTGGCCACCCGTAAAATATATCAAGCAGAAATCATGAAAACAAGAGCTACCAATCATAAATAAATTGTGTGAACCCAGGTAGAAGGATTATTTGGAAAAGGACTCAGGTTGTCTTGATATTGTAGGTGTTCTCATCTTACTTCTCCATATGCAATGCAATTTCATAAATGCTCCAATGGCCATAACATGAATCCGCAATAAAACACATTGATCCCAGCCTCTATCTCTGTTTTATTGAAGTATTCTACCTAGTACTTGCTACGGAAATCATTCAGGTTACTGCAAGTCAGTCAATGATGATAGCAACTCGCACTATCCATCACTAACCTGTTCAAGAACGGAGATAAGCTCCATGGCAGTTGCTTTGAACTGGCGAGATAATTGTGTCAGTTCTGGATCTTGCTCGGCTTGCTCCATTTCTAATAATGAGGAAGAAAAACTCAGGTTTATGAGATTTTTATAGCAGTATTACACAAAACTAGAAGTACGAATAGATAATACTTTCAGCACACTTGAGATCGCAATGAACAGTTTAAAATCCACATTCGTGATAATTTAGGATGAAAGAAAGAATGCCAATATAAAGGGAAGTTATGGGGATATGCTAATAGGTATTGCCGTGCAAGCTGGAGATCATGGATTTGATTCTTGGCATTGTAGCAAAAATGTAGGGTAAACCCCTGAGTAAGATAAACATAAACATTGTTCAACTCCTCCCCGGATTTTAGTTAGATGTATTTTTAGTGTCCTTTTACAATGAAGCTTAAGTAACTTAAATCGCACAAGTGAAAGATTGAGTAGAAAATTTCAAAAACCGGTGCCAATTACTATGTTTTGATATGCAATAAATAAATAAATCCAAGAATTCTGATAAACGCATTTCATCCTAAATATTATTATTGCTCAATCTACAAATACAATGAAAATTGGGATGGACAGTCTTACTTCCCACTTTTTAGATCTGAACTTTAAAATCAGATATTGGAAGAGTTGCTGCTTTTGCTTGAAGAATTGGAGAGTGTGGCTGGGCCTACTGATGGGTAGGATTGCGGGTGCTGGCATGACGGTACTTTTTCTACAGGGAAGGCTTATAGAGCTCTGAAGGGTCTTATGGTCGTTGACCCTAGTGGTTGTGAGGCGGACTATAGGAGGATATGGAAATGGAATGTCCCAAATAAGGACAGGGGAATACGGACTCAACGTGTGTGCGGTACCATGAAGATGTGGAAGATGCAGATCATTTGTTCTTCAGGTGTAAATGCTCATTGGACACATGGAACCTGTTCGAGGTTCCGACAATTCTTTTTGGCAATGCGTCGGAGTTCTGGGAATCCATTGGGGGTGGATGGAATGGAACAGAGGAGAGATCTAGGAGATCTAGGTATTTAACACTAATCTGGGCTATTTGGCTTGTTAGAAATGGTGCAATCTTCCGTCAGGACCGTATGTATGGAGAAAATGTGGTGACACATGCGAGGACGCTAGTTGAGAGTTGGGACTTGTCATCCTTTTGTTTTCTCTTGCCTATATTAGGCTTGTAATATTTATTGAGGTGATGAATGGTGAAGTTTTTGGGCACACACATATATGGTGGAAGCCTTTTTCTTTCAAAAAAATAAATTAGCGCAAATAATGATTGACATATATTCTTCTCAAACAATGATAATGCTTCAAATATCAAAGGAAAATTAGTGGCAAAAAAACTCAATGTTATCTATCAAGCAATTCCCCCTATTGATGTAATTGATATTTCCTATTTCTTGCAACTTCTATATTTAACAGTCCTGTTGAGGACTCCTTTGTATTTTTCACCTCGTGGGTCCAAGTTTTCACTCTATATATGAAACCCTATACCCTTTAAGTGTAATCTTCTCACTATACCACTATGATTTTCTCATGGTATCAAAGCGACGGTACTAGATCGAACCTCTGTGCCTTTTGTGCCTGGAACCATGCCCTCCACCATTAAAACCAATTCTCTTTATGTGTGCCCTCCACCAACATCGCCAACAGAGCACTGCCTTTGCACACCTCTGTCTGTGCATTGCCCGTGCACATCTCATTACCATGCACACCTGATATCCACCCTTTTGTGTACCATATGTCTGTGCATGCCTCTTGCTGGTGCATTGCCTATGCACATCTCTTGTGTGTCATCTATGCAATCCATCTGCTTGTGTGCATCTGTGCACCAGTAATAATGCACTGGCATCCCCTCCTGAGTGCACAGCAGAACCATATGTGCATAAGAGTAACCCACCTACGCGCTTGTGTGCCTCCTGCATGCAACCCACACATCGGTGCAAATCGTACCCCTGAGCGCATAACAATAGCACCATCTAAGAACCTATGTGTCGTCTATTGATGATGGAGTAAAACCTTGTTTATCTCTTCTTCCATCGGACTGCAATGGTCATTACTCCTACCGAGACAAAACGACTGATATCCACCTCTTCTAATGTGGTACAAGGGGTTTCTAATGAACTCAAGGGTGCAGGGAATTGTATAGTCTGGTCTCAGGCTTTTGAGGTGTTCATTGGTGATCAAAGGAAGCTATATGTCCTCATAAAAGATCCTCTCAAGGCAGAGGACCAGGACTATAAATCTTTGTTGCAAGATAATTTTCAGGTCATGAATTGGCTGACTAATATCATGGATGATAACATCATAGCCAATCTCCTATACAAGGAGACAATCAAGGAAATGCGGGAGGAGTTGTTTCAGACATATCTAAAAAGACAACCAAATCATGCTTTACTAACATCTACATGCGGATTTGATCCATCTCTCAAGGGACTCCTTCAGGTATTATCAACAAGTCACAAGGCTTTATGAGAAGCTTACCATTTTTCAGATGGCATGTTGAACCACGCAAGTTATAGAGCAATCTGAGTGGTAGGCCTACATGTTATATGCAGGTTCAAATCATCGTTACCAGAAATTTAAGGATCAATTCCTTACCTCCAACACCATCCCATCACTTCAAGTGATATTCAGTTAGCTTAACTCTACCATGGACAATCTAGTCAAGTTCAAATAGCAGAGCCATAGCTTTTCTTGTGTCATCTAGATGAGGTGGACTTTCCAGATTCCATGGTGTCCAAGGTTATAATTCTATACGTTGTCGAGAATGTAAATATCCTCCATGTATGTGCAACCACCGAATGGGTCGGTTGGACAAGTGTTGTGCGAAGTTTGATAGACCTCCATGGCAAACCAAGCTTCCACTAAAAGTCTGATGGTTTTTCTATTAGCAATTTACCACTGAGATTACTACAGATCAAGGATAGATGGGATAGATTGTTTAAATTTCCTCTACAGATTACTCTCGACTAATGCAGTTTGTACAAAGTATTCATGCTATTATTATCCCTAATCATGCTAATACTGCCAGTTTGACTACCATCATATGTACGCTAGCCAATTCTATTTCTGCATCTACTCCAGCATGGAACATTAACTCAGACCTCCTGCCATCCTTCTGCACTTGTGAAGTCCGCTCGATTAGCCGATGGTGCTCATTCTCCCATTATCTTTGTCAACAGAATAGAGTTCTTTTCCAGACACAATCTTTCTGAAATTTTGTGCACATGACTCCCTTTGAGCTTATTACGTGTATTGATTATGCTCTGAGCTCAATTGTAGAGTTTTGTTATGAGCATTTCCGCTATTCAATCCATCAAGAGGATGCAGTTTTTTGGTGAGGCCATGAGAAGAATAGCTTTTCGGTAAAGCTTTATAAGAAGGTTGCCTCTATTCCCCCAAATCTGGACCACTGATTTCACCAGCAAGGATTGATTCAATTTTTCTAGTCTCTCAATACCAAGGCCCTCATAAACCGTCCCTCCTTATTAGCCCCCGCCCATAAGAATCGCCATATAATCTTCTCAATATGCTCATGCACACCAACCGGAATTGTTCTTGCGTATAAGTAAAAATTGGGATAGTTGCTAGAACTCAATTGATGAGAACAAACCAACCACCCTTCAAAGCAATATGGACTTCCACCCTGCTAGATGCCGTTCCAGCTTCTCAATCACAAGAGTCCATTGTGTCCTCGTCAGGCGCTTACATATGAGGGGAAGTCCTAAGTACTGCAGCAATAAACCAGAAATGGGGGTATGAAGAATGTTGTTGCACTGTACAATCTCCCCTTGAGATAGAGCAAATGGCACGAGAGAGGATTTTACTTCTGTCGATTTCCAAACCTGAAACAACACCAAATAGTTCCAACATTGTGGACATGCCAAGGGCCTCGTTATAGATTCCCTATGAAGATGATGGTGTCATTCGCATAATGCAACAAGGGGATCGAGATATCACCATGCATGTAGCCTCTAGTAAAGCCTAAGGAAACCGCTTTTTTTGCGAGGATGGATAAAGTATCTGCGATGACCACAAAAAGAATATGTGCAATGGGGCATCCCTGGCAAATTCCCCTTTGCAGTTGAAAGTAGCCACCTTCAGGTTTTCCATTTGCCAAAACCGAGAGAAAGGTGATCATGATACATTGCTTCAGCCATGAAATCCAAACTTATGGGAACGCCCTTTCCCTTAGCATTGTCCAAATAAATCTTCAATCAACACTGCCATATGCTTTGGAAAAATCAATTTTCAGTCCGTAGCAATCTCGTTAGCCAAAACTAAACTGTCCATCATCGAGAACCCTGGGATAAAGGCAGATTGAAAAGGAGAGATGATGCGAGGCAACACACGATGAAGTCAATTAGCGAGAACCTTCCCCAAAACAAGGTAAATCCCATTAAAAGGGAAATGTGCACATAGTCCTCAATGCGGTTAGTTATGTCCTTTTGGCAATAGGAAGATCAATGCTCTGTTCAATAACTCAATACCATAATTTCCATTCTGAAATTCATCAACTACCCCCATGATATCTTCTTTAATGGCTTCCCAAAAGAATTTGTAGAAGGAGATGAGGAAGTCGTACGCACCATTCACATCGAGCTGAGACAAGGCCGCACAGACCTCACTCATATGGCAGAAGTAAGCTCCTAGAAATGGTCCTGCGATATCTTGGTAGTATTCCTACCTCTCCAAATTCAAGGACTAGGGGCACCATGTGTACTTAACCTTCGAAAAAGTCAGAAGCAGCTACTTCTATATTTTCTAACTCTAGCAACTTCTATATTTAGTAGCCATGTTCAGGAGTCCTTAGTATTTTCCACCTCCTGGATTTTAAGGTTTCACTCTATACAAGAAACCCCTACCCCCATGATATCTTCTTTAATGGCTTCCCAAAAGAATTTGTAGAAGGAGATGAGGAAGTCGTACGCACCATTCGCATCGAGCTGAGACAAGGCCGCACAGACCTCACTCATATGGCAGAAGTAAGCTCCTGGAAATGGTCCTGCGATATCTTGGTAGTATTCATACCTCTCCAAATTCAAGGACTGGGGGCACCATGTGTACTTAACCTTCGAAAAAGTCAGAAGCAGCTACTTCTATATTTTCTAACTCTAGCAACTTCTATATTTAGTAGCCATGTTCAGGAGTCCTTAGTATTTTCCACCTCCTGGATTTTAAGGTTTCACTCTATACAAGAAACCCCTACCCCCATGATATCTTCTTTAATGGCTTCCCAAAAGAATTTGTAGAAGGAGATGAGGAAGTCATACGCACCATTCGCATCGAGCTGAGACAAGGCCGCACAGACCTCACTCATATGGCAGAAGTAAGCTCCTGGAAATGGTCCTGCGATATCTTGGTAGTATTCATACCTCTCCAAATTCAAGGACTGGGGGCACCATGTGTACTTAACCTTCGAAAAAGTCAGAAGCAGCTACTTCTATATTTTCTAACTCTAGCAACTTCTATATTTAGTAGCCATGTTCAGGAGTCCTTAGTATTTTCCACCTCCTGGATTTTAAGGTTTCACTCTATACAAGAAACCCCACCCCCCTTCAATACAATTATCTTATTTTATTCCAATTGTTTTCTCAACATCTCGATAGCAAAATGAAAGTACAAGTTACTACTGGCAAGATGTTGACAGTTATGTTATGAAGAGGTCCACCAAAATTTATGTTAGGGTTCGAGAGATATAGTTCCAAAGGTAGAAATAGCTAGAGTCATTCTTTGCCAAAGTCGTCCATAGAGGTTCTAGCTAAGTGATGCATAACTGGAGTAAATGGTGCCTAGTTAGTTTAAGAGATATGCTAGTGGCCGACACTTCCCTCGGTGGAATATTTGTTGAGATTTTTATAAGAAAAACAAATGCGCACACCCAAAATGGTGTGTACCACAGGTTATCCATCAAAAATTCACAGAAAGGATTACAAAGACCAAGACTTTACTAGAACCTTAGCATATTCAATTACATTCTCAAAATAGAAACTATCATGCCTAAGGTGTGTCAGTGACATAGTCCAGCGAATCGATAAAGGCTTCTATCTTTCAGGTCGAGACCATTGAAAGAAGACCCAAAGGACTCCCATAAACTTCCTGCACAATTGTAGTCCAGCCAACCAGCCTTTTTTTAAGAAAAGCCAACCAACCATTACAATGATCCAAACCTCCACCGCACATGAGAGAAAAGGTGCATGTCTTTTAGGGTAAACAAGCACATTGATCAAGGATAGATTCCCGAACTCTAGACACACGTATTTTTCTTGAATTCACATATCACATGGCTTAAAGTAGCTAATTTATGGGCATAAACTTAAACGTCAGCTAAATGTCAACAATATGTATGTATCACCGAGTCGGTGATATTGGTAAGGGGATACACATCTTTTTCAAAAAAATCGCCGATACATCGTCGAAGCATCACTGATATGCGGAACATAAAAATCCTCTTATTTTTTTAATATATTTTTCCCGATATACATGATATAAGTTCCATGTTTCAACCATTTCGTATAGTGAACATTTACGAAGGTCGTCGATATGGGCGAGGGCGATATCGATATTGGTTGCCCAATGAGCACTTAATACTTGAGACACGAATATCGTTGATATTTGAGGCCAATTATTATCAGTTGTGTTCCAAGCACATCTAATTGACCATGAATAGGTATACGATAGACTACAAAGTTCTATACCATCATATGACACAGGAAAATTATGTGAAACATAGACATTCAATCAGATAAGATACAGAGAAGGAGAACAAACGTGGCAGATGGATCCAGCCAGCAACTCTTGGTTCTGACATGTCTTGTTTATATATTTATATGGTAAGTATTATATTTGTATAAATTATGAATTATAAGTTTTATTTGATATTTCAGCTTATTTATGCATTGTTCATGACTAAAGCTTTAACTACATATGACAATACCAAAGCCTTTTCCCGCATTTAAGTAGGGTCAGCTAAAGCTTCAATTACATACCTTACATAATATTGCATAAGCGTCAAAGGGTCTTTCCGTCCAGGTGCAGGTGGTCCACATCTTCACAAACATGTCTATTTCACCGAGCTTCTGTCTGAGACAGTGCCTAGATCAACTATGCCTTTTGTGCGGATTAGAACTCTTACCCAACAAGAAATGTCGCTACCTTAAGATCATTATAATTATGGCCGTTGTTCATCAAGGCTTCAATCACCAACTCCCATGTCATCAGGACATCAACTTCCTTGACCTTCCAGCACTGGACATGCATCAGCCCCTATACACACGGTCTTACGACTTTGCGGAGACCTGTATTTTTGGTAAACAGCCACCCGGGCATGGTCATTGCGACCTCCTTTCTGAGGCAGCAACCCTTCTCTTGAATTTGCGGGGCTATTTTGCTGAGTTCCTTAAAGAGAGTTGTCTTGCACCCCTAGGTATTGTCTACCTACTCATTTGTATTGGTTTCGAGTACCGATACCCTTTTGTTGAAGGTCGTTCGAGTTTTTCGTAGGAGTATAGCATGGGTTAGTTCAGCACCGCAACGCATGGTAATATTGACTCGAGGCATTTTCTCTACCACTTCTTACGATGAAAAAACTAGGTCACCTTACATCCTTGAACCCATAACCATCTACCGACTGGCATAGCCTCCTCCGTCCTAGGGACTAACAAGGGCTAGATATTTTAGTGAATAAATGTAATTTTATCTCATTTATTAATTAAAGAAATAGTTTTTATGAAAATCAAATTTCATATCCATTTCCACAATTTATGATGATACTGACGACATGTCAGCAACATGCCTTTTCTTGGGGTTGGCAAAACGACATTGATATCGACAATTAAAGCCATGTTTCTAAGTCAACTAGGTCATAGACAAACCCTTCACCCAGCAAGTACCCCAAAAATTAAGGCTGGAAAAGATTCGAGAACAAGGGAATGATTTGGAAGTAGACTTCTCCGAGGCTTATGACTTTGTTGATCGGAGATTCATATGGGCCTCCCTTCATCAGAGGGGTTCTCCAAAGGTTTTGATCACATGGATGAACAGATGCACTATAACAACATCTTGCAAAGTGTTGGTCGATGGCTAACTTGAGCGAAACTTCTTCCAACTGCAGCAGGGTTCAGATAGGGTTGTCCATTGGCATCATTTCTTTTTTCCCCAAAGGTTGTTGCCCCCTCCATGATGGTTAACCTAGTTATCCATGGTCGCTTCTTCAAGGGCTATAATAAGGATAACCTCTCTATCTGCAAATGATATTATTTTTCAAACGCAGAGGGATTAAGATGATCCTGGACATTTCCGATGACATAAATGTGGGGGAGACTACCTTTATTCCCTTTAACATGACGTATGAGGAGGTGGTTGCCTGAGAGGGTTTTCTTTGGAACCCGTGGGTGAGCTTTCCCCTTAGGTACTTCAACATGTCGCTAATGTGTGTAGACTTCAACAAGCTAATTGGTTACCATTGAGCGAGAAGATTGCAAGTTTGAAGACATCGTGCCTTTATAAGAGAGGTCAGAGGGTTCTTGTAAAGGATGTTCTATGAGCTATCGATATTCTTCCTCTTGTCTCGATTACTACTAGTTGGGATTCAAAATTGTATTGAATCATTGATGCAGTGTTGTTCTAGTTTTCCTCATGAGAGACTTCAGGTATCCCCAACGGAATGGAAGTTGGTCAAAGCTAGTGTGGTCGATATGTGGTGCCACCTCTATTATGCCAGCATGCTTTGGTATCATCGATTCACGCTCTACATCCTGGAAAGGAATCTACTTTTTTCTACTAGAAAACGCCCTATCGTTGAGGTCTATGTTAGAGGATAGGGCAAGGTTTGGTTGGACGATTGATCCGAGAAGGGACCTATAATATCATTTCCCTTGTTTTTTCTCCATGTTTGTTGATGAATCTTAATTTAAGGAGGCATAATGGAGGGAAAGAGAAGAAAATGAGAGCGCTTACGGTGGCTCGTGCGAATCGGTGAGAAGGCTTGGACAAGGCTGAGGGCCACCAACAAGGGAGAGGGAACGGTTAGGAGAGCCACCATCCGTGAATGTGTGAGGGAAGAAGAGGGCAGGACGTTTGTGTCTCATCGTAAACGCATGCACCGTTGCTATCGATGTGGAGAGTACAGTCACATGGTTGTTGTTTGTTCGTCACCTCCTCGTTGTTTTGGTTGCAAAGAGATCAATCATCGGAAGGTTGCATGTCCTAAGGTTCAAGAGGGTCATGTGCTTTCCGTCGCCGTAAACGCTAAGAGTAGGTTCGGATCAGAGGTATGCACGGTAGCACGCTCCTATGCTTCGATGATCTCTGGGATTGACCAAGATTCATCGAACGAAGCTTGTGGTCATTTGCATTGATTCTTCGTTGGATGTCCACTCGAGCCCTGGGCCTCTAAGGAGACGCATGGGGTCGTTGTTCTTGGGAGATGTGATTCTTCTAGGTGAGAAGGTCGTTTGTGCAAGGGGCTTGACACCTGCTATGGCGAATTATATGTAGAAGAACAAATGGAAGGAATCACGTGGCGTCATCCGTGACTCACAGATGGTGAACTTCCGACAATGAGTTTGAACGTGGTTCGAGTTCTTGGCATACCCTTCCTCTCCCGTGTGGTGAGTTCTCTAAACCGATGTTGAGAGAGTTAGGGGTGGTCTTGAAGATCCTTGCAAATGGTCGAATGTCGTGCTTTAACCCTTCTATCGCCTTGGTGGCCCTGGGAAGCGCAAAATTTCTAGCAGCGGAGGAGGTTACTTGTTGAAGGTGGGGTGTGCATCTTTTTGTTTATCGGTTCAGGTTGGTCATTCACCGCCGCCACCGCCTTGGGTTCAATTCCCCATGGCTGAAGGGATGAGCTTGCAGTCGAGCACCTCACCAAAGGTGGTGCTCGAAGAGGATGTTGTCAAAGCAATAGTTCCGGTGACGCAAATCAGAATGGTTATTTCGTTGACAAATTGTGGAGCCGAATCGGAAAGTTGTGCATTCAAAGGAGGACTGGAAGGATTTTGACATTTCAAATTTCGAAAGAGGGCTAACACCGACCTTGGAGAGGATCTGTCGTTCTGCCCAGATTTCGGAGGAGTTGGATTCCTTCACCACTTTTCCATTTGGGGTGTAGGGTTCTCGAAGCAATATATATAGTCGGATGGATGTTCTCGCAACGTTATATACAGTCAGGTGGGTGTTTAGTCAAGCAAAGGTGGATCCGAATAAGTTGAAGGATCCGATTCGTCATCCTTTATCTTTAGAGGACCAAAATCCCTTAGTCGAATTAGTTGGACACAGCTCCTGTCTCTCATGTTGCCTTAACGGTCTGGATTATTACTCGATAACCCTCCAGCATTTGAGCCTTACGGTGGATGCTCTTCAGAACTTGTACGCACCTCTCCACCAGAGTCTGGAATCGAGCAAGGGGAAGTGTTTTAAAAACCGAACCGACCGACTAAACCAAGCACCTGGTTTTTATTCAGAAAATAAAAATCAGTCAAAACCCGGTTAGACCGCTTAAACCCGGTTGAACCAATTGAACCAAACTACCGGTTCAACCATCCATCTTTTACAAAAAAAAAATCTTTGATAATTTAATAAAATATAAACTTTTAAAAACTATTCATAATATACTCTCATTCTAACCCATAATATAGTACTCTTTTTTTCTCCTTCCACATGTGTCAATGACCCATTACCACCTCTATTGTCCTGTCATACAAGAATTGCCTCTCTTCCCACATATTACATGTGTTTATCTACTTCCAACAACAACAAAGGAAGAATACGTTGTCATAGTTATACTACTAGAAGTAATAAATTAAAAACACTTGTTATTAACTAAAGTTTAAATAATTTTAAAATTGTTAATTTTATACATCACACACACATGAATTTTTACAAATATGTTTATTATGTCCTTTTGAGTTTTTCTAATAACGTTTATACCCCTACATTTAGTGATGTCTTTTATGCTCCTATATTCTTAAAAAAATCAACAATATTATCCTTATGTTGGTATTATAGGAGCATACGTATACTAATAAAATGTCACTACTATCCGTTTTGTAAAAATATAGTAGGCGTATAATTGTGAAAAAAAGGAGTATAAGTGTTGATGGAAAAACTTGGAATGACACGAGTATATAGATCCTCTGAAGATATGATGTAGTATTTTTCATATTTATTTGTATGTACTACCAGTCTAACTCGGTTCGACCCGGTTAAACCATACGAACCAAACCAACAGTACAACGGTTCGGTCTTTTTTGGTTTTTACGAACTGCTGACATCATCACCGGTTCGTCCGGTCGGTCCCATTGGTCCGACCATAAAAACCAAAAATCGATACTTGCCTGGTTTGATGTCCGATTCGGTTTTTAAAACCTTGGTGGGTATACGTGGCGGAATGTCAGATCGCGTTCTAGACTGGACCGATTCCTCCTTTCCGTGGAGGGGGCTGAAGCTTTTTCGCTCTCGAGGGCACGGGCATTGCCGCGATCACATTCGGACCACACGCCGATTCTGTGATCTTCGGAGGAAGATGGGAGATCCAGATTTTTCTTCCACTTCGAGAAGAGCTGGCTTTTGGAGGAGGGTTTCAGGCAGGCGGTAGAGGCCCACTGGCGAGGTTGCACGTCGAAGGGATCGGCGGTGGCGAGAATGGCAGCAAAGCTCCGATCCTTTGAAGGAGTTCCTCTCAAATTTTGGTAGGAAGCTGAAGACAAAGCGGCGGGCAAAAAGGGAAGAGGTACAGGTCGAGGTAACCAGGCTGGACGGTGTTGAGGACAACAGAGGGCTGCATCAGGAGGAGTTCAAACGAAGAAAGGAGCTTCTGGATGAGCTCTTGAGGGAGGACAAAAAAGACGAAATTGAACGGAGACAAAGATACAGACAAAGGTAGCTCAGAGAAGGGGACGTCAACACGGCGCTCTTTCACCGTGTGGCCTCTGGGCGGCGGAGAAGAAACTACATCCATGATTTGGAGGTTAATGGGGTTCAGGTGTCGGGAGAGGCCGCAATTGGGGGCGCGCTAGGGGACCATTTCGTACAAGCTTCAAGGAGAAGGAGGGGAGACGGCTGGGCTTGGATGGGGACGGGTGTGTCGTCCTTGACGTCGGAACATGCGGATGGCATGCTTACTCCTTTTTCTGAGGAGGAGCTCAGAAGTGCGGTTTGGGATCTGAACTCGGATGGGGCCCCCGGCCCGGACGGGTTTTCGGTCTGCTTTTGTCGCGAGTTCTGGGAGATGCTAAAGGGGGAGCTCTTGGAGTTATTGAACGAGTTCAGAGAGGGGAACAGTGGCTTCGAGAAGATCAACAGGGCGCTGCTTTTCCTTCTTCCGAAGAAGGATACTCCGGGGAGGATCGATGACTACAGGACCATAGCGCTCTCCAACGCCGTATATCTCATAGTCGTGAAGATGCTTGCAAACATGCTGCGAGGGGTGATGGGGTCGGTGATTCTTAAGGGGCAGTCAATCTTCATCCCGGGGAGACAGATGGCAGATGGTTTGGTCATGACGTCCGAGATCTGCTTAGACTGGAAGCGGACGAAGACGAGAGGGGTGATGTGGAAAATTGATTTTGCTAAAGCCTACGACTATGTGGATTGGAAGTTCCTCTGGATGTCTCTGAGGAGGAGAGGGTTCCCTGAGACCTGGATTAACCGGATGAAGCGGTGCATAACCACCTCTTCTTACTCTATTTTAGTGAATGGCAGGCCCGAAGGAGGTTTTTTCCAGCCCCAAAGAGGAGTGAGACAGGGTTGCCCATTGGCACCTTTGCTGTTTGTATTAGTTGTGGATGCACTGGGAGTCTTATTTAAGCGGACGGTGGATTTGGGGTGGTGTGAGGACTACAGGAATGGGGACATCTCGATCCCGCTGCTACAGTATGTTGATGACACAATATTGCTTTTGGGAGGGACGGAGGTTCAAAATGCAAACGCGATGCAATTGGTTGGGATTTTTGGATCGTTGTCCGGTATCGAAATCAACAAGTGTAAGTCCACGACGATCACTTTTGAGATGTCCGAGGCGGAGATGCGTGTTATTGTTGAACGAGATGAATGCCCGTTGGGGGAACTCCCTATTACATATCTAGGTCTATTGCTGGTTGCGGGAAAGCTGAGGAAGACGGACTGGGACGGACTGATTCATAAAATTGAACAAAGATTAGCCAGGTGGAAGGTTGCTGCCCTATCAGGGGGGGAGTTGGTCCTGTTGAAGCACGTGCTTTCAGCTATACCGATCTTCTTTTATTCCACTCGATTGATGCCAGTGGGAGTTAGAAAGCGTGTGGAGGTTCTGATGAGGAGATTTTTCTGGTCGGATGGTAGGCAGCAGGGGGTCGGTTTACACCTGGTAAAATGGGAAGACATTACAAAAAGGTGCACTGATGGAGGCCTGGGAGTGCGGGATGTCGAACGCATGAACCTAGCGCTCCTCGCAAAGTGGGTCGTCCGCATATGGGGACCTTCGGACTCGCTGGCGGTCAGACTATTGAGGGCAATATATGGAGTAAAAAGTGAGTTGGTGGCTAAGAGATGTCGTTTTGAATCTCTGCTATGGGCGGGGATTCGTGAGGTGCTAGGGGTTTTGTCAGACAAGTTCAAACCCATGGTGGGGGGTTGGCCGTCGATTCAGATTTTGGAGGGACGATTGGACGGGCGACGGCACGCTGGAGGGGAGGTACCCCCGTCTTTTCGCTATGGCTACAGATAAAGAGAGCACTTTGCGCTGCTCGGCAGTGGACGGCCTGGGCTCCGTAGTTCAGATCGAAGTTGTCAGACCAGCGCACTGAGGACTTCTTAAGGATGCAGGAAGAGTTACCGGATCCAAGGGAGTGGGAGCCAAATGTTGATCACTTTATCTGGACGGATTCAAGATTCACGGTTAGAAAAGCGTATGAAGAATTGAAGATAGAGACGGAGGAACGGGATGACGACTTCTGCTTGGACGTCAAAATAATTTGGGCCGCAAGGGTACCGAACAGAGTTAAAATATTTCTTTGGTGCTTAAGAAAGGGACGTCTATGCGATAAGGCACGGAGGGGAAGGCTGCTGGGCATCGACGATACCGGATGCGACAGATGTCATGCAATGGAGGAGGATTCGGAACACATCTTCTTCGGATGCCCGAAATCTGAAGCGGTTTGGAGGACCCTGAGCGTCCACTGGATCCGTAGTGAGGGAGCCACGGCGTTCTGGAACTCGGTCCGTACGATCGGGGGCAATTCGACGGATGACTGCTCGAGGGGTTTTGCAGCTCTCTGGGCAATATGGTTGGCAAGAAATGATTTGATATTCAACAATCAGAGGTTCTATCCAGAAAATGTAGTCTTTCACTGTATCACGCTCCACTCTTTCTGGAGCACGCATTAACTTTTTGTAACCGCGTTAATTATAAATGAATTTCTGAAGTGGTGACCCCTCCAAGGGGGGTTCATCCGTTTGTTACTCAAAAAAATATGCAACTAAGATAACAAACTATAATGTACTGCAAAATTGATGATAAAAGAATTAATAAAATATATAAAATAAATGGTTTTTATCAGTTGTGTCCCTCCGAGATATTGCAATATCAGCTATACCCCTCCCTTTTTTGGAATAGCAGTTCAGCCTCTGACTTCTTCCACAATAATCACTTGTATCATTTCGTTAGTTTGACCGTCAATAAGTTGAACTAAATCATACTTTAATCAAACCATCGTATAGTTAAGAGGGGCATATCTGGAAAAAAACCCACCTCAAAACCCCACCTCCTCCTCCCAACCCATCCTCCTTCTCCGTGGCATCCTCCTCCACCGTCCCCTCCTCAACGGTGATAGAATCTCCTGGAACAATTCTCTCTTCTGAAACAACTCATTGAAAGCAATCGATGTGATTGGGAGAGGAGGACAAGCAGAGGGGGAGGAGATGTTGGAAGGGGATTGTGGTAGGGAAGTAAGAGGACTGACGGAGGGGAGGAGGTGTTGGAAGGGGGGAGAAGAGTTCGGGCGGAGGTGGAGGAGGTGTTGGAGGGGGAGGAAGAGGATGGTCGGAGGAGGAGGAGGAGGTGCTGGAAGGTGGAGGAAGATGGAGGGCAGAGGAGGAAGAGATGTTGGAAGGGGAGGAAGAGGGCGGGCAGAGGGGGAGAAGGTGTTGGAGGAGGAGGAAGAGGGATAGCAGATGGGGAGGAGGTGCTAGAGGGGGAGGAAAAGGGCGGGCGGATGGGGAGGAGGTGTTGGAGGGGGAGGAAGAGGGTTGGTTGATGGGGAGGAAGTGCTAGAGGGAGGAGTAAGAGGGATAACGAAGGGGTAGGAGGTGCTAGTGGGGGAGGAAGAGGGTGTGCGGACGGGGAAGAGGTGCTAGAGTGGAGGAAGAGGGTTGGCGAAGGGGGAGGAAGAGGGCGGGCAGAGGGAGAGGGTGCTGGAGGGGGGAGGAAGAGGGTGGAAAGACATGGAGGAGGTGCTAGAGGGGGAGGAAGAGGGGTTGAGAGGGAGGGACGGAGGGGGTGATGGTCAGAGGAGGGGAAGAACTGGAGGGGGGGAGGAGAGAGGAAGAGTGGATAGAAGAAGAAAAGGAGAAGAAATCTACCCTTATTTTTTAATCTCATTCCCCTTATGTCCTCAAAATTAATGTTCGTTTGGGATAAGGATGGACGGCAACTACCCGAGGGGCACATGTGATTATTGGGGAAGAAGTCAGGGGATGAACTGATATTTCAAGAAAGGGAGATGTATAACTAATATTGCAATATCTCGGAGGGGTATAACTGATAAAAATCCTAAAATAAAAGATATTGTGTATTAAATACTTACTCAACTAAGCATAATAACTAGAAGTTCTTACGATGGATTCGTGTATCGCGTATTATAGTCATATACAAGGTTGCAAAAGTCAGTAGTCGAACAATCATGTCACTGACTTAAGATTAATCGACAGTCGGGTGACTAGTCAGATTTAATCGACCAATAGTCGGTTTTATTTTTGGGATATTTACACCCATAACCCTGAGTAACTTCGTAATTACCCCAAGAACCTTCAATAATCACGAATTACCCCCAAGACCCTTAATAACTGCTCCGTTTTACACAGATAACCCTCTGTTAGTTTAATTCATTAACTCAACCAGATGGCTGAGTTAATCTAACCACTCCATGATCTAACGGCTAAGATTAATCAACAAAAAAGAAAGAAATGAGAGAAGGTGGGTTCGATACTGGAGCTTGCTGCAAGCAGTGAAAGTACGGGAGGGGGCTTGGGGGATGGAGCTTGTGGGCGAGCGGGGGGTGGAGGCGTGAGGCTGGAGCTTGCGGACGAGCACGGGGCGGAGGCAGAGGTTGGATCCTGCGGGCGAACGGGATGTGGGGAGCGGGCGGGCGATGGGGTGTGGAGGGAGTCCTGGAGCGTGCGGGCGATGGGGTTTGGAGGCGCGGGGGCTGGATCTTGCGAGGGGGCGGAGGTCAGGGGGAGGTGGGGCGGAGCTTGCGGGCGAGCACGGGGCGGAGACACGAGGGGTTGGATCCTGCGGCCAAACGAGGGAGGGGGAGGCTGGAGCGGCGGGCGATGGGGTGTGGTGGGGGTCCTGGAGCTTGCAGGGCGATAGGGTCTGGAGGTATGGGTTGGATCTTGCAAGGGGGCGGAGGTCCGGTCGAGCAAGCAGTGCAGGCGCAGGGCTGGGGGGGGGGGGGGGGGGGCTTGGAGCACGTGGGGGGACGGAGGCACGCGGGCAGGGGAAGGGGTTCTGACTTGGAGCTTGGAAGGCGCGCGCATGAGGGACCTGGGGCTTGCAGGGCAGAGGTGTGTGCGCGGGGAGGGTCCCACCTGGTGCTTGGGTGGCGCGTGCGGGGGGACCTGGAGCTTGCAGGGCAGAGATGCACGAGCGGGGTGGGTCCGACCTAAAGCTTGGGAGGTGAGCAGAGAAGGGGGGGGCTATGGCTGGTATGCTGGGGGCAGAGGCGCGGGGAGGGGGGAAGGCTGTATCTCGCAAGCAGGGGCGGAGGCACGGGGATGGGAGAGAGCTGGAGCTCGCATGCGGGGAAGCGGGGGTCGGAGGCACGAGGCAGAGGGGGGCAGCTTGCCAGGGACGAGAGGGAGGACCTGGGGCTTGCTGGAGGAGGGAGAGGGGCATCATTTTATTTAATGTACCGAATGGCATTATGTTATAAATATGATGTGTTTCGAAGGGCAAAATGGTCAACATATAACTTTTTCCGTCAGATTTAACGGAGAATTAAGACGGAACTTGACACAGGGTTATGTCATGTAAAGATTCAGCATTATTCGGGGTTCTGGAGGTAATTCGTGATTACCGAGGGTTTCTGGGGTAATTATGAAGTTACTCAGGGTTATTGGTGTAAATATCCCTTTATTTTTTTTAATTATTTTATATCTATAAATTACTTTTTATACATATATCTTATATAATACATAAATATGTGCATTTTGCCATTTTCTACACTATTATAATGAAATAAAATAAATATTTGAATTTGAATAAATTATTAAGCGTCATAGATTAAGGTTGCTTTTAGAAAAATAAAAAACTATTATCTACGTGCAAAAATCGACCGAACAATTGGCCTATTATAACAAGAGGAACCGGTCTAAGAAGCAGTATAAGCAACTCTCTCCAAAAATACATAAAAATATGGAGAAAATGGGAGAAATTTCATCAATATTGAATGTGCTAATGTTTTATCCATATCGATGATATATCAGGGAAAACCTGAAAGAATGGAAGATTTTGATATCGGTGCGAACAAAATTTTGAGGGAAATTCTATCGAATTTCACCCAAATTTAAGACCATGGGATAGATAACAAACCTCAAACATAACACCAAGAATGCCTTGAATTTACATTGTTCATGAATTGTGATCGGGTCCCATGCTATTCAGCGAGATAATTTAGAAGTTACTTATACTTCCGAAATAACGAGTGCAATAGTCTTTATATAGACCCACATATTAATAAAACTCTAAATTTATATGTGGGCCTGAATTCAAACCTCCATAAAAGGATCCTAACAATGACCCAAATACACATCTAACCTTAATGCATGATTTTCAACAGGAGCTATGATCACACACACTCTTTATAGCCATCTACAAATTATATCTAATACTGATCGTCATCCAGATTCCAGCTTCACATGTTTCATTATTTTTTTATCAGCAAATTCATCTCGAAAAAATATTGCCATCCTTATTAAGTATAAAGTGTCCTAAATTATAATTTTTAGTGGTAAAACCCATAACTTCTGACAGATAAAATATGAACGGAAACCATATTGGAGATTTATGTGCTTCAATAAATAGTAGAAGATTTTTATGCAAATAAACAAGGTCAAGCAGGTTGCAAGTACGAGTAAAATCTTAATTATAAAAAGAAAAATATTTATCAAGCAAGAGAAAACAAGACAACAGCAATGATCTCAAAAGAATATAAATGATAAAAACTGACAATCAAATTGCATATAAACAAGGTAAAGCAGGGTGCAAGTGTCAATAAAACAGCATGCAGCAGACCAAGAAAGTACTTCCACTAAATTGTCTAAATTATATAAAGATAAATATTTATCAAGCAAAAGAAGACGACTTCAGCAATGATTAAAAGTGAATATACAATCAAATTGCATATAAACAGACCAGTCTTAGTCATATCGAGGCGTGTGACTCGCGCAACATAATAGTTTCCCTTTGCACTGATTCCTTGAACACTAAATCTGAACAATCCTTCAAGAACAACCGTGTAGGTTACTCTTCCACTTGGCTTTTCAACCCCTCTAGACAGGTGCAAAGCTCTAGCAGCAACTCCCCTGAAAAAAGTTCCAAATTTTAAATTGCATATTCACCATTAAAATTTTTTAATGATAGAAGCAACTTCAATATACATCTTTTCCAGTATGCAACACCCCACCCCGAGAATACTTATTGAAGTATGATTCAGTCCATACACATTACGGAGCTCAATCTTCATCCTTCACATTCCTTGCCAATTCCAACATTTCCGAAATTGAGCCAGGAAAAAACCATTACCATTCCTTAAAGGAGGCGGTAGTTCTTTGACCGGAAGGGACAAATCACTCACTTTCATCATTCAAACACATTGTTTATTTAAATACTAAGTTGAAGATCCTGGCAATTCACATTTATAAGATTGACATGAGAGTACCATGCATGAGGCCTCAAAATGGTTTCCCCTCCTATATAAATTGAGATCTGGATGGGTTTGGCATCCGTTCTTCCTCTACATTAGGATATAACAGGGAAAAAATAAATTCCGTGGCATACATCATGAGATTGAGGATTTCTTAGTTTGAATTGATGTTCAAGAGGGTAATAGAATAAGATACAAAATTTATATGTTGGTGTTGATGTGATATTGAATGGCAGGGTGACGAGATACTTTTGCAAGAAACCAAGATTCAAACCTGGACCAATAATCTGTGGGGTTCGATTAGCGGAACCACGGTCACAAGTTACAGAGTTATAGATGCAGTGGGCAGCTCTGGGGGTCATCTCATGCTTGGAATGAGTATCGGTTCGAGCTAGTTTTTGAGCTCGCAGGTATGCACATGATTTCAGTCATGTTAAGGGACAAGTGCACTGGAGACTGTAGGGCCTTCCCGAGCGTTTAAGGGCCCACTAATGCGAGTCTCATGTGAAGGTTACAGGAGAATTTGAGAGAGGCCAGCACGCACTTCGTTTGCTTCATGGTTGATTGGAGGAGACTTTAATGTTACTTTGTTCGTTTTAGATCACCCATAACATATAGTCGATATATCGCGAGAATAGAGGTTTATCTCATCAATATTCTGAGAAAAATTGCACTGAAATTCTCTATTTTTTAGCGATATGACATTATACAGTGATATATTGCCAATATATCACGAGAATCGGGGTTTATCAATACCCCCTACTAGTCGATAGTCACTCGATACAGATATATCATCTGACATATCATGATATCTCGAACCATAGTTCAACTGCAATATGTTATTGTTTTACAGCAACAGCAGCTATTGGACATGAGAAACTTGACTTCGCTCTTTAAAAGAGGTACATAGTGGGTAATCCACCCAGAAAGTGTATAAACGGTTTGATCCCAATACTAGTAGTTGATTTGTGACAAAAGATCTTACTTTCTTTGAAAATCAGATATTACTCAAAATCTTCACTTGAGAGAAATTACATGAAGGGAAATGTGTAAAAATCTCAGTATTTTCCCTTGGAATGTGAGGCTATGGTCAAGAGTGAAACTGTTGATAAGGGGGACAAGAAGGTAGACGTAACAAACGCATCAGACGGGCAGGTGACAAACAAGTTGGAAAGTTCTTATATTAGAAACAAAAAGGATCAGTAGACCATGGTCAATACTTGAGATATCGCAAAAAAGTTCAAGTACTCACATATATGCAGCAAAAACTAGCACTAGAAGAAAGAAGTCTCCGAAAAATGCCAACCTGCTATGCCAATGGATGGATTCCTGAGGATTTTCCCATCCTGCTTCTGAGAATCTGCTCCTTCATTATGGCCCTTTGAGCTTCGATCCACAGAATCATTTCCTGCACATCCAGTTGCAAGCCTAAATGAATATCATTCCTTATCTAGGCTACTAAATATTCACCATATCATCAAAGGTCACCAGTAGACAGCGTAGAACCAACAATTGCACTGTCCCCAGCAGCATCAAGTACAGGGATCACGCCAATCAACCCTTTCTCCTCCCGTTGCCACAGCTCTTGCTCAACAAGCTTTACGCTGTATGGAAATAAAAAAAACACATAAGAAATCATAGCAATGCATCCAAAAATACTCCACCTTTCAATGAATATAATTTTATCTTATGCATTACAGCCAACAATGGTATCATTTAACTAAGTCATCAAATTGGGAATAAACAGTAAGCTTTCTAATGGTTCAATACCATAATAAAGCCCAATGCTCAACTGGAAACCGCATGCGCATGCAACAGCACCGTAATATACAGTAACACCAAAATGCATAAGAAACTGAACAACTGTATTCAGAACGCTATCCACCTATACATACCTCTCAAATCAAGCTCGCTCACATTATAAAAGGGATCATATATAGAAAAAATTAAAGATTCCATCTTCTAGAAAGCCCGTACAATAATTACAACCCACTTCAAGCAAACTGACCAAACTCGACAAGGCTTCTCCTCAATCAATCCCGCTCTCCAGATCACCGAGTTTAATCAAGCCGTAAAACAAACAAAAATCAAAGCTTTCCCAAATTCCCCCGCAGTCCCAACCTACCAATCAAGGCGCGCAATTCGCCACCGCAAACACCCAAACAACCCCGCAGATGTCGCACGAAGGAGCCTCCAATCCAACTCTTCAACCCAAAATCCCACCACGATTCCAAAGCACTCAAAAAAAAACTTCCTCCGCGGAAATAAATCTAGAGAGAGATGTCGGAGACCTGGCGGGGGAGGTACAGCGGATACGGACAATGGCGCGGGGAGGAGGACCTTGTTGCGGAAGGGGAGGATCCCCAGGCGGCTCGGTAGCTCGGAGGGCTCCTCCATGACCACGGGAAATAGGAAGGTGGAGTGGAGAGGAGATGGGGAAGATGTGGAGGAAGAGGGAGGAGAGTCGCCGGGACGACTCCGGTGCCTCTCTTATACAGAGTGGGGGGGGGGGGGGGGGGGAGGATATGAAGACCTGAGCAGTGGCGCGGGCCCCCCACGGGGGCTGAGGGGTAAGGGTTGGTTCCGTAACCATCCAGTTTAGTTCGGTCGGTGTTTGGGACGAGAGACCCGGAACACGTTGTTTTGCGGGATAAGCTGCTCAGGATTTTTTTTTCCTTTTTTCCCGTCGGCTTCCTTGGAACAAAGTTTAGACGGACCGGTCAAGTGAATGGTGGTGGTGCATGGAAGCACCCCATGGAGCGTCCGTCGTGCGTAATTATTTTTCCATTTCTACATCAAACTATAAAATTTTCCTTATCCGCAAATTCTTGAGCGTAACTCGTTTTATCTTCTTTCGGAGACGGGGGCTGAAAGAGAGCCTCGCTTATTTCTTATACTTTTCAACCGTCATGTATTAAAAAAAAGGGATTGTTACCTGGCAGACCCTATAAATTTTGCCAATTACCTCTACAACCTTTCAAATAATCTATCCACTTTCGATCCCGTAAACTTGCCAACTCTTACCTCATGAACCTTCCGGTTAATCTTCTTGAAGCCCGTGGGAGTTCTTGAGGTAATTTACAAGTCGATGGTGTAATTTTGTTGTGCAAAAGGTCGTAGAGGTAATTTAAAAATTTTATAGGGTCTGTCGGATAAAAATCCCTTAAAAACTGCAAAAGAATTGAGGGTAAACTACAAAAAATATCTCAACTATACCTCAATTTCCGATTAAGGGACTCATTTTTCAATTATAACATGAGGGGTCTGATCTTATGTTTTTGTCTCAAATAGAGGTATCTATAAGCTTCAACGGCCTTTATATGTCGACGTTAAATTCTTAAGTTGACAGTTAAGGTCCTTATTTGTTACAATTGAAAATGGATCGATGTATAGTTGGGGGCTTTTTGTAATTTACCCAAGAATTTATTGCCATGTTCTTTTATGTTGAAATTAACTTGTATTATTATGTTGAATATTTGAGTGTGTAGCTATTACTCATATGAAAATTTGTACACCTTGTGTGAGAATAATATGAAGATTTAGTTATCTCAATAGTTAATTAACTTAGATATCAATGTGCACAAAAAATGAAAGTTGTAATGTATGCAAATATTATGAAAGGGTCTTTATAATTTTGTCTTTCCGAGTTTTTGCAGTTGTACACATGTCTACCTTTTTTGTTGTAACACTTTTCCCATACCTCCTTGCACCAGTAACATTTGTGCCCTTCCATTAGTTTATCATTTATAAGATAAACCAAGCTATGATTTATCCAAATCAAAACTCGGTTAAGAATGAATTCATTACACTTGAGTTGGGATCTTCCTCTAATGCCCTTCAACCCCTCTTATATCGTGTCATTTCTCTCCACAACTTGAACACGTTGAGGTCCACAAACTCCACCATCTTCTGAGAGGAGCATCGAGGTGGTGGAGAGGTACCCCTACATCTTATTCACCTTCTTGTTGAGTCCATGGTGGGAAATCTAAAGACGAGTTGCGTGACGATGCAATCACGTAGTCGGGGTTGTCAATAAATTCTGTGTAATCATCTTCTAGGAGTTGGTGATATGGATGGAGCTAGGCGATCAAAAAGTTGAGGTAAGAGGAGGCTGCATAAGTGGGTTGGGAGGGAAAAGGGACAGTAGGCAGAGGAGTGCTCATGTCGAAAATGTATGGTGGGACAAAGGGGCCTAGTGTGTGATACTTGTGGCGGAGAAGGTGATGCTCGAAGCATAATGGGTAAGTGGGAGCAGAGGGGGTGGGTTGTGTTCGAGATGGATGGGGTGTGGAGGTGTGGGACGGATGAGGTAGATGGTGGGGTGGAGGGGGGGTTGGGGAGATGAGTCTCGAGGTGCGGAAGGATCGATGGTAGGTAAGACATGACAAAGGATATTGGGTCTTAAGGCTGTGTGGATGAAAGGATGAGATTAGGGAAATAGAGGAAGAAGACAATGTAGAAGAAGAAAATAAATATTTACACATAATTACAATTGTGCCCAAAGTCTAATGTATGTTTGGAAGTATAAGATACATCAACTAATCCATGGGTACAAGTGTTATTCGGCTGTTTTGTCAAGGCCACAAGTGATATTGCAAAAAATGTAGGGAAAAGTGCAAGAAACTTAGAAAAGAACAAGTGTAAAAATATTATGAAATGTGTGTGTGTGTTGTTGGAGTATATGTGTCACTCTTGTGTAGGTTGGATCCCTCTAGGGTCCACTTACGACATCCAGTGATTTAGTCCCATATCTACCAACTATGGGACTTGGGGGATCAGTGGAGGCTATATAAGAAGGTCCATATCCATTTGTATCGGATGAGAAACTTCAATAAAAGAATCAATCCTTTGAGGTGTTCTATATTTTCATCCTGCTCCTTAGGGATTAGGGTTCCATGTAAAATCCCGGTATTATTTCATGTGTATTTTTTATCTCTGATATTACGCTTCAGTATTCTTCATTTTCTAACATAGTATCAGAGCATATGTTACTTTTCTAACATGGTATCAAAGTAAGTTCGATTCTCGAGTAGTTATTGTTCTTCATTTGTTCGAGATTTGATTTTGGTATTTTGTTCTTGAAGATTATTATTGTTCATATATATGATTCGTTCAAGATCAAGAAGAGTTTTACGGTTTTTTGAACCCTTAATTTTTCAGCCATCACCAATTGTCGAGATCATGTTCATTGTTCTAGGGTTCATATGAAACCCTAATCAGTATGATATCGATTGTTCTATGTTTCATTGTTCTAGAGTTTCATGAAGCTCCATGTCGCATTTCATATTTCTGTATTGGAGTCACCCAAATCAGTCAAGTAGCAAACCTAGAGGCCCATCTTGATCTCTAAGGGGAGTCATGCATGAAACCATCACCGCCTCCATCATCCCGTACATGCATCTCCGGCGAAGCATATCTGTTGTCGCAACTTCTCAGACTTTGTGCGATGGCGCAACTTCCAGACCTTGTGTGATGGCAAGACCCCTTGCATCAGATCCGTCCCAGACAGTGTCGCACCCATCATGCACACCTCCAAGCCCCTTTAGAGCCTCTTCTCTTTCAGGATGAACTCCAGATATAGTCGCATCTCCAGACGGTGGCAACTTCCAAGGTGGAAGTGGGATCCCATTACAGCCCCCCACAACAAAAAAGAGAGGCCCCTTCTCCAGTGCCAAGCCCTCAGCGGTGATTTCACAAAAGAAAAAGGGACCTCAATTTTCGTTGCCTCCTCTCGTTTGCCTTCAAGCTTCAGTTGAAGACTCCATGCAGTGTGGGCTCTTCCTTCTCTCAGTGGCAACAGTGCAGATGACCCCCTCTTTTGAGCTCCCTCCAAGCGGCGCTCTCCAGCAAGGTTCCCATCATGGGGGGTGGCATCGTTGTGAGTTGTTCCCAATCGAGGGACCCTAAATAGGGTTAATCCCAAGAGGGACACACGTTATAAAAGGAAGAAAAAAAGAGATCCAACGAGCCTCCTGCTGCTTTTGTGTGCCCTTTGGGTTGTGTTCGAGAAAAAAAGAAAAAAAGAAGAGATGCTGATAAAAAAGAGGGTAGCATGTTTTGAAAAAAAGTGGAATGTTTTGAAAAAGAAGTGAAAATCTGGAAAAATTTTGAACGGCTTAAAAAAGATGCATACAAAAAAGTCGTACACTAAAAAAAGAGAAAGAGATGGCTATTTTATAAAAAAGAAAAAGAAAAATAGCTGCGAAAAAAATATCATTTGAGAATTTTTTATTTCTCCCCATCTTGTTTGTCTTCTCCCAACTTTGTCGATGTCATTGTTTTCTGATAAGTATGGGAGAAAGGAGAAGTATTCTGTAGAGTTCTACGGCTTGGTTTCAGATTCAGATTCTCCATACCATATTTCAAACTCTACAGCTCAGATTCTGGACTTGATGTTCAGATTGGTTCCGAGTCTTCAAGTTGATGCGCACATGTTTGCCATCAATTGTGTGATTCCCATATTTGTTTTGTTTGATCTTAGAGTTCATGTGATCCATGGAGACTCCAGAATAGAGATCTCATTCTCTACGCCATGTGAGCTAGGGTTTTCATGTGATTTCACAGCGACTCCAAAGTAGAGCCCCATTCTTTGAGCCAGTATAGAAGATACCCAGTTCTCTGACGAGGAGACTTTTCAGACTCCATTCTCCATCGACTGTGGACTCCGATGAGGATGTTTACATGACTTTTTCAGTTCGACCCTTCAAAGATGGAGTAGTTGTATACCTGATTCAGTCTTCTACATGCGGTGGGTCAAAGTACTCCAACAAGAAAACTCATTCATTTTTTGATACTCCGATAGGCGTAGAGTATAACACACATTCTCCAACGAGGAGACACGGTTCGACTCACACTCAAGCTCGTTTGTTCCTACTAACCTGCACGGCATGAGAAGCTGCGTCCTCGACAACAACGTCAGTTATGTATGCGTTGAGTTGATATTGTCCGTAGTGTCTTGTATTGTGAGTTGTGTGATTTCTTTCTACGTGTCCAAGCTGAGCATCGCATGCTCTAACTTGAGGGGGAGTGTTGGGGTATATGCATCACTCTTATGTAGATGAGTAATTGGATCTCTGCAGGATCCAATTACTACATCCAGTGGTTTAGTCCCACATCTACCAGTTGGGAGTTGGAGGGTTAGTGGAGGCTATATAAGAAGACCCAGACCCATTGTATCAAATGAGAAACTTCAATAGAAGAATCAGCTCTTTGAGGCATTCTCTCGTGGTTTCATCCCGCTCCTTAGGGAGTAGGTTCCATGTAAAATACTGCAATTCTTTCATGTTTATTCTTTATCTATGATATTATGCTTCCGCATTCTTCATTTTCTAACATGGTATCAAAGACTATGTTAATTTGTTAACATATATATGGGTTAAATGGGGTTGCCCTTAGGGGGAGCTAACTTAGCTTCCCTTGCCTCATTTTTTCATTTTTAAATATTTTTTGAAAAATGCTCCCATAGAAATTCATCACTGTATCCTTATATTATGTCATTTAAATTTCGTGCGAAACCGAGACTCATACGGTCTCCATCTAGACAATCATTTTTTAAAGGTCGCAGAATAGTTGAAATCGACCATGTTTGTATGGAGGCCATAGAAGTTTTTGTTTCACACGAAATTTGAATGACATAATATAGGGATATATTTATAAGAATTCACAGAATCATTTTTAAAAAAGTCAAAAAAATTGAGAAAATAAGACGGATGAGCTAAGTTAGCTCCCTCCGTGGGACAACTAAGTTTGAAGCAGCTAAGGTATTGAATAAATTTTTATTATTGCATTTTTTCAAGAATGTGATCTACAACGTGATATGATCTACAACGTGATATGGGATTGATCTAGGTGTGAGCGCGAGGCAGTTCACGGAGCTTGGTCCGGTATGTGTCGGCCATCATTAAGAATATGTTGAGGAGAAGACGTGGGTGTTACAGGTGCTGCGAAGAACACAACCTATTGACAAAATATCCCCGTCGAGGTGGTGGGAGTTGTCCGGTTAGGCTTTTCAAGGTCTAACTCCTCAAAAATAAAATAATGTGGATTAGTTTGAATTTTTGAAACCCAACATATAGCAAATTTTTATCCGTGGAAGATTATTAATAAATTGCAGTACATTTCATTCCAAGAATTTTGGACACAAATATAGAGATAAAAAATATAAAAGATATAGAATTGTATCATATGCACATCTGTGTAGACTTTTGTTCCGATCTTGGCATGCTTGAGAGTTGTCGGAAAGCTTTTTTTCCCAGCAACATGCATGTGTAATTAAAAAGAGATTTTTACACGCATAATCTTGGGTAATTTCATAATTACTTTCATAACTATGCATAATCACAAATTACATCTAGGACCTTAAATAAATATGCCGTCTTACACCCATAACCCTTTTACTTTAGTTCGTTAAGTCAACCAGACGCTTGAGCTAATCTAACCAATCCACGATCGGACGGGTAGAATTAACAAAGAGAAGGAAAAAAATCCTCCCTCCTTCCTCGCTTCCCCTCCAACTGCACCGCCTCTTCATCTCTCCTCACTCGACGGGGGCAGTGGCTTGAGCTGTAGGCGGTGGGCGCGGGCTTCCACATGTGGAGGGGAGGGGGCTTCTCTGCCTGAGCTGGAGGAGGAGGTCTTCGGTGGATGGGTCAGCTTCCACGAGGCAATCAGCTTCCAAGGGGAGGGGGCTCGACCTGGGCTGGAAGATGGCAGAGGTCGGGTTCAACACGAGGGGGGGGGGGGGATTTCTCTGGGCTATAAGCGTTCGGCTTCCAGGGGGAGGGAACTTGACCTGGGCTGGAGGAGGTGGGCGGATGGGAGGGCGGCGCTCGACTTGGGATGGAGGAGGTCGAGTTCCACCGCGCGACGGGGGGGAGCTTCGAGCAGGAGCTGGGCTCGGGGGTATTCCAGGAGGAGCTCGGCGACAAGGGGACTTCGAGCAGGGGCGGGCGTGGAGGGCTTCCAAGAGGAACTCGACAGGGGGGTTCCGATGGAGAGAACGATGGCATATTATTGTAAATAAGAATGAGCTTTAGGGGTAGTTTTATCTTTTTCAACGGAAACCGTCAAATATAACGGGTACCCAAATTGAATATGATACGAGGTTATGTCATGTAAGAGTTAGCCATTGCTCGGGGTTTCTCATATAATTCATGATTATGCAGGATTATGATTGCAATTGCAAAATTACTCAGGATTATGGGTTTAAAAAATATAATTAAAAACAACCTGTTAATTTAACTAAAAAAAGTTTATTAGGGTTGTTCTAGTCAAATTTTATCACATACACTTTACTTGCTTGTTATAGTGTATCTGATAGCTACTCCTATGTTTGATAGTCCATTTTGAAGATTATGTGATCATCACTATTTAGCAAGACTAGTGGTGAATTCATGAGATTATTTGCTTTCTTACATTGCAATCGAGCAATCAATAAGAAGAAAATTGCATTCATAAAATTTGATGTTGTCAAAGAAAACCACAGTGAACTGAATGTTTTTGTATTAAGTGGAATTTTTTTCGACAAACTATCAAAATTCTATCCATCAAAAGGTAAAGTTTAAGACAAACATAATGCCTCATGTGCGAGAGGAACATCCAAAAAACCAACAAAAAGCAGGAACCTGACGGTCTTGGTATCTAGTACAACCAAAAACTACCACCCAAGAAGCAAAAAAGGTGATATTGTTCATATGAAGCAAAAACAAAATAAACTAGCACCCAAGTATGTCACCAAGGAAGACTGTCAGAGTTATAATCATGCAATGGAAGCTTCATTTCTTCGATGCAACCTGTCAGCGAGTAAGGGGGGTGAGGTTCAGGGAGCTAGAGATTATGGGTCGCAACAAGGATTAGTGACGAAAAAAACTTTAGATTAGTCAAAAAAATTGAAAATCGGAGAGGGCGGCGGTACATGATTAGGCTAAATGAGTGATAAGTAGTAAGGCATCTTTTGCAATTTTGTGCGAGAGGCACTACAAGAAAAGTGACATGAGGCAACGAATAATTTAATATTTGTTGCCATATCTTCTGTGGTTAAATATATAACAATGAATATTATTTGGTGCTTACTTCTTTAAATTCACAACGAATAATGGTATCGTTGCTATATTCCTCGCAACGAATCATATAACAACGATTATTCATTGTCTTTTTTTTTTAATAGTTGCTAAATTTGGCAACGATTAGTATACATTTAACGAATAATATAATGGAAAAATCATCATTATATGGACCTTTAACAATGAATATGATATTCGTTGCTAATTACAAGTACAAAAGATAATTTGACAACGAATAGTATTCGTTGTTATATCTTTAACATCGAAGATATGGCAACGAATATTAAAATTATTCATCGCCTTAGGTCCGATTTCTTGTAGTGGGGGTGTGAAGTACCCTCATACATCCTCGAATGTCGCTCCTTGCGGGTCAACCACCAGATTAATGCCTATCTGGTGGATATCTGCCAAGGATGATGAAATTGGGGTGAATTATGATGTTAAAAAAATCATCCAAGCTCCCATAATAATTTGAAATATTAAGAAAGGCAAACACGATGAAAGTAAAAAAGGCAGTATAGGAAATAGTGGGGAATGGTTCACGGCCATGCATAGAGGGCATCCATTTGATGTAGGGATGTATGGTATCAACGGCCAATCTTGAGCCCTGAGCTTATTATGGCAAAGTGATCAAAGGAAGAATGAGACTTTGGGGTGGAAAGATCTCGACCAAAATCCAATTTGAGTTTGGCAGTTAAGCCACCATGGGCATTGCAAACAATATTTGGATATGGGTTGTGTTTAGAAAGAAATTCTCTAAATCTTGGTAAATCGTGGTGTAAATTTGATCTGTGTGTAAGGACTTTTAACCAATTCCGTCTAGCATCTAAAGTTGAGTATGGTTTTGACGGCGAGATGTTATTGTTTTAAGCAAAAGGGAAAAAAAACAATTCTATGTATGCCATTGTTAATAGAAAAGAAATATTTCTCCCAACCAACTGAACAAGATAAAATCTTGACACTTCCTTTTCGTCTCCTGAAAAAAAAACTTTCTTTCGTGCACCCTGAAAAAGGTTATTTCCACCAAAATCGAAGGTTATTTGCAGAATGAAAATGTTGAAAAAATATATGATATATACTTCCGAGAATTTACCTGAAAATTAAAAAAAATTCAATATAAAGTTTTTATCAGTTGTGTCCTCTGAGATATTGCAATTTCAGTTATGACACTCCCTTTTTTGGAATATCAATTGTGCTCTTGACTATGTTTTATCACTTGTGTCCTATTACTTTTGTAGTCAATACATTGAACTTTACCATGATTTTTTCAAAAAACAGTGAGGTTAAGAAGGGCATAAACTGTCCAATTCTACCCTTCCTGCCCCCCTTCATCTCCAACCTGAAGGCATCCGAGCTTCTCTTTACCATGATTTCTCTATGTGTAGCGATTCTAGACCCACACCATCGTTCAATGGAAGATCTCCAGCAAGCAGTTCGATCCCTCCAGAAACTTTCTCCATTTTGAGCGGAACAAACCCAATCCACATTCCACTACCTTGTGTCTCCACGATAGCGCAATGAAAGCCATAAATCTTATCGACATCAAAGTTCAGTCATTTATGTGAAATCCACTTAATCAAATTGGTAGAGCAGCACCATCAACGTAGTGAGTCCCCCTTCTCTAGATACTTGCTTTGGTTTAAGACTCATATGAAACTCCTCGATGTTCCTCCGTCGTACATCTCCACATCAAAAATGATGAAGAGGAGGAGGAGCATAGTATCAGTCCTCACAACCTGAATTCGAGCAGCAGAAGATTAGCAACTTAAGCTTATCTAGGTTGTCAAGAATCCACCACCTCCCAAAACCAACTTACAACAGTTGTTGGACCTTTACAACTCCCTTCCTCGTGAGGAGGCATCATCGAAGAGGCGGAGGTGGACTACTAGGTGGGGGAGGAGTTGTGGGGCGGAAGGGGAGGTTCAGGGGCGAGAGGGGGGAGCTGAGGGCGGAGGGGGAGATGCGGGGGCGGGGGGAGGAGCTGGGGGCGGAGGGGGAGGTGCGTGGGGCGAGGGAGGGGCGGGGGAGGGGGAGGAGTTTGAGGTGGAGCGGGAGGTGCTGGGGCAGAGGGGGAGGTGCGGGGGCAGGAGGAGGAGTTCAAGGCATGGGGAGGAGCTCGAAGCAGAGGGGGATGCCCGGGGAAGGGGGAGGAGGCGTTGGAGGAGGAGCAGGAGCCTGGGGAGGAGGTAAAGAAGGGGAAGGAAGAGGAAGAGGATGGGGGCGGAGGAAGAGGAAGAAGGGGATGGACTTTTTACTCTATTTTTTTAAAAATTTAATTCATGTCATGTCCTCAAAGTTAACATCCATTTGCGTTGGGGATAGACAACAATTAACCTGAGGGGTAAAAGTTATAAAATGAAAAGAAGTCGAGAGCACAACTGATATTTTCCAACAAGGGATGTGCATAACTGAAATTACAATATCTCATAGGGGCACAATTGATAAAAACCCTACAATATACACTTCAATCTACCCAAAACCTACCTACATATAGTTGTTGATATGTCAGTCACACATAGACATGTCATTTGCAAATGTAACAAAAAAACAGATAACATCACAATTAATACTCTCCCGATCTAGTGGTAAATAGCATGGGAGGAATGAAAAAATACCATGGACGCAAAATACGTAGGATGTACAAGCCCATGTTTTAAAAGTAAAGTAAAGTTCCAGCCCCGTGCTATATAAAAAATAACACGATCGATGTTGTGTGTGTATAACACGTGCTATAAATATATAACACGTTGTAAATCAATGCTACGAATTTATACCAAGTTAAATACTTGCTATAAACATATAGTATGTTTTTACTAAATATAATCAAGAAACTTGCTATATTGTTATAGCAAGGGGTTTGATCTTTCTTTAAGGGTGCATTCGGTTGGGGGGTTACCCCCACTTTGGGTGGGTAACCCCAACACCCTTACTTTTAACCCGTCCACTCTATTCCCATCAAAAAAATTATATATTATACCATCATATCATCCAAAAATTATAAAATACTCAACTTCTACTCACTATTCCAAACTTCAATACAATCACATCACAACAACCACCCACTTTTTCAAATTTCAATACAATCATATCATAATAACTACCAACTTTTTCAAATTCCAATACAATCACATCACACAAACCCTCACAATTCTTAATCCACCAATCAAAAATACAAACACAAAATCGGATTATCTATCCCTAGATAACCCACGAACCAAAGCCACTATAAAAGAGGAGATTGTATGATGAATGGAGAAATGGGACCACCGCTATCGGTTATGTCGCTTAATATTTGAAAAAGAAAATTCTTGCTGACGGTCCTATTTGGATGAACATGCAGGTAGGATGCGTAAGATTTTAGTTGCTTTTTTGAATTTTGAACATTTTCCAAAAAAAGATGGTCCACGCAAAAGCATTCGTAAACGGTGAGAGAAGTAACCATCACCGTATGACCTGTCTAATAGCAAAAGACATATGGTTGGGGATTTTTAATCAATATCAGGCAACTTGATTTGACGATGTGGTGTGGTTAGAGTGCGGCACCCGCTTCATGCAGTCGTCGATGTTTCTTGACCATCTCGACCCGAGCTGTTCCATTAGCCACGTCCGTCCTCAACGTTTGACGGATTGCCCATCAGAATTTTTTCTGAAATGTTTTTTTTATTATTTATATATAATACACAATTATATCTAGCGAGTTGCGTGCATACCCCTGGCATGTTTGATGTTAACAGTACGAGAGTCGTTTTCTACTCTCTTTCCGACATCTTCAAAAGAATCTACAACTATAATGTTAAAAGGGATATTTACATACATAATCCTGAATAGTTTTGTAATTATCTCAACAACCTTCGGTAATTTATAATTACATCTAGAACTTTGAATAATTGCCCCGTCCTATACTCATAATCCTCCGTTATTTTAGTTCATTAACTCAACCAGATCTTTGAGTTAATCTAACCTATCCTCGATCCAACGGCTAAAATTAATCCAAAAGTAAACCCCCTCCCCCTTCCTTTGCCCCTTCAAACCCACCGACCAACCCCTCTCTTTCTCTTCTAGCGTCCTTCCTTCGTCCACAACCCGTCAACTACCTAACTCATGAGAGAGCAACAATCACGCTTGCCGCTCCAGCACGGGATCATCCTCGACGATCACAACTTATAGTCGAGGAGCATGCGCTCCTGCCAGAGTAGCGGTTTCTGCAGTACGGGGTTATCAGTCTAATTCGAAGGTGGCCAGAGCCGCTGAAACACACTGGAATTGGGATGCTAACGACCGGTCTTGGAGGGTCTGCGGTGTCCGACTAGTCGGATTTGGCAATCGTTGTATCGACGCCTCTCTTGGCTCTCGGCAATCAATTCAAGTGACAATTTCAACAATTAACAGATAATAATGATTAAGCAATACAAGTTGACGAGCTAAAATTTATTATACCCTACAAGAATGTATATAGTTGACTAACAGTAGGGGTCAAACCACAAAGGAGCACACGAGGCGGAGCAACAAAAAATGAATATACAACTTAGGTATTTTCTGTATTTTTAATTTTTAATGTTTTTATGGGTTTTAATTTATATGTATTTTTATGTTTTCAATTTTGCATATTTTTAATTTTAATTTAAAGATAAAATATAAGATTATATATATAGATACAATATATATAAAAGGAATAAAAAGAGGTACTTTTGGATTTTTAACTATAGTAAATAAACTCAAAAATTCAAAAATAAAATTTTTTTTGTTTTATAAAATTTTCTCTTTTTTTAAGTAATTTTTCTGGTATTTTTTTAGTTTTTTAATGATTTTTTCAATAAGAAAATACACAAAATAATTAAAATAATAAATGCAGGAACTTGAAATGGGCTTAATAAATATCTATAAAATACGATTGATCCCAATACTTCAATTTTCCTAGATATTAGATAATACAAAGAAAATTTTAAACTTTAAAATACATTTTTGTGTTTTTCTGTGAAATTTAGAATTTTTATAAGGTTTTCTATGTTTTTTTAATTTTTAGGAGTTTTAATTAATATTTCACAAAAATATTTGATCAGGAAATAGAAGATACAAAAATAGATAGATAGGATTTTTTGGACTTTTTCAAAATAATTTTTATTTTTTAGGGATTTTTAATGGCTAAACAGGAGAGAATACAATATTTTTTGTTCAATAAATAGGAAAATAGTTTTAAAGAAAATATATGTGATCTAATATGATTTCATACACTTAAAATAAATTTTCTATATTTTTTAAACATAAAATGATTAATTAATTAATTAAAATACAACTACAAAATTAAATCTGCAATACAAGGACCTAGTTACAATTTCAACAAAGTTTCGGAGCTTTTAATAACCCTTAAACTAAATCCAGGTGCATAGGCTAAATTTTTCCGCGTAATTAGATATATTCCACACTACCAGGGGTATAAATGCAAATATTAAGAACAACAGGGCCAAGCATGTAAATTTACTAACAATGTTTCGACTAATATTCAAAGTTTGAGGACCAAATAATAACACCAAACCCAAAGGAGGTCCAAGCAAAATTCCCGCCCCTCACGCGCACAAGCACGTGAGGTGATGTGGAATGGACTAAAATGCAAATACAATAAAGTTTAGGGTCCTTAATGCAAATATTATAGAAGTTTAATAACTACAAATGAAAGTTTATAGACTAAAGATTAAATATAAAATGGTGGAGGGAAAAGTGTGCAAAATACCCCTCACCGCGCATGGACGAATGGTTGTGGTTGATTCACTTATCCGCATGGACGGTCCTGATGTGCGCAAACTAGTTCACTGATGGACACCTTTGATTAGATCTCAGAGCCGGATCAACGGTTGAGCTAGATCGAGATCTTACGAACATGATCAAAATTGGAGCGTGGTCTTTGATCAAATGGTCCATGTTCTTCACAAAGAACATGGAAGAACTGAGTGCCCGACCTCCTTTCTTTCGTCAGATCTTGCAACTCCGTTGGTGGATGCAGCTCGGGGATGGCTCTATGGCTTCCTGGAGGTCGTTCAAAGCTGTTGGTGTATTCGGATTAGTCCGGATCTTGTTGTGATGAGATCTGGAGCTTGGAGAAGACATGGTCTGCTTGGAGCCTAAGTCAGACTTGATCCTCCCCGTATGCTCTCCTACTAGGCTAAGATCTGCACCAAAAAGCTCAGTGCTCGAAGACGATCATCCTTGACCCTTGGGTTGCTCCGATGAGGTGATGGACTGGGAGACCTCTATCTCCTTGATCTACACAAGATCAGGGGTGGAAGATGGTTCAGAGTGACAACAGGTGAAGAGAGGAAGATATGGAGGTGATCGGTATGGGTTGAAACAGGGAGGAAGCAAGGTGAACAAAGCTAGAGCTTGAAGCTCCAACATTTTTTTGAATTTTTCGATTACTCAGGCTAAATCTAAGTACTATAGAGTTACTTCTATGCCAGAAATGAAAAAGAAGAAAGAAAACAACAGAAATAAGGGCTCACCTGACCTGGAGGTTCCAGGAACAAAGCTTACGTGGTGGAGCTCTGACGAGGTTCGAATCACCTCTGATTAGCCTTCTCCTTACAGTGGATTGAAGGGAATCTCTTCTTGTCACCAAGGGTTGCACCAAGACTCGATTCAAGGGGTCAAAAGCTACTCGGAAGGGAATAAAATTCAAATTGAAGTCATGGGCTTCATTTTATAACCGTGATGGAGTTCAGAAGATCTAAGGTTTGCACTCGATTCAGCACTCCATTGATCGAGGAATCACCTGGGCATGAAATTACGTGGATCGAGGAGAAGATTTCATGAAGGAGTCGAGCTCAAATGGTGTTTACATTGGACGGCGAAATTGGGAAAAGCGAGGTTGTCAATGTGCGATAGTTGTAGGCCTACAAAGGGTGGGGAGTTGACCGAAGTCAACCTAGACCCGCTCCTCATTGGTCCACATCGGCCAGAAGAAGACAAATCAGAAACAAAAATAGAAATAAAAAGAAAATAAAAAATAAAATCATTTTATTAAAATTTTCTCAAAACATGAAAGTTGTTTCTTATTTTATGTACTATTTTAGGTGATTTTTATTTATTTTTATGGGCCTATTATTATAGGTTAACTTTTACAAGTCTATTTATAGGTATAAATACATATGTATTATGTATTTTATTTTTATTTTGTATTTTTGATGTTATTTTTTTGAATACATACTTTTTATATTTATAACATGTTTAAATATTATTTACATATTTTTATTTTATTTTTTGAGTTTTTTTATATACTTAAATAAATACGGGTTTGTGTAATATAGGTATAGTATACGCATGCAATTTATGACATGATTTATTTTAAGGGATTTTTACCCGGCAGACTCTATAAACTTTGCCAACTACCTCCACGACCTTTGAAACAACCTAATTCCTCCCCTCGACCTCGTAAACTAGCTAACCCTTACCCTACAGACCATGTGGTTAACCCACATCCATTTACCCATTTAAAACTAATTGGAGTCCATAATGTTCTTTTACATTAAACCCATATTGTTTATCAAATTTACATTGAGTGTTACTCCCCCTAACCTCCTCTTCATCTCCCATTCCCACCCAGCACCCAACGCCTCCTCGACCTCTGCCCTCGCCCTCCCTCCCTTAATCTCCACCCTCATCATCCTCCTCCAGGCCTTTGCCCTCCTCCTCCCTGCCCTCCGCCCTCGATCTCCGTCCTAGCCCTCCCTAGTGATGAATCTTCATTTCATCACCTTTATTCTATCATTTTGGCCTTAAAACCCCTAGCTAATGCATATAAACAACATTAATTTGTACAAGAAAAACATTCATTATTTATTATATTTATTGTGTAAATAGTATTGTTTTTAAGACCAAAATTATAGAATAAAGAAAATAAAAGAAAATGGATAAAATACCAAAGGTATTTTATGACCCTAAACCCTGAGACTAAGTCAAGAATTGAATTGATTGACAAGGAATAAAGTAGGGGGAGATAAGGGCTAAGAATACAATAAAAACCCAATTCTTTTATTCATTCAATAAAGTATTTTTGGACCTATTTTATTCTTTATTATTTATTCATCAAATAAAGAAACTTTGTACATAAAAGTTGTAGCTAATATTATATAGAAAAATACAAAACCAAGTTTATACAAAAATAATATACACTGTACTTTTTATGCTCAAAATAAGTTTCCAAAATCCCAACTTCTTAGACCCATATCTTCCAAATAAAAACTCAAAATGTATCAAAATCACCTATAATTGTGTATAACTTTTAATAAGCTATTTAATAAAGTTGGGTTTTGGACCCTTGATGAATACCCATTCATCACTCTTTATTCTTATATTTTAGCTACAAAAACTTATGCAAATGCATGTAGATATGTGCAAATAGGATTAATTAGCAAAAGCATGCATCTTTGTAAAAATAGATAATTAGCATGTTTTTGTGCAAAAATAAAAGAATAAAGATGAAAAAGAAAAAGAGGAAAATATTTAGAATAAATATTGAGCAACCTAAACCAAGGGAGGGCTCAGCATGGGCCTGACCGCATAAAAGCCAAGTAGAGGGAGATAGGGGCTCATGTGTAAATAACTATGTAAACAAATAAAATAATATTTTCCTCACCCAAAAATATGTTGTAAATATTTTGTATATATTTTGTATATATTTAGAAACTATTGAAAACAAAATAAAAATTTAAAAATCAAAAATTCAAAAATGCCCTTTCACCATGTATATAGATCATCACCCTTTACTTATTTCACCTTGTAAATAAAGTCATTTATTTTCAAAACTTTTTGTAAATATTCTAGATTATATTTTGTAAATAAAATAAATAAAAAGAAACAAAACAAAAATCAAATAAAAATTACAAAATTAAAAATACAAAAACATATTGTACATATACCTATGTATAGACCTATAATGTACATACCTTATTCTTATTTCCAAAAATTAATTAAAAATCACCAAAAAATAGAAAAAAATAAAAGAAAAATATTTCGTGTTTTAAGTTTTTCTTAATTCGGCCATTTTCTGCCTTAAAATAAATAAACAAAAAATTCAATAATTGGCAGCTCCTGATTGGTCCATGGGGGATTGTTGACCCCGGTCAACTCCCCCGCGGACTCTTTCCTTTTGGGGAGACCCGCGCCCGACCCAACTTCGCCGATTTCTCCACGCGTCTCCAGCCTGTCGCCTCCGCAAACCCCGTGCCCGGATCCTTCGCCAATCATCCGACATCCTCGCCAGAACCTTCGCCGAAGGATCCACGCCTTCCATAGCCGTCTCCACCCAACCCTAATCGGCCCTGTCTCCATATATATCTCGACCTCCGCCGCCTCCGCGCCTCATCTTTGGCTCTTCTCCTTCTTCCCAGTGAACTCCAGAGGCACCGCGAGAGTGACAGCAAGC